>OY759170.1:24294700-24747200 GCA_963662145.1 Sturmia bella
AGAAGTGTTTCGAGGATTGGAAAAAACGCTGGCATAAGTGTATTATATCTGAGGGGGATTACTTTGAAGGGGACAAGATAGTTACTTATGAATAAATAAATACTTTTTAAAAAAATTAGAAATAACGTTTATTTTGTGATCACACCTCGTACATCCCATTTAACGTTTTCGTCAGATGATAATCAGCAAAAGTATTAATACCTGGTGCAAGCAGGATGTAAATTATTGGACCGAGAACGCTGTCCTGAGGTATCCCAGTATTCGTAGAAAGCTGGTTTTTACAATTAACATATCAGTGAATTTTGAACATAACTTTAGCCTGAGTTGAAAAATAATTAGCTCAACTTTTTGCCACGAATATTAAATTAATTTCGGACTACTAAAATTGTGTTTCATTTTGTTAGTGAACTTCTAACAGAAGTACAATAAGTCATTCAAAACCACCAGATTTTATGCCGTAAGCAGGTAAAATTAAGATGAAAATCTAATGAAATTGCTTTATTTAAGTGCTTTATGTTAATATTGGCCCCTAAAGATGAGTGGTTGCTTATAAGTCTTAGAAAAGCAGAATTTAGGAGTTAAAGGTTCAAGCAAAGTTGTGCCTAAACGTTACTGAATACGAGCATGTACATACAACTTTTACAATGCAAGAGTTTAATTTCTAACAAGATTTCGTGTCGAACATTTTTGCACACACAGAAATAGCAGTATAATTACATTTCTACTCGACTTGTTTATTAACCAAAAAGTCGGAGAACACAAGCCAAAAATATGAGGAAATTACAAAACAAGTAACTGTTTTATTGACCTACAAACATTTTTTTTTGGTACAAACGGTGCATAATTTACTGTCTATAGCAAACAACAACATTTTAGTGAGAATATTTGTTGAGACCAAAATAAAGCAATATATCACTTTGACACATATACATACATACATATATAAACTTCAATGCACAGATTTATTTTTTGGCCAAACATTGCAGAAAATCCTCACAGACACATTGAAAGCAAATTACACGTTCCACAGTTCACACACTTAAATTCTTACGTGCGTCATCTAAAAGTAAGCTCTTTTTTTAAAGCCATTTCAGAAAACTGAAAATAAAAAGATGTACAAACCAGGGTTACCAGGTCAATGTATTTCTTCCCTCCAGCAAAAATTTTAAAACCCCCTAAAATTCAATGTTTTTCTACAAAATCCCCCTACAAAATTTTGATGAACTTTCTGCTTTGACAATGTGGAAAATGCATAAAATTGTTAAACTTTCCCCAATTAAAAAGAAGTAAAAATTAACTGATTATAAGTATTTTTCACTGCATATATTACGATTACTGGCTTATGTATATTTATTATAAATTTTCCATTTATTTTTATTCACATATTGAGATCTAAGTACATATGTATTTATAAGCAGCTGGAAATTGTTATCTGCTTATCTTAAAAAAATTAAATTTCTCCAAAAGCATTAAGAGTTTCTAAGTCTTCATCGCTGTTTACGTTCTTTTGATATTTTCATAAAAAGAGTTTAAATTTTATCAAAGGTTCTTAGATATTTTAATAATTCTTAAGAAACGAAAAAAAAAAATTCACAGAAATTACCCATAAGGAAAAAATTCATACAACTCTACAAAAAAAAGTACTTAAAATTACCAGTCGCAAAATTCTGTACTTGAAGCTACAAGAAGTTTTCAAATTTATCAATTGAAAAATCTTCTAACTCCTGCCATTCAACCAAACACAGAAATCCCCTAAATATACCCCAAAAATAAATTGTTTCCCCCCAAATTTCCCCCGAAAGAATTTAATAGCCCAAATTCACCCCTAAAAGAAAAAAAAAACCCTAAATCTAGGGGGAAACCCCCTAAACTGGCAACACTGGTACAAACAAAAGCAGGTAATTTTGTAGCATATATTAAAGACTCATTTACACAACTATTTTTACTCTTAAGCACACACATACACACACACCCAAACAAACGGATTTAATATTTCTAAAGGAAACAAAACTGTTCAAGTTGCCAACGTTACGACATAATGTAACTTCCCACATACAACAAAATGCCACACACACACATTAACTACCTCGTGCTAGATAGAAAAACAACTATGTATAGCAGATACATAAAGCAAAAATTTAATGTAAATAAGCTATAAAAAGTAGAGGGGTTCATCAGTGATAATTTTTGTTTATCATTTTTTTTTCAAGAAGCTCCTTTTAAAACAGTAATTTTCAGTGCCTTTTTTAATGTTTTGACCCCTCCTAATAAATGGTCTACATCACAATTTCTGACACGTATAAGAAAACACAGACGCATAAGCCAATTTACAATACAACGAATAACGTTATACATAGAACGATAATATTGCTTTTTACGAACTTGAAATGATTGGCGAATACTGGTCTTGTTTGGAAACGTTGAGTTTGGTCAAAGCAGTAAACATCTGATAAGTCTAAAAGTGTAGAAGACCCAAAGCAGAGAAGTAAAAGTATGAAGGAAATTTTCACTGATGGCAAATCTGTTACTCTTAATGGCATGAACTATTTTGTAAGTAGCCAATTTATTTGAAATGCGATTGAAACCTGAGATTAAAGTAAGAAACCTTCTTAAGGCAATGTTTCTTTCTATACAATAGATAGAATTTAAATAGATTTTAACTATGAACTTAATTATATATTTGCTTTAAGAGCCAATTTAAATGTATTAATTCAGGTCCAAAAATGCACCTTTTCAAAATGTTTTCTGTCCTTTTCAGCTGTCTATATGCCGATGAGTTGATTAGCACCAACGAAATGTAGTCAGCATATAGACAGCTGAAAAAGACAGAAAACGTTTCGAAAAGGTTAATTTTTGGACCTGAATTAATAGATTTTAAACTTTATTTTGTTTAGTGCGTAAAAAATATATATATTTATATATATTGCTGAATAAATAAAAGAAAATAATAAATGAGCTTGAGTTCTTGGTCACAATTGTAGCGACATGTCGGTTATAAAAAGACATACATATATTATAGATAACTGGCAGTAATTTTTTTTATAAACGTTTTTAATATAAAATACAGATCTCGTCGGTTTTATCTTGATATATAGTCGAATCAAATACATGAAATAATATACAGTTATTTCCGCTTAATTGAGGTTATAAAAATGCACGACTTTTGACGCAATTAAACGGGAACTCAATTAAGCAATACTCGGTTAATTGAATCGACGACGTAATTAAATGAAAATCGCTTAATTGAGCAATATGTGCAATAAAGCGAAACACCAATGCGTAGATGGAAAATAAAGCTCATTTCTTTAGTTACATATTAAGTTGAAAAGATGTTTAGGTTTATTAAAAAAAAAAATAAGTTAGGTACGTTCATCGTACGAACAGCACTATGACCTTTTTGCCGCAAAATAATATTTTTTACGTTTGAGGAGCAAAAAAAAAAATTAAGTAGACTTAATCAATTATGCAAAACATTTGCTCTTGCAATGCGGTCTTAATTTACGAACCAATTAAGCGGGTGACACAATTAAACGGAACTCAATTAAACGGGTATTTTAACAGAGACAGGTATACTGAATGATTTCGTTTCATGATTTTTAGTGCAATAAAGCGGAAATCTCAATTAAGCGGGGCTCAATTAAGCGGAAATAACTGTACTGAATAGCCAAAAAGCAACAGAAAAAGTATATATATTGTTAGTACTCGCTGTCACTCTGCTACAGAGTACTACAGATGTGAAATGATTTAGGTGAGTACCTGCCACTAGGGCCCAACCTCACGGTGGTCAAACCACGTGGTGCAATCAAGACGTTACACCACCGCCCCCGAGCAGCCGGAACAACTGCTCGGGTGGCAATTTATTTGCTACGTTACTTGGCCATAACAAAACCCCTTGCTCAGGAGTTGAGCTATCTAACCTCTGCTGCATTGCAATTCCCCAGACGGCTAAGGATACACGACTACCGTGGTAGCCCGAAGTTCCTAAGATCATCAGTCCTTGAACCAACGCTAATGCTCCCGCCAATCTGGTTCCTTACAAAGCAGCGTCTGTTGCTTAGCAACAGCACTACGGGACCACTTGGGCGACCGAACCTAGACCCGAGGGTCTGTGAACAGTATGGCTACCAACGTTCCCTTCCATGCGAACTTATGGTAGCAACCACAGCCAGTACGTTTCAGCCAAGGAAGGCTCCTCTATCTATGACCGGCGAGATGACTCCGAAGAGTCATCTCGGGACTCCGGTCCCCGTACTGCCGAATTGCCCCTCGGTGAGGGGTTTCAGCAAGTCCCTCAGGAGACGCCGCTCTCCCTCGGGAAATGCCTAAGATTTTTAGCCACCAAGCCAGCCGAGGTATCCTGCACCCCTTCTACCCCGTTGACACGACACCAAGCTGGTTACGATCAGCAAGATGCATTTTGTGCCCCCGGGGGGAGCTACAGAGTACTACAACGAGACGTCTGCGAAAATGTTGGTAAGATTTTCCTTACTCAGCATCTCCACCAACTATCAACTGGAACATGACATGAACATGCCGCCGGCAGAGCAACGGCATTAGTTCGCCCATGATTTTGTTCAAACTGTTCATAATTTTTGATTTCTCGAAGTGTTTACTTCTTTCATATTTTTGCTTTATTTCAGTATTTCATGTATATATCCAATAAATTTTTTTATTTTTAAATCTGTAAAATTATTTGTATTAGTTTTTAGCCATTTTTATTTCTTTTCTGTTTTATTTTTAATGAGAGCTATACTGTCAAACAGAAAAGGACGCTGCATGCCTAACTTCGTGGCGAACATCGATGTTCGGGCATATGCTTGAGCATCACTGCCCCAGCATGGCCGATACATGAATATGAGCGGTCTTCATCAGCCATGAGCGATGTTCGACATCATGTTCATATCAAGTTCATGGCAAGTGTAGACCCCCAGTTAATATTTCTTTGCCAACGGAAAAACAAGTAGAATTGCTATATTCGATTGTACCCAATCTTATATGCCTTTTGCAAACATAATATTTAAGCAACTAATAAATCTTTTTATTTCTAAATAAAAATCATCCTCAAATATGAACTTAATTATTTATTTGCTTTAAGAGCCAATTGATATGTATTAATTCAGGTCCAAAAATATATACGTTTCCAAATGTTTTCTGTCTTTTTCAGCTGTCTATAAGCCGGCGATATTTCGTAGTAACCGATGGTAACTCGTTGCATAGAAGGTTGCAAAGAAAAGTAAAAGAGTTTTAAAACGAAAAGAAATGTTTAAGAACAACTTCAGCTGGTTTTAAGTTCAAAGCAGACTTTTATGGGAAAAGTCGGTTGTTTTTTTGTCTCTAGTAGACCTAAAGTTTACTTTTATTTAGCAGTGATTTAACGTTGTTTAAGTATACTTTTTCGATGTCTATAGTTACGGCGTTTAATGTCAAAGGTTCATAAAACTTTTCCATTAACAATCATTTGAGGTTTTTTTTTAGTTTCCATCTAAACAATTTTTTAATTGCCTAAAGGAAGGGTATATTTTTTTTTACTGGCTTCCAGGGTTTTTTAACAAAACAAATTCTTTGTTTCTATTTCTTTTTTCCTTTTTTTTTCTTGAAGGAGAAAAGCATTACAAAGTGAACGCATAAAATTCACAGAACTATGTAGCGTTTTCCTTTTGACCGCAAAAAGGGGTTTAGTGTGTGGAGCAAAATTATTATACCGAGTTGAAAATAACCAGCAGGATTTTTTTGACATTTGTAAGCCGCTCTTTCTGCCGATTTGTACACATTTAGTCTAAAACCAAGAATAATATGCCAATGAAATGTTTCACTTTATTTTGTCACATTGTGAGATTTTTACACGAAGTCCTGCAGCATGAGTCTTGTATTTATTTCTTCTTCCTTTTAAAAACTTTTTTCTTTACACTTAATATAATTTTTTATTTCTTTTTGAGTTTCTATCTTGTGTGTGCTTTTCCTGTCAGTCGGATAATCGTTCACGGTTTTGTTTTTCCAGAAATTGGTTTAGGGAAAATCAAACCTGCGTGAGATTAATGTGAAGTACCTGACTTTACTTGACGTGAATGCAGGGAATTAGCTTTAGGTTTTAAAATGGTCAAGCTGAAAGAAACAGTAACACTTGGTGGTTAGGGCAATGTTTGCTAAAGTTCAAGTGCTACAATAGAGAGAGTGGATACAGCTCTCGTTTGTAATTTCAAAATTGTTTTGGTTTTATAAAATGCCGTTGTCGTATTTTGGTAACTGCTGGGTCAGTTGGATTTACCAATCATGTTACTTTAAGTTTCGCTTTACTACACAACTCCTTGGAGCTAAAAATATAAAAACAAATTTCATATTAAATTTTCAAGGATGAGTGGTTATTGAAAAAATTATTTGAAAGTTTTTGTGATTTAAAGCAGTTACTGTTGCCTGCATGAAAAAGAGTTTAAGATATCAAATCAGCCAACATCGATCTCGCTCGAGAATGAGCTGTTGTACAACCGAGGTACCGCCACCGATGAGTTAAGCAAAGAAAATTGTGCAAGTGAATTGCTATTTAATGGTGTTGAATAGAAAATAAAGTTTGGAAATATTAAGTGTTATAAATTTATGTATTTTATTATCATTAGCAGGTAAAGAATCAGAAAGTTGTTTTTAATAAAGAGTAAAAAGTAACAATAAGTACAGCTGCTTAAAACCCTATGGCTAAAAAGATCTAGTGCCAAAGAAAATTCTAGTGCCAATATATATTTTTTGGGTTCCATACTCATCAGAGTGAAACGGAACCCTGTTACCGAGACTTCTACGTCCGTCCGTCTGTCACAGCGTCCATTCTCCGAAACGGTAAGAGCTAAAGAGCTGAAATTTTCACAGGATATTATTGTACCTTGCCGCTACAACAACAAATACTAAAACCAATAACAAGTCGAAAACTGCGAGGTGTCCCCCCCCTACAATGTAAAGTAACAATTAGCTATGACTCTCAAGCCGTAAAAAATAGAGAGCTGGAATTAACACAGTGTCAGTATTTACAGATGCCCTATAACAACAAGTCGAAAACTGAAAGGTTCCCTATACAACGTAAAGTAAAAAACAGCCGTAACTCCCAGACAGTAAGAGACAGAGAGCTGAAATTTGAACAATATATGTACCCACATATGGCCTACAATAACAAATGATAAAAAAAACAACACCTCTAAAATTATCAGGTGTCCCTTTGCAACGTAAAGTAACAGTTAGCTATAACTCTCGAAAATTCGCACAGTGTATGTATTCCCAGATGCCTTACAACAACAAATGACAACAACAACAACAACAAGTCGAAAACTACTGGTTGTCCCCATACAACGTAAAGTTACAATAAAACGTAACTCTCATGCTGTACGAAACAGATAGATGAAATTTATACAATATATGTATTCAAATATGCCCTATAACAACAAATACTAAAACCAACAACAAGTCGACAACTACTGGGTGTCCCCATATAACGAAAAGTAACATTTAGCTGCATCTCTCGAACCATATAGATATATGCTTGTATGCTAAAAAATTTAATAACAGCATATTAAAAATTTTGTATGGAAATTTCCATTTAGAGCTGAAATTCTCACAGAACATATGGTCGCTACAACAGCAAATACTACGATAAACAAAAAGCTAGAAACTTAAGCGGGTCCCCATACAAGAAACGGTGAATACTAGCAAATATATCTCCAAATAACTTTTGAATCGTAAAAGACAGAGGCATGAAATTTGCATAGAGTAACATACGTTCTACAACAAAAACTACTGAAAACAACAAAAAGTAGGGAAATAATTTTTGAACCGTAATAGCGAGATATTTTTTTCCACAGTACAGTCAGCAGTCGCCAGGCTTACACAACCTCAAATACCAGAGATAGCAAAAAGTGAAAATATAAGTCTCACGTTTTGTAAGGGGGCAGCCTATAATATACGGGGGCAGGCCTTTAATACAAAATATACCAAAAGTTGTAAAAATCTAAAATTTAATTAGTGTTATACTCGGGGACATCCTTTAGTATGAAAATCATCTATAAAGCTTCGTATAGACGGTTGTCAGATCTTACAATAAGACCTAACAACGTGCTGGCAATCTACTAGAAGTACAAAATTGTCAGCTTAAATTATCAGTTCAGACAATTGCAAGAAAATCTTACAGTTTCATTGCCAGACAATTGCCTGACAACAAATTTAGCTACCAACGAAAATTGTCAGCTTACACGGATGTAATATTTTCTACGTATCAAAAATTGTCAACCAATTGTCATTATCAAAATTCGCACACCCACACACACACATGCCATTATTCATTCTTTATTTTTCTCGCTCAATAACCATGTTTTTAATTTTTTTATTCTCTTTTCTGCAACTTTTTACCTCTCATACTCACATTTTTACTATTCCCTTGTTTTTTCTCTCCCTTTCGTACACACCAATTTTTCTTTAATATTCTTTGTCATTACTCTGACAATGACGCCATTGAAAGGTGTTGAGAATTTATGCATCTTACAATATGACAATGTACTAGTAATGATGATGCCAAAGTTTTCGGACGATTGACAGTTAACTGACAATTAACTGTTAGGTAGGTGGCCTGCCAATGCTTTTGCCTACAATATTGTCAGGAAGAAATTGTAAGTTCTCATGATTGGTTAAAAATATTCTGTACATTTTCTGACAAGACCTTATAATCGTCTATAGGTAGCTTAACATTTAAACCGTACGATGAGATAGCGGCTTAAAATATACACGGGGCATGTAGGTGTCTGATGTCTACAACAACAACTATTGAAAACAATTAAATGTTTATAACTAAATTGTACATCAGGGTTACCCTTTGTCGAGAACTTGGCTGTGCTTGTCAGTCTCGTGCTTGGCTCAATTTATTTTAGTTGTTTTGATAATTTTTATGCGTTGTGTAATAGTTTGACAGATGTCGAATCCACGTAAAATATAACCCGTTAGTATAACTTTATAGTGATATGACAATTCAAATCAGAACGTAAATTGATGGATATAAAATTCTGTGCCATTATTTTGTTGTTTCGTTGCTCCTTATTTTTTTTTTTTGGGGCCTGCTACATTTGCTTATCACTTGTGTTTTCTGTTTTACTTTGTTTTTTCTTTTAGTGTTACTTGGCTGGGGAGCAATAACTAATGATTAACTAACCTAGTATTGGGGAAGCAAAGGTCGTGGAGGATAATAATTATATTGTTTTCTAAACACATTTGCAGAAAGAAAATGTTTAGAACGCATACTAAATTCCATATTTTATTATGCTCAATTTGATTTCATTTTCCTTTTTCTTTTTTTTTTATAAACACTGACATTCATTTATAATTAATATTTAAGCATTAATGTAGGGATGAATATGAATTTAATTTTATCTTGGCTTGGGCTCGTTGTGTTTCTTTTATGTAAGCTTATAAATTTGAAACAAAAGTTTTCTATTACAATAAATAAAAATTAGAAAAGTAGTTAGAGTGCCGGGCTGAATATTAAATACGCTTGACTGTGATAGATTTAATACCATTGAAATAGTTTTGGTTCAGTAATTGACTAATTCCTTATAAAGTCGGTTGGTTTGTAGGTAATGTTTTTGAGGTTTGAGGTCGGTGAGTGCCTTTTTGCGTTGAGGACACCCATGAAGATATAGAGAGTGATCTGAGGAGTGGAGGCACATTCTGGTCGATGGGTATCTGGTGACATTCGAAATTTAACTGAGATGGGAGTTTTAAGGGTGGTCTATAGTTTTGATTTCAGCAGGGTTTTGGCTAACAGGGGTTTTTTTGGGGCCCTGGGCATATTGCCCTCGAAGCAACCCGTTAAAATTATTCTGTCTTATTCTGAAAATAGGCGTTGAAATAAAAATGCATATCGTGCACTTCGTGATTTCTTAGGTCCATTTAATCGTCCAAATGTGCGTTCAGTGTGAAAAATCGGGCAAAAATCTACGACAACCGGGTCTATAGGAGATGTGAAAACACCACATCATGCTTACACAGCTTGTGCTGCAGAAAATATTGCGGCCTCTCACACTACTTGATGAACATTATGCATAAAGAATTGCATTTACATGCTAAGAAGATACAGTCGATTCAACAACTAAAGCCGCTCGACTGTTCCCAGCGTTGTCAATGGTCGGAATGGTGACACGAAGTGACAACAGTGGATAAATTTTCGAAAGAAAACTTACCTTCAGAGATGAGGCAAATTTTTACTTCAGTGGAGTCGTCGATATTTGAAGAATTGTCGCATTTGACCGAATGCTAATCCAAGAATGATTGTCGAAAATGTAATGCACCCACAAAGAGTAACTGTTTGGTGCAGTTTATGGGCTGGCGGTATCATCGGGCCGTATTTTTTCCAAAATGAGTTACTGTGAATGATGCTCGTTATCGTGAATCAAAAGATATACATGTGGACGATATGTGGTTTCTAGAGAACGGTGCGACATGCCACACAGCTATCGAGACAATTACTCTTTTGCTCTACAATTTGAGTAGGCGTGATGTCTCACGTGGCAGCTGTGTCCATTGCCCGCCAAGATTAGGTGATTTGACATAATTGGGCTTCATTCTTTGGAGTTATTTAAAAAAGAAAAAGTAGGCTTTGATAGGCCACCAGTAACTCAAGAGCTAATTCGATAATACTACACACTAACTGCATACACAGAGAAAAAAGCACCTAATAAAGTAGAACAAAATTAATAAGGTATCTCTATGGTTTTTTTTCAAGAAGGATTCCTTATTATTTTAAATGGGAAGACCTTGTTGAAAAAACAACAATTAATGAAATTAAAAAAATGATTTATGTGTGTTTATATAGGAAACTAATAAAACCAATAGGGAAAAATTAATAGGATAACCTAATAAAATCAATAAGAAATCCTTATTGTATACAATTTACAAGAAAACCTAATAGAATCAATAAGTTCTTCTCATAGAATTTTTTTTTGGTACCATGCAAATCGGAAACTGAGTAAAAACAAACGTGAGTAACAAGTTTTCTTCTTGGTTTTATGTGTTTTTCTTGTTGAGACAAATAATAAGATTTGCAATATGGAAATGATAAGAAATATCCATAGAAAAATCTTCTTTTCTCTCTGCTGGGATACCCCTCAGCCTAATACCATGTTCATACATGCGCCTTTATTGAGATAATCGCAATAAAGTCCATTATTGAGCTCAATATTCCATACAAAAAGTCTATAAAGTTATTGCTTAATAAACTCTATATTGCTTTGAATATTGAGAAAAAGATGGAACACAACACTGTAAAAGATGTGTTCAATAAGCAAAAGTATACAATGCGAAATGAATGACGAGATAAATGTAAACAAAAGCAAACAAAACAAAATAATAAAAAATAAAAATAAATACAATAAAAATAAAAACATTGCAGCATTTCCAAATTTTTATTTCTCTTTCTTTTTATTATTGCAGCTTTGGAGTCATAACATGAACGCACTACTTGTACAAGTTCAATATTTTTATTGTACAACACTAACATCTTTTTAATAAAATGCAGTTTTTCATCCATTTTTCTTATTGGAAAATATTTTTCACTTTTTTTCTCACTACCAAAGACAAAAAGAACAAATTGTTTTCAGCTGTCAGATACTAATTGAGTTACCTCAATATTTGTATGTATGAACGCAAAAAATATTATGTCAATAAACTGAATATTATCTCAATTAGAAATACATGTATGAACAAGGTATAAAAACGTTTCAAAGAGAAAATCTTATTGAATCTATTAGGAAGTTTTCGCTTTGTGCAGAACCTCAATTATGCCTCAGTGTCTATTTGATGACACCATCGGGTTAGGAGTGCCGTCGATGTCGCAGCGATATTTTGTTCCATACATAATTCAGCCATAACAATATTATCATCATAAAAAGAAATCACAAAAAATCCTAAACAATCTGTGGTCTTTAGGAAAAATCAATCAAATCAATCGGCCCTTAAAATTTAACCACCTTTTGCATCTGCAAATGTGTGCAAAAAGAAAATTAAATGGCTGTGATTGGAATTGGTGCAGAAAACTCTGTGAAGTGAGAAAATTTTAAATAGCAAAGTAATTTCTTCGTCTGATATTAATAAAAGACACCCATCTATTTTAAATTTAGCTTTCGATCTCAGAAAAACATCAAGGAGTGCACTCTACTACTGCTAATTATCTAATACGACGACCTTATCGATCTCAATATTCATAAGTTTTTTCAAATCCTCTCATAATGAAAAATTTTCTGGCAAAGATTACACTTGTAGCAAAATTACACAAATATTGTACCCTACGGCGTCAAAAACATTTATACGTATATCACTATTCAAAAACCAGCATCTTGTATTTTATCCCAGTGAAATGACCAAGCATTGAGTTAAAATTTCCCACCCAGAGTTTTTTTGTGGCTGAACTAAGCTTTGTTGAAATTGTATTTGAATGATGCTACTAGCTTCAAATTACTTTGGTGCAGTTCTCTATTTTTAATTTTTCTATTAAAACTGGCAACATAATATAAACTCATATTTTCACACATTTCGTAAGATAAAAAGCCAGACAAAAAAAGAAAAAAAAGACAATCATAAAGCATTTCAAAAATGACAAAAAAATATATGTGTGTAGGTATACAAGAAAATAATAATGTGCTCACAGATACAATATAAACAGACGTAAAGTATGTCATTTGCAACACACTTATAGAACACATTTTTATGTTCGTTCCTGCCGTTGCACAAGTAAGAAAAGATGAAGAGAAAAAAAATATATATAAGCCATCGCATTGCCTGGCAAAAATAGTTGTTTCATCATCACGTTAATGTCAGTTTCATGGCAACGTGTAACAACTGAGTTCTTTGCTTGTGAATTTGTGTGCTCTTAACCTTTTAATGCACTATGATTTTCTGAAGTTTTCTAATAGAGTGCCAGTAAACCCGCTCTTTTATCAAATAGTCGGCTTGTTTCTTCTTATATCTTATTGAATGCTTTGAATTTAATCACTAATTTTATTTTAATTGAAATGCAATTTTTAATATTTTTTCAATTTAAGAACCAGCAACAAAAATGTCAAAACTTTGTACGTACACAGAGTGTCTGTGCAAGATTTTTAATAACGTGGATTAATGAAAATAACATTTTAAATGAATACCAAGCTGGATTTAGAAAAGATAACTCAATTGTCGATATTATTTTTAACCTAGTCAATATTGTTCAATTAAATAGACTAAATGGTAAATGCACCTACGCTCTTTTTGTTGATTTTACTCGCGCTTTTGATTCAATTCCCAGGCACTCTTTGTTCTATAAGCTGGCTACTATTGGTTTATCATCAAAAATAATACGTATACTATAACACTCGTATGACGGCACCTTTAGTAAAATATTGTTTGCCAACACTGTTTCAAAATCTTTCGCTGTTAACCTCGGCTTCAACCAAGGTTGTATATTAAGTCCTATGCTCTTTTATCTCTTCCTGAATGATCTTGCTGATGCTCTGCCTGGTGGAATAACATTTGGCAACAAAACAGTAAAAGTTCTTCTCTATGCTGACAATATTGTTCTGGTATCTGATTCAGAAATTGCTATATCTTCTGTTTGGTCAAAATATATAAACCAACCTAAAATATCTAACAAAAATAAACTGAAAATCTTCAATGCTGCATCTCGTTCTATTATGTTTTATATGGGGTTACAAAAAAAAATACGATATACAAGATGGCTGTAATTAAAAGAAAAAAATAAAAACTCTGATTCTTCTTGTGGATTATTTCTATTTGGTCTTTTAATTTTTTTACATCAAATCGAGAATATGATGTCATATAAATCGCCGCCGCCACAGTTGATTGTCATTCGAGCCCTTTTTATAGCATTTTGCTTCACATTGGCCAAAACTTCCGGCGATAGGTCCTCACATTCTTGACGGATATTGTCTTTAAGAGCTGCAAGAGTCAGATGCTTGTTGACATAAGCCCGCGACTTCTAAAAGCCCCACAAAAAGAAGTCTGCAGCGGTCAAATTAAGCGATCTTGCTGGCCAGTGCAAATCGCCAAAAGGGGAGATTAGGCGCCCGGGAAATGTATTCTTCAGCATATCGGTTGTGGCACGTTGGTCAAATAAGTAGTCACCAATATTCCGCGTTCTGGAGCAGTGTGGAGTAACATTGTTTATTAACGTTTATTTCGCATGCGCTTACTACACAAATGTAAAAACAGAACTGACATTAGGGGCCAATCACAAAATTTATAGCATGTTTTGATAGGAGGATTACTTTTGCCCCACCTTGTAGTTGAAAAACTACTCCGGATTTTTATTAAAAAAATGCTCATGCTGCCAAGCAATGCTCCAAACTATATGTTGTATTTAGAAACGCAGTTACATTCACTATATCTCGAAACGCTTAAGCTGCACTTTGACTATATAAATAAAGTTCTCAGCATGACTCACAACAGATTACCTCGCATACTTGCCGAAATGATAATTGAAAAACAAACGTTTTGGGCTGAAGATTAGTGAAAACTTTTCACTAGAATCGAGTTGCTCCAGATAATGGCTCAGTACCGCTTAGCAGACACTATAAGGCAATTTTGGAGGTCCCTAAAACACAAGAGTATTATAAATATGTCTCTGACGCAAAAATTTCTCAATTTCATGATTTAGATTCAAAATTAAGCTATTCTTTGGTGCAAATCAAAACTTCCTCACTTTCATCTCGCGCTATAAGTTTAATTATCAGAGCAAGAGGAGGACTTTTGGATATAAGCGCCAGATCCTTTAGAAGCACTTCAGTTGGACTTTGTACCCTATGTCAACTGGATGAACCGCAGAATACTCTACATTTGATTGGTATTTGTCCTATTTTCAACGGATTTAGACTTCAATTTTTCAACAAAAGTCAATTAAACCTTGAAGAAGTTATAGAAATTCTCAACGGCGAGACCTGTAATTTTCGTGTCCTTGTGAACTATTTGGAATCATTCCTAAAATATAGAAAACTAATATTAAATGAATTTGTTTGGGAATATTTATAACAAATGCATTTGTAGTTATTTGGCTAAAGCATATGTATGTATATACATATATTTAAAATTTTTTCTTTTATTGTACAGCACTCATTTTGCCAATCCGGCTTATAACTTAATGTTACGCCAGTTATAGATAATTACTTTATATTTAAACAGAACTGTGTAATTTATATAAATCTATTAAATAAATAATAATACAGAGTGTCCTAGAACTTAACGTCCAAACGAAAACTGGTTATAGGCAAAAGGTTAAATTATTAATTTTAAGAATTAATAATTTTAATTTAATAAAATTAAAAAAATCTGTCTCGAGTTGTTTAAAAGGTATTGCCAAAAGAAAAGAATCGCCCTGTTATGATCTTTTCATTCCTGTGGTCACAAATGTTGAATTCAAAAATTTTTGGAACGAAGTTCCTTAACGCGGCTTGCTGGTAGTGCAACTTAGTAGAAATCGTCACGAAAGCCTGTGAGCTATTTATATGTACTGGTGTATCTGTCGACAAACAATTGTGTTGGTGTCTCCGCTACTGTCAGCGGAGACATATTAATTAGTTGTGAAAACGGACACTATCAGTTGATAGATGTCGCTAAAGTAAAGTATGTCAACAAAAAACAGCAATATTGAAAAATTTATTTCGTTTTGTAGCAGATTGACAAAAAATACTGCATGTGTCAAAAGTAAAAAAATAAAACATTCCAAAAATTTGAAGAAGCATATAAAATTTAAAAATTTCAAAAACAACACAAAATAAAACATACAGATTTCACCTTGTATTACATTCGAAAATGAAGAAAAAACGGGGGTACCCCGACCGAATTTTTTTTTCTCATAATGTAGTCAGTAATCCTTCTTTTATCCAGATTTAAGGATTCGTACTGTATTTATCACATTTTGTGATTTTTTGTACTCAAAATTAAAAAAATTGCACTCGGTTCTTTCGGTAAGTTTTGCCAAAATTTGTCCCAAATTCAAAAATTTATAATATATGCTATATTTTGTTCTTCAAACTGCAAAAAACGTTTTTTTTTTGCTCAAACACAAATTTTTTATGTTATTATATTCGTTTTGTATAGGTTGTATTGTATTATTACTAGGTTGGTCCGGGATGGCCCTTTGCACTACGACCATAGATGATCTTTGTCCCTCACGAGTTTAATACATCAATAAACAGCATTAGTTCCTTCTGTGGAAGCCCTTACAATTCCTGTGAACCCAATGTATAGGCCTGCAACTGCCTGTGTCTTCTGTGGCCTACTGCCACACTTTTTTTTGTATAGTGTAACCTATTTTATTTTTTGATTTTTTTCAACATGATTTTTTTCAACATTCCATGTCGCTTCATGGATTTTTTTATAATTTTTCTGGTAGCAGTCAGTTTTTGTTTGTACGTTAAGTTACGAGACATGCTGTTTACATACATTTCTAAAAATCTATATATAAAGCATAAACAAAGAGGATCATAATGTTTTTCAAAAAGAATTTTTCTTTCTTAAAAACTAAAAACAAGTTTCCAGTGATGGGTTAAGACGAAACAGAAAATATTTTGTATTTACAATGTTGCAACTCACACACTTTAATACTCTATTATAAATTTTTTCTCATACTTGTACGCACATACATACATGCATTTCAGCACACATTCGCTTTGTAAATATTTGTTGCATACTTTTCGTACTCATATTCACATGCGTTTGCATTCTGCATGTGTGTGAGTGTTTTGTAAGCATTACAGCTTATTGTGATTATATTTCACACCATACATACGCTTTTCAGTTTTCATGTTTTTTGTTTACTTTCATAGTTGTTGTTATAAGTAGTAGTTTCTTTTGTTGCTAGATTTGTTCTTGTTAATAACAGTAACAATTACTTTTTGTTTAAAAATAATTTTTTTTTATATAATATTAAATTTTTTTTCTCTCTATTTAGGTACAGAGTTAATTTTCTTAAGCACAATTCTATGAGCCAAATGAAAAAGTTTGTTTTGTATTCTA
Source organism: Sturmia bella (assembly GCA_963662145.1). Taxonomy (NCBI): domain Eukaryota; kingdom Metazoa; phylum Arthropoda; class Insecta; order Diptera; family Tachinidae; genus Sturmia; species Sturmia bella. The sequence continues at coordinate 24,311,723 of OY759170.1, forward strand.
CTTGCACAGATACAAAAGCAGACAAATAATTTTTTTAAAAGAAAAGGAAATTCATTAAATGCAATCTTCTTCCGGTGTAATTTCGCCCTACTTAAAGTACATATAAACTCGAAAAAACAGACATCATGAAAAACAGAAAATTTTATTCTACAAAGAAAAAAAAACTCACATTTTGAAAAATGTTCTAAAAAAAATGTATTACCCGAAACTTTTTACATATACATATCCTGGAAGATTTCCACAGAGACAACCTTCAAAAAGGCAAGTCCTTTTAATGGCAACTTAAGAAATAGCTTGGAAAGTATTCAGATTTTAAAAACTTTTAAGACTATAGCTTTTAACCCCCCATTTACACACGCAAGTGTAAGTAGCTCCCCTGCCGGCAACTCCGTGTATTTAACCAAAAAAAGTTTGACACAAGTAACTCCGTGTCATTCACAGAGGAGGAAAAGCATATGTCCCGTAATTGGGTTATGTCTAGAAAAGTGTTTATCCTAAGATATCGGGACCGTATTTATGAGAAGGCGGGGCACTGGTACAAATAGTGCTCTAATGTTTCGCTGTCCTCCCGCATGCTCTAAATTCATCTCCTCCCGCTATTCCTACGCGGTTAAGATGTGCCAGTGGTTGAGAATGACCTGTCATAGTTCCCATTATTCTATTTAACTCGGGCTTTCTAAGTCTTAGCAATCCCCCCGTTTTTTTTCCCCCGTCTAGATCCCCCTATAGAATTCTTATATCGATTCTCACAGTTTCGTTATACCAGAGAGTTAAATGGGCTCGATGTGCCTAATTCTTTATACACGTACCAAGCTTATGTTACTTAACTCTCTTGCTCTTGAAGCAACCCTGCCGGCAACTCAGTTAACTAGTAATGAATTATAAGCTAACTTTTTTACAGCTGGTGGTGGTTGACACTTAGATTATTTTTAATGGAGATGACTGACTATTTTAACATTACGATGTCCTAGGAAGTAGTCAATTGTCCGACGCTGCATTACTTTTCAACTGACTTAAAGTTAGTTACTTAAAAGTTAGTACCCACAGAAAAAAATGTACAAATCAAGGCTGATTTTACATTTTTCGGTGGTAATATTTTATTTTATTAAATCAAATTGCATCCTACTTTTTTTTTTTTTTTTTTTGTTAGCCTCTGTTGGGAATCGAACCACTGCTAAGCCTTAAGACTGGTGAGCAGCCAACATACTCACTCAGCCATCGCAACATTTAAAACGAATGCGACAATAGGCAATTTAATTAATGAGTTATTTACCGTGTATGTGTGTATGTTATTATTTGAATTTTGAGTTAAGTCTGCACTACGTTTCAGCTAGCTTATAGCCAGTACACAAAATGTGAATTACAAATCGATTGTATTGTAGCTAATTTGAAGCTAGTCCATAAAAGTTAACGTAAAGTTAATTATTTTAGTAGTCGACTACTCAATGTCCGACAGGGATGAACTATAAGTCGATTTTATTTGTAATCGACTACCAATTTGCTGGCAGGGTCAATACATTGCTATTTTTGTTACTAATACAATCATACGTCTGCAAGTTGCGAGCTCAGTTGCAGGATATTTTGATTGCCAGTAATTTTTTGTTACTTGCATGTCGGTAAAATGACAAGAAGCAAAACCAGTGTTACCGTATAAAGATTATACTTTAATTTTAATAGATAATTTTCAAAGAAACGATTTTTGATACATTACTTTTTGATCTTACATACCGAAAAATAAAATAAAGTATAAAAAAAAAATTAATTAAAATGTGGCCTTTATCGATTTGTAATATAAATTTACTATTTATGTTATTAAAAAGCTATTCGAATAATTTCCTTCCACAAAGTTGTTCATTTCCCAAAAAAACAAAAAAAAAATGGAACAGTGATTTTGTAGTTTCTTTCAACATAATTATTTTATTATTATTGTTCTCATTTAATTTTTTATTTTGTAAAGTAAAGCAATTTTCCTTAAGACCATTTTCTTTGACGACATTTTAAAAATAAGCTTGCACTTGCCTGTTTAAACAATCAAGCAAGTAGCAACAGCTTTTATTGCCTCTGTCAGTGTATTGGTAGTTAATATATACACACAACTTGCAACAAGTTGCTTGCATGTGTAAATGGGGGGTAAGAAAGTGCAGTAAAAAACTGTCCATAAAGGATTTCGCAAGGAAAGGGGAAAATATATATATATTTTATAAAAATACTTTAGAAAAAGAAGAATTTCTAAGCAATAACTTTTAAACAGAAGTAAATCTTAAATATTATAAAATGAATTTACTGCCTGTTCCTCAATGTCGCAAGAAAATATAAGCGATCGAAATGTAGTCGCTCGATTTCGAATCAATTTGGATTCCTCTATTTCGGCAGCTTGCATTCGCTTGGGCTTACGTCATGAATTATTTTTTTTAGTTTACTTTGCAGACATACTAGTTTGCAAATTAAAGTTTTGGTTGATTGTTCAATAAAGTACTGACAAAAACTACTAAACTGTTCTTGTGTAAATTGGGCTTCTTAAAACTGGTCAGCTGTATCTGACAAGCCAAAGCAAATACATACCTAAATAAGAACAAAATAAAAAAGCAAACATTTTGAAAGTGTGGAAATAGTTTTGGTGGTGTTTTGAAATTTAAAAGTATTTTTTTTTTTTAAAGACGTTTAACTTTGATGCACTGAACACTGGTATTCTCTGGCAAAGTCAGGATTTTCTTTTACTCAGCGAGCAAGTGAACCCTTTAGGTAAATGATAATTGTTTATTATATTTACTAAATAAAACTGAAAAATATGTGGATTTTCTAGTTTTATTTCCCAGTTTTTTTTTTTTTTAACAAATAAATATAAAATTTTGATGACCAAGTGGTCCACACTATTTCTAGTGCCGTATTTTATAAATTTATTTTTGTAAAATACTTTCAATAAATAAATAAAAAAAATAAATATAACATTTTGTTCTATGAAAACTCCCACTCGTTAGCAAAACATCAAGTGATTGATTTTGTCGTTTGTGTTCACATGTTTCTTATCTCTGCTGTTTTCTTATCTCCTAAAGACCCGAAGTGCTTAAATAGTTGCCCGAGCTTTCCAATTGTACTCACATTTGGATGATTTAATTGACAATGGCAAAATGCACGATATACATTTTAATTTGAACGCCTATTTTCATAATATGCCTGAATAACTTTAGCGAGTTGCCCGATTGTGTATCGTTTTATGATTTTAATTTAATTAATCTGAAGTTGAGAAATATCAAATGAAGTGCAGAAAATAACTTGACGTTCAGGTGTTTAGAGGACCACCCGTTGTATAGATCTTCCTTATAAATACGAACAATTTAAGAAAAAACTTTTGTGGAAAACAAAATTATTGCTACAAGTTTGCAAACCACTCTCTTTTATGCCATTCTTTTTATTCTTGTTTAATATTTGATATTAAAAACTGTCCATATTGTTAATGCAAAAAATATAATTTAAAAAACATTGTTGTTATTACTGTTATTTTGTTTGTTCAACAACTCACCGGGCTAAAACATGTTTCTATTGTTTCGCAAAATATTTTTGTTTCGCAACCAAAGGAAACGGAAACAATTGGCGGTTTTTAGCTTAACAATATTTTTGTTGTTGTCGCCGCTGTAGTTGTTTTCATTTAACAATTCTGTCCCTTGTTTTTTTTTTTACCTGAATGTGCTTTCATTTCCCTTAAGTGTTGATTGGTAAAAGTACTCTAGTTCTAGTTTTATATTAATATAAGTAAAAAAAAAAAAACTAAAAAACTAAAAAGAGAAAAAAGTATACGAACAATATAAATGATTTACAATAACGGTTGGCATCACCCATCGCCATGAACGCCATCAACGTAAAAACATCAGTTGTATTTTTTTTTTGGAGAATACCCAGTTTCCTGGCCAGCGGAAAACGAAAAGAAGAATAAATAAAAATAATACAACTGTTTATTAAAGCCGGCTCAGTGTCTGTTTTGAATTGTTAACAGAACACGTTTAAGCTTTTTCTAAGTTATTTTCTTCAAGAATATTATATAAAGTGCAAGTATCAACAATTAACAACAAGCTGCACCAATTAATATACTGGAAAAAAAAACAGAGCAAACTTTTAGGACCTCAGGAAATTAAAAACATTTTAAAATAAAATTCTTAAAATTTCGTAGTAAAATAATTCACTTTAAATTGTATTCATTTGACATTCTTAAGGCATGTATATGTGTGTCTGTCTATCAAACGAGAAACTGATAGCAAAGTATCAATAGTTGCCGCAGGTCATATTTTATCTTTTCATCCTTTTTGCTGTTGTTTATATTTTAAGGAAAATTAAATACGCCTGCGGGAAAAAATATCAAACTTTGAGATGTACTTGCAAATACGTTCTTTAAATTTGATTTAATAAAGATGCTTATCATTTTTTCTTAATTTTCTTTTCATAGATTTATATTAAAAAAAAGAAGAAATTGAAATCGTATGGGGGAAGTAAATAAAGTGAGTTGTTTGTGTTTTTCCCTCACATTGCACCTTACACGACAATGCTAGAAAATTAGTCGTCCCCGAAATTAACCTCTCTGACTTAGAAGTTTTTTAAAAGAAATGGAAACAAATCCGATGCTGTTTTTCAGGTTGTCCCACATCAAATTCTATACACGACTGCACTGTCCTTGTTGACGAATAAGTTAAACTTCATTACATTTTATTCCTGATTCCATGGCCGACACTGTCTTCCAAGCTATTTATTATCCATCCACTCATATGTCTGAGCGACATTGTCATGGAAGATAATCTCTAAACAAGCAAAAATAGTTGGTTTCCAAGTAAAATGCCAATAATAGTAAGAATAGTTGTAAAAAATACCAGCTTACTTTACTTGCATTGCAAATGGCAAGCCTTTTAAGAATTTATTGAATCTGCTGCTGAGTTGGTTAGCATCAACGAAATGTCGGCGGCATTTAAACGGCTGAAAAAGATAGCCAACATTTAATAAGGTCCATTTTTAGACCTAAACTTAGAAAATATGTACCAATATATACGAATGGGCGATTTTGTAAATATTTCATACAGGCACGATTTTCGCATATGAACATGTGATTGATGAGTCGCGTTATTTCCTACTTACGTGGCGTGCGGGAATTAACGTATCAATCATCAATGAAAACAAATTAGGGAATTTAATTTTAATTTCTTATGTGATAAGAAATGGGCTGGCTATGCTCTAGAAGATTTATTTTGTTCTATACAGAATGGGACTATTCAGTGCGGCAATCTGCAGATTTTGCGGATAATGATTTTTCTCGATTCATATCGATCATCCTCAGAGACCGCACTATACGTGTTGAGATAGATGGGGCCTCTTCTAATGAGTTCAAGTTGAATTCGGGGGTACCACGAGGTTCCGTACTTTCTCCTACACTATTTCTTATCTTTCTCAACGATCTTCTCTGTCAAACTTCAAACCCTATCCATTCTTTTGCAGACGACAGCAGCATTTGTCATTCGTATTTATTTAATCATAGACCCAGTATATCGGAGATCAATGCCAAGAGGCCATGAGACCATGAGTGATACACTCAACGACGATCTGCGTATAATTTCCGAATGGGGTCGTAAAAATAGGGTCGATTTCAATGCTCGTAAGACCCATGGATGCTGCTTCATCTGTACTTATGGATGGTATAAACATTGAGGAGTCGGAAGCTCTTAATGTTCTTGGTATGAATATGCAATGCGATGTCCGCTGGACTGAGCATATTTTTAATGTCGCAAAAGAAGCATTTAAGTGCTTTGGTTTTTTGAAACGGTGCAAGACCTACTTCACTCCATCCGATCTCCTCACTATTTATGCCACCTATATCCGACCGAAAATGGAATACAACTCAAAGTCTATTTCGGGGCTTCTCGACCGTGTACAGGAGAGGGCGAAAAAGCTTATCAGTGACAGTAGGGTACCCAGCTCTATTAACTCACTGGAGCATAGTCGCAGTGTGGGGTGTGTCACACTGTTCTATGGCTATTATAACGGATTTTGCTCAGACGAGATCAGGGATCTTGTTCCCGAAACCCGCATATTTTTACGCAACACACTTGCATCGTCAAAGAAATAAATTTGAAGCTTTAAGCTTCAAAAAAATTTAAGCATCAAATTGACGATCACTCGTTTCAACGCATATGTATAAAATATATTTTTTCGATGTTGTCTCGAACCACTAAAAACTAACAAAAACATTTTTTTTTTCTCGAGCATGATTCTAATTTTTACTTCCTCATCATTGAGAAAAATTTCTTCCGTAATAAATTGCAGTGAAAAACAGTTTTAAAGGAGACAAGAAAAGTTGAAGCCTCATTGGCGTGACTGTTTCACATCCACTAAAATGCTTAGCAGCACCCAAACTGTTTCAAACCCTGGCCCTGACTAATTGTATACTGTTTTTAAGCAGAAGCGCATAGCCATCCAATTAAAGGGTGTGTCAAAACATGTTTAATTCGAATAAAATGCAAATCGTTTCTTCAAATATGTATGGAACAAAATTTAGGCCAAATGCCTGCGAAAATTTCGGTGGATCACCTACATACGATGGTCCAAATTTTCAATGACGCTGATGCATAATTGAGGTTCTATGCCGTTAATGTGCCTGCCGAATTATATCAGCTTTAGCTATTGCATTGTTGCTGGGTTAACGACGTACACCTTTTCTTTTAAATAACCCCAAAGAAAGAAGCTCAACTGTGTCAAATCACATGATCTTGGCGGCCGCTAGACATCGCCACCACGTAAGACATCACACAAAAGAGCCATTGATTCGTTAGCTGCGTGGCAAGTGGCACCGTTTTGTTGAAACTACTTTCCGTCTTCATCTATATCTTTCGATTGAGGACATAAAAACTTCATTATCATCTCACGATAACAAGCATCATTCACAGTAACTGCCTGACCGGCGTCAATTTGGAAAAAATACGGCCCAATGATGCCGCCATCTCATAAACCGCACCAAACAGTCACTCTTTGTGGGTGCATTGGGTTTCCGACAATCACTCTTGGATATTCATTTGCCCAAATGTGACAATTCTAGTTATTGATGGATCCACTGAGGTGAAAGATGAAGATGACTGTGTGAGGATGACTTTCTGCGAAAATTGATCATCCACTGTTGCCGTTTCTTGTCAATATTCTGACCATGGACGACGCTTCGATTGGTCAGTTGGCTTTAGTTGTTGACTCAATTGCAACTTGTCAGCTTGTACCTGCAAGTCATTATGCATAATGTTCAACAACGACGAGCCTGGGAGTTGAAATTGTTGGGCACGATGGCGAGTTAAGGGGCACGGCTTTTCAGCCACACTATCAAGCATGAACTAGTGTCTTCATATCTCCCACAGCCCCAGTTGGCTTACAGTTTTGCATGACTTTTTCGATTGTACGGACATTAAATGGGCCGAAGAAATCACGAATGCACGTTGTGCATTTCGATTTGAACGCGCATTTTCATAATAACCCCCGAATAACTTAAAAGTTTTGCTTTCTATTGTATATCGTTTCATAGCTCAAATTAAACGAAGAAATATCAAATAAAAGGTAGAAAAAAACTTGACGTTTAAGTCTGGTTTACATTAATCATCGGCTCTTACAATTTAGTCACCCGTTACCTGGGCTCTTCATTATTCATATTTTGAATTTCTTTTTCATAGAAATTATAAAAGAAAATCCAATTATCTGGTCTGACTTGAAACAGATTACCAAACTCAATTGAATATTAAATCAGCCATATGCACACACAGTGCTATTCATTGCTTTGCATATTTGTCATGATTTTGATTCACTGCCAGAACTCGTTATCGAAAATGGGTTTTTTCTGCTTGTGCAATGTAATGAGCAGAATTAAAAAACGATTTAAAGGACTTGCGACTAGTAAAAGATTTTAACAACAGTGCGGCCCATTATCTTGCATTTGATCGCGCCAATTTTTATTAATTCGCTGTTAATTGTTTATATTTTTCTTTCGTTTTCTTTTTGTGAATGCTGTAATATGAAACTTATGATGTGCAAAGAAATATGAATAGACTAACATATACATATGTAATTATATTTCAATTTCCTTTTTTCAAGTTAAGGGTGTTTTTTTTTCGATGTATAGAACTTTATGTTGGCATTACTGTTCAAGATGGCGACCGATTTAACAGCTGTCAAGTGATTTATTCTCAGTTTGGTTTGGCAATTCATCATGAATAGACTCACTAGATAGACTAGTGCAAAACAATATGGCCGTTGCTCCCGATTTTCATAAACTACTACTATTACTACTATCTATCATAAATATGAAACTCTGATAACATTTGAAAACAAACACAAAACTGCGAAGCTTTTTGCTTGTCTGCAGAAACACCCAGAGCCTTCGGCAGGAATCGAACCTGCGACCTCGAAGACTCTTGGTAGAGCACTCTACCAATTCATCCATCGAGGCGCTCAAACGAATTTTGTTTAGCGATGAAGCGCACTTCTGGTTGAATGGATACGTCAACAAACAAAACTTTCGCATTTCGAGTGAAGCTAATCCTCAAGTGTATATTGGAACACCGTTACATCCAGAAAAACTGACTGTTTGGTGCGCTTTATGGGCTGGTGGAATCATTGGTCCGTACTTTTTCAAAAACGATGATGGCCAGAACGTTGCAGTCAATGGTGATCGGTATAGAGCCATGATTACAAACTTTTTCATTCCTGATTCGAATAACCATGATGTCCAGAAGATGTGGTTTCAACAAGACGGCGCAACAGCTCGTGCCACAATCGACTTATTGAAAGACACGTTTGGTGGCCGCCTAATTTCACGTTTTGCACCTGTGAATTGGCCTCCAAGATCTTGTGATTTAACACCGCTAGACTACTTTCTGTGGGGCTATGCAAAGTCATTGGCCTGTGCGGATAAGCCACAAACGCTTGACCATTTGGAAGACAACATTCGCTGTGTTAATGCCGATATACGGCCACAAATGTTGGAAAAAGTCATCAGAAATTGGACGTCCAGATTGGACTACATCCGTGCCAGCCGTGGCGTTCATATGCCAGAAATCATATTTAAAATGTAATGCCACAAGATTAGCTTTCGGATAAATAAAATTCAGGTCAATCGAATAATCCATCGTTGTTTTGTTGCAACTTAAAGTTCTATACATCGAAAAAAACACCCTTTATTTATCCACGCAGTTCTGCTTAAAAAGTAAAACTATATTTATAATTAATAATGCTAATGGAAGATTTCATTTATTTTATTATTACAGGTACGATTGCTATTTAATTTTGGTTAACAATTTCAGTAAGTAAAATAAATAAAATAAAATATGAGTAAAACTGTGAAGATGATGATATAAAACAAAATAAAAAAACTTGAAAGTATGAGATATCAGTTTCAAAAATGATAAAAAAAAATAAGCTGTATGCTTATGGGTACAAAAAAAATCTGAGTGCCGTCTTCAATAATAGTCCTTGTCTTTTATGTGATGAATTTTTGGCCTCTCCCAGGATATACGGATACATAGATCGACCTAAAGCGCTTACATAAAAACACTGCAAACAAACAAAAGCTGTAAAGTTTTTTTTTATGAAACTAGGGGCGAGTGATAGACACTAAAACCAAGAACTAAACGAAGGTAAAGCTTTTCAAATTTTTTTTTTAATTTTCAAATACAATTGAGAAACGGCACTTATACCGCTAAATAGACCAAATCCTTGTCTTCCTTTTCCATGTGGTCCAGTTGAATTGCACTCAAAAAATGTGCCCATATATGTCTAAATGGTTTCCGAGATCATTGATTTTTCACTTAGTCAAAATTTAAAAAAATAATTTTAAAAATTCTTAAATAGAATTGGGGGAAACGGCACTTATATCACTAAATAGACCACATCCTTGGCTTTCTTTTCCATCTGGTCCAGTGTAATTACACTCCAAAAAATGTGCCCATATATGTCCAAATGCTTTCTAAGGTCATTAATTTTTCACTTAGTCAAAATTTCAAAAAAAATTTTTAAAATTCTTAAATGCAATTGAGAAACGGTACGTATACCAGTAAATAGAACACATTCTTGGCTTTCTTTTCCATCTGGTCAAAAAATGTGCCCATATATGTCCAAATGCTTTCTAAGGTCATTCATTTTTCACTTAGTCAAAATTTCAAAAATTTTTTTAAAAATTCTTAAATACAATTGAGAAACGGTACGTATACCAGTAAATAGAACACATTCTTGGCTTCCTTTTCCATGTGGTCTAGTATAATTACACTCAAAAAATGTGCCCATATACGTCCAAATGCTTTCCAAGTTCATTGATTTTTTACTTCGTCAAAATCTCAAAAATTTGTTTCAAAATTCTTAAATACAGTTGAGAAACGGCACTTAAACCACTAAATATACCACATTCTCTGCTTCCTTTTCCATGTGGTCCAGTTGAAATAAACTCAAAAAAATGTGCCCATATATGTCTCAATTCTTTCAAAGACCATCAATTTTTTACGGTGCCGCTGTTAAAATTTTTTTTTCGCAATTTTAAAATTCTGATGTTTTTTTTATTAATATTTTTAAATATTCTTTTATTTTGTAAGTTACTTATAGACATATATTTGCGGACATTTTTACTTTCACTGATAAACATGTTGTTACAATGTTCGCTTACGAAAACCATATTTAACTTCACACTTAAATATGTCGTTACGTTATTTCGTTACGTCAAACATATTTAACTCGGCATATTTATCTGCACACACATGACAAATACATACAACGTGTAAATTTGAACATTCTATCTCCCACGACTCAAAAATTAGAACTGATTTTCAAACTCAAAGGTGTCCCCGTGTATAAACACCAATTAAGTTTAAACTTTTTGCTATTTGTTGTTGTGTAAACGTTTCAATTGCTTATACTGTGAAAGCTTTAAGTCTCTATCTCTTACGGTTTCAAATTTGTCCCCCGACAAAGGGCAACTTTCACTTCTTGCTACCATCGATATTTGTTGTTGGAGAGACCTGCCAATCACATTTATATACTAATAAAATTCCAGGCCTCTATCTCTTACGTTTCAAAAGTTATAACTAATTACAGTTTCTTGTTTGGGAGCACCCTTTAGTTTAAAATTTTGATTTTGTTTTTCTTATTTGTGGTTGCATAGCGTGCATGATTGGAAAATTTTTTTTTAGCGAGCATGCGTGAGACCTACAAAGAAATTGTTGTGCGTGAAAATGAGTGAGGAAAATTGTCCTGATCATGAGCGTGCGTGCCGTGAGCCAAAAAAACCTCACGCGCCCATCTCTAACTAAAATGTTTTTATGACAATATTTTAGAAATTCAAAGTCTTTTTTTCCTCCGAAAGCAATAACATTGTCTACGTAAAGAAAATAGGAATAACAGAACAATTTTAATTAATTATATTGACAATATTGACTGGTAAGTGACATGTTTATAAATTGATTATTAATTATTCTTAATTAAATGCAATCAAACCGACTTGCTTAAACAAGCACATTTCTGCCAGTGTGAGACCGTGTCCTGTTATGATGTTTATTTATTTAGTCTAAAAAAAATTCAAACAGCCAACAACAAACAACAAAAAATTGTAATCTTGGGCCTCTGATGTAGACGAAAAAAAATGATTTTTTTCCGAATCATGCTTGCTGAGCTCGCAGCAAAATAAATGTCAGATTAAATTTGTTTTATTTTTTCTAATCATAATAATTTGTTTTTGTCATGTGCAAATAAGTATTTGTGGAAGCCCCCTCTAAGCATAATTAGATTTTTATTAATTAAACCTAATTGTGTAATACTTCACGCCGTGCCCCATTGCAGAATCATTAATAACAGCAAAATGAAGAAAAATTTTAAATGGGAAAACAGCAGAGAATGAAAAGTAATAAACCAAAAAATCTTTTACATCATAGGGCAGGCATCATTATCCAATACAAAATTGTAGTCATTGCATAAAAAAAACACAAATTTTTTTGTGTATTATATACATATTAATTTAGGTCCAAAAATGAACCCATTTTACAAAATGTTTTCTGTCTTTTACAGCTGTCTATATGCCGACGACATTTCGTTGGTGCTAATCAACTCGTCAGTAGACTTGAAAAAATCTTAAAAATTTGCTTGAAACTTTACTACTTATTCCATAATTCCCATGAACAAAGTGAGAATTAGAAATGTTCAAACAAACCTTTAACACAGCAAACATTTCTGTTCGTTTTGCAACTCTTTTACTTTTCTTTGCAGCCTTCTATACAACGAGTTACCATCGGTTACTACGATTTGTATTTTTGAAAGTATCAAAAAGTAAAAACTTTTTGCATATTTAAATATGAACTTAATTATTTATTTGCTTGAATTTTATTTTTGGACCTGAACATACATCCAAGTGAGGTAGTGTGAATGTAGTGCGTTGTATAAACGAAAAATAACACGATAAAAATTTTACATCCGTCGTTTTTGGAACCGTCTTAAAACTTTAATACATTTCAACAATGAACTTAATTATTTATTCGCTATAAGAGCCAATTGAAATTTATTACTTTAGGTCTAACAAAGAATAAGTAGTTGGGCTTCAAACATTCTTCTTAGATTTTTCAAGTCTACTGATGAGTTGTTAAGCAGCAACGAAATGTCGGCGGCATATAGACGGCTGAAAAAAGACAGAAAGCATTAAGGCATATTTTTTAGACCTTAAGTAATAATACTTTTCATTGGTTTAGGGTGGAGTTATGTAATAGCACACAGAAACAAACAGCTTCACTGAGTCCATAGTTTTGACGGCGATAGCGAGCCGTTGGTGGTAGTAACATTCCTCCTTATACAATAGCTCAAAATTTGGATTTTAGTAATCACATAGAATAATAGTTCGTTCACGCCATGTCTTATAGATAATGAGATTTTTTATAGACATTTTTATGCTCTTAAGCATAACGATTACTTTAGCTGTTACATATTTTTAGTGGACGGCATGAGTTCCGCCTACACAAAACTTCTCATATGCCTTCGATAAAGATTTTACCATGTTTTGTGAAATTTTTGATTTGATTTGAAGCGTGATAGTGTCAATTCAAAATGGAATTTAAGTTAGATTTTTTGTCAGTCTCAAAGAAATGTATGCAGACTTTTGTTTCGTAAAGTGTTAATACTGGTACAATAGTCTGGCATGACCTAAAACGGAGTAGACGATGGGACTAATAAAGTTGCAACATATCCTAATCACACTAAGTGCCCAGCACTGCAATTCAGTTATCAGTTTTAAGGCTAATAAAATCGTTTAAATAATATAACATATAAATTAGCGCTTCTGGTAGTCAGTAAAACTTTATAAAGACATTCGCAGGCCTTCAAAATCAGCTGTTTTTAAAGGCGGGCTGATTGGTATTAGCTTAGAGCCATTTTCATTTATGGTGTTTATTTTAACTTTAAAATTTTTATTGAAATTAATTTTCGATATTTGGCTTACGATTTATCCGAAGATTATAATTTTTATATAATAAATAAGTATAACTTCAGTATGACTAGAAAATTTTCGTTTTGTTTATTTTTTTGCATTCTTCTTTGTGTTCTTTCCCATTTTCGACCAAACTGCCACGTATTTTGAAATTATTTTGACATGCACCCGCAGGTGTTAAAAGTTAGTTAATGAATCCTATAAACGTTAGTGTAAACCACAATACTTGGAGACAAGTTAAACACTTTTGAAATCGTTATAAAACAGTGAATAGGTCTACACGAAACGTTCAATAAAGCTACCACTTATGCTCAATTGTGTGCATGTCGTTCACTTTAATAATTTGCTGCAGACCTACAGTAAGAGACGCAAACATTATAAGTTTTGTGACTTCGTACCGTTCGGTTTGGTTATGTCGTCAGGTGGTGTGTTATTTTTGCCTTGAGTTCTTTTATCTCGCACAAAGATAATTTTCAATAAAACATAAAATTACTTTTTTCTCGGCATACTTTTCCATCACTTCGAAAATTGCGTACCAAATGACTTCTTTTTGTCACAAGGATAATTTTAAATAAAACATTATTGTTATTTCATTATTATTGTCCTGAAGAAGCATTCCCAAGGCGAGCGAAATATCGACAAAAATAATTAAATTTTAAAAAAAAGACCTTCAGCTCAAGAAAATAAATATATAAAATATAAAACATAAAATTATTTTTATCGGCATACTTTTCCATCACTTCGAAAATTGCATACCAAATGACTTCTTTTTCTCTTGAAGGCTTCAAATACATACATACATATAAAAACTTAAACATTTTTGGATTCGCTTCAATCAAAGTCAGAGAAAAGAGAGTTCTCGATTAATTTTGCATTCTGGAATGCATTTTTTTCCATGTGTATGTAGGTATACTTTTACACCCATATTCATAAAAACTATTGAAGGTTTATTACACGTTTATTTGACAAATATTCCGTAGAAATACGTCAAATAAGAGCTTAATAAACTTACAATAATTATTATGAACATGGCCTTTAAAAATTAAGTTTCCCAGTAGTAAACTGAAAAAGGCAGCGACAATATTGTAATGAATTGTCAATGAAACAATGACTGTAAATTTTTATTATTACAACGTCGACTGTTGACGTTGTTGTTTTTTCTTTATATAGTTCTAAGTTGGTTGACATTAGTGAGATTAGTTACCTGTGATATTTTCTTGTGATAATTAGTTTTTTTTACCAATTATTTATTTTTGTATTTGTGATTGTGATTTGAAGAAAAATAAAAATTTACCCCTGAAGAAGTTGGAAATAAACCAACGAAACGTCGGGAACGATTTAAATGAAAAAAATGAAATTTTTCTTTGTGAATGAAAAGATAAACTAATGATCTTGAAAGCCCATTTTGGTTGGACACCATAAAAGGAATCGGTTTTACTTTTGTTTATTACTTTAGCGGGCTCTTTTTGGGTTTTACGTCTTTAGAATTGAGAAGGCAAAGTCGATGTTACTTCTGAGGAATGATAGAGTAAAGTTGATTGCAAGCTCAATAGTAAAGTTGAATTATAAAGTTAAATTAACATTTTTATATAATAAAAAAAATATGTTGGCATTTTTCTAAAAAAAAAAATTTTTTTTCCAAGAACCAACGTTTAAGTGTAGTTTTCTTTGCGAGAAACTTTTACACACATGTACACTATGATCCGATACATACTGAATGATAAGAAAAGCAAAATTTTTGACAAAGTCAAGTAAACACAAACAAAACTCGACTTAGCTTTCTGTATTTCTAACTTCAACTTCTAATGAGGCATGTGTTAACTTTGCCAATGGCACATTGCAGCGAGGTGGCCCCAACGACAGTCCTGAAGAAAATTCATCACATATCTTGTAAACGCCCTAATATGTATATGTATGTACACTCAGTTGTGTTCAAATTTTTTTTTATGTTACTTCATTATGGAGCTCAGAATTGTTGTATTGTATGAAATATAATGATTTTTTCTGTCTATAGCTGTTTTGCTGAGACTATCTGCTTTGCAAAGAAACTCGCATGCTTTCAATTTATTTTTGTTGTGGAAAAGAGAACAAGTGGTTGCGAGAAGTGGAAATATTAAATTAAAGCATTGAATTTCGAAGCATGATAACGATAGAGCTGCTTAAGAACGCTTGCTTTAAGTTAGAATATAGAAAAAAAAATTAATGAAATTTTTTCAGTTAAAAGCAAAATAGTTCAGCTAAGCTGGTATTTCTTTTCAGAGTAAGAGATAACAAACTAAAAAGGTATAAATACTTTTTTTATATTGCTAGAAAACTTGTCTTAAAAATAAAAATAAAAACAAGTTGAAAATGTTCATCAGAAGGCTTTTCTATCGGTTCTATAGTTCCATTCTATACAGATTTCATTGAAAAAATTATATTTGTTCTTCAAGTATTCGGATTTTTTATGTTTTACTTGTTGAGGTTAAACAGAAGTCTATTACTGAGACTTCGCCTTCCGTCCGTCCGTCACAATAAGAGCTAGACATGGTAATTTTCATAGCATACGAAAAACAAAAAAAAAGTAGAAAACTAAAGAGTGTCCTTATATAAGAAACAGGGAAAATTCATATGCAACTTTTAAGCCACAAAAGATAGAGACTCGAAAATCAACGGGTTATCCATTTCGTGGTTTCAAAAGTATAGGACTGGAATTCGACATCTGTCAAACCAAGTTGTTAAACCAATTTTTTTCTTCTCAGTTAAAGGCTGACATTGACGAAAATGGATCGCTTAACTATCACACAAATCCTAAAAATTATCAAAACGTACTACAAAAATGGCGATTCTGCCACAGCCACATATTGCGCTTTGAGAGGAGATTATGGAGATTATGCAAAATTGAGAAGAAATTTTGAAGATACTGGAGCGGCCAGGAATATCGCTGCTGTATTATTATTATTATTAATGCTAGGTTGGTCCAGGATGGCCCTTTGCACTGCGACCAATAATGATCTATTGTGCAACCCTTTTCCCTCACGAGTTTAATACATCAAGAAACAGTATTAGCTCCTTCTGTGGAAGCCCTTGCAAGTCCAGTGAACCCAATGTATAGGCCTGCAACAGCCTGTATCTTCTGTGGCCAAGTGCCACACATTCAGTAATCAAGTGTTAAATTGACTCCTCTTCTTCTCCGCAAAATCTGCAGGTTGCCGTGCTGGATAGTCCCATTCTGTGTAGACGTTTCCTGCAGATATAGTGTCCTGTTAGCGCCCCACACAGTGTCCTTAGAGTCTTCCTATTTAATTTTAGAGCGAGATCCGCTCTCTTGGCATCAAAGCTAAGAAATTTCTTCGAGTGTTCCAGACCCCTAGTGTCATTCCACAGTTTCTCTGTGATGGATGTTGTCCATTTTCTGATTTCCCCTCTGAGGAGTGATCGCTACTGTAACTGAACGTGTTGCCGAAGATCCGAATGTGTCGAGTCCTCGTCGTTGTCAGGAATTAGGACTGTCTTAGGGCACATTATGGCGTATGTTGCATTTAAATCTACACCTACATTCATATAAAGTCCAGCTCACCCAACAACTGAAGCCAGCTAGACCCATTCACAACATCACAGATACGTGGAATGGGTACTTCAACAACAGACGGTGGACGGCGATTTTTCGAACAAATTTTTCAGATCTAATTAAGAGGTAACAATTTGCTGAAGTCAAAAAAGCAGTATTTCGAATAGTTCACGAGATATAGACTTACGAATCAGTACAGGTTTTTTTGAAAATTGTACTAAAATCCACCACACAGCCGAAAACTTCAAAATATAATTTAAAAAAAACCTTAGCTAATAATTCAAAACCCAGCTATCATCATAAGCTTTCAGATTTTGGGAGACTCAATTGGTTCAAGATTGTAGTGCTGCACTGTGTAAGCTAAGCCGCAGCCAATATTTGAAAAGCAACGCCGCACTGTGTTGCGGCTAGTGGAAAAGTAACTTTTTTCCGATTATTTTTTTCAGTGTTTTTAATGATGCAATTTTGTCACAGACATTCCAAGTAAACAAAAAACACATAAAGCTTATTTTTATGTTGGTCCGTTGATTTTTAATTGATTTTAGAAGTCAAATATACAAAATTTTCACGAAAAGAGGGGATTTCAGGGCTGTATTCAAAATGATCTCATTTGATTTTGGTGACAGATATTCTGATTCGGAAAAAAATCTGCCTTCGGACAAGTATCTTCTGTAAAAAAAGGAATGTTGTTTGAGACATTTTCATATGCACTTTTTTTAGAGCGAAAACCCGACTAAAGGTCCATTTTTCCTTAAAATTTGGGTTAGGTAAGCAATATCTAAAAAGTCCCAGAGAGTCCCAGTTCCAAACCACTACAGAAATGTTACATAATTTGTTTTCAACGAACTGTGAAAAAATCAGCTGCCCATACCTGCCCTCCTGGCAGTTATAGCGATTTTAGTATATCACTCTCAGTATTTATTCCATAGAAATAGAACGCAAATTCTCGGAATCACTTATTGAATAATTTAATCATATCGGTTTTCGGGTGACTTTCCGTCATCCCACGTCAAATTTTTATTATTTTCAGACCGGTTTCGGCTAATCGCCATCTTCAGTGTTTTCTTTTTGTCACTAATTAGTCCGCGTGTGTGTCTGTCTTTATATAGTGTTTTCTTTTAGCTTGTGGTGGTACCTTTCTCTCTCTCTGTTGTTTTACTATTTTATTCTCTCTCTTTCGCTCTCTCCCCCTCTCTCGTTATCTTTCTCCACTATGCATATAAAAGTGCAATGAAGTTCACTGTGGTCTCCATTATAATTTTGACAGTCAAGAATTATGGAATACATTAAAATTTCCTATCAGGAACTGCATGAGTTGATGCAACAGAGTAAAACTAGAAACGTGGAGGATGTTTTGGTATTGCTTGATCATGAGCATGGAGTGAAAAGTAGTTTAATATTTCTAAACATAAAAGATAAATTTAAAAAGTTCGTCAATAAGTACAATGCACGTCTTCAAGAGTTTAACAGAATGTATGAACGGCTTGGAGCTACGGACTGGATTCAAGAGGGCTATATTGAAGTTGGAAATCATCCAACTACTCCAAAACGAAAACCCGAACCTAAGGAATTTACATTATGCTGTGAGAAAACAAAGAAGAAAACTATCAGAAGAAGCATTGGAAGCAGGAAACAAGGACTTCAGAAACACAAGGCTTTACCATGCGAGGAAAACATCAAGAAAAGACAATTGTGAAGACATATTACATTATATGCTCGCCAATTCTGATCCCGCAATCATAAGTAGGAGAATACTAAAGGAGAAGAAACACCTGGAATTATCAGAGGAAGCAATGAACTTATTGGTAGATGACTGATAATTTGTAATTTTTCTGTAGAATGCAATAAAATATGCCCTATAAAATAGTATCTTCAAAGTTTTTTTATTCTACATCTATTCTAGCACTCCACAAAAATGAGCACAACTCTCTTAAAACTGAAGCTATTGACTTCAAACCGGTATCAAATTAAAGCTTGTATTGCCACCTTTCAAATAAAATAAGAAATGAAATAGATTTTGGTTTTATATAAAATGTCAGAGTTATTCAGCAAATATCGAAAAATCATGAAAATTTGACGTTTATAATTCTTGTTCGGACCACGATATTCTTTATTTTAAAAACTAATCATAGGGTAGTTATCAGAAATAAAAGAAGAATTAAAATAAATTTTTTTTTTAATTTTTCGAACAATTTTTTTTTTATTTTTGATTTTTGTAGAAAATTTGACCCAACAATTTTTTTCGGTCTAAAAATCAGAGCAACCAAACAGGAGCAACAGTTTACTACTGATCAACGGAAGCTGTATTAAAATACAAATAAAATGTTACTAATTTCATATTTAAATGTGATCCTAAAAACTGGGCATTCGTTTATGGGTTTAGCTTCAGCGGTTGCTTGTTGTTTGTTTAATTGTTCGACTTTACTTTGCTGGCATATGTGTTGATAGAAAAGCTGTTTAAACATGTTAAATGTTTTATTTCTTTGGCTCCCTCTCACTTTAAATGTACACAGTTTGGTAACTGGAAAAAAAAACTGTTGGCTTGAAATATTTTATTTCCACTTACACCTACACACACACACACACGCACGCGGCCATTTGAACCAAGTTTATGCCAAGGGGGAAAACTAATAGCAAAAAGTCCAATCCAGAAACACAGTCATTCATTTATAAATGAAAATGAATGCGAATTAAGATTCGCGTAAGAAATGTGTCTTTAAAGCTTGACTTATTTTCCTTTAGTTTTCTCCATGCAAATGTTGGACAGCTTTTCTTTTCTTTATTGGCTCTTATTTCTTTTTTGAGTGGCTTATGTAATACTTTTTTTTCTGCATGACATGACGTTTAATTAAACTATTTTACAAAAACATTCATTGGAACTTTATTACATGCTTAAAAATAGATTAATTAATAGTAATTAATGCAATCAGAATTTATTGAAAAAGAAAAATTGACATTTTAAAGGAAATTATAATAAATTTCCTATATTTAGTTTTATTTAAGCAATATTTATATTAATATGATTGTATTTAGTGGTCAAATTCCATTGTAATAGTCCGGCAATACGTTCTTTTTACAACATATGGTTGTCAAAGATCGTAGTTCATGTGCTCATAGCCGGTAAACTGCCGCGCCGGTAATTTCACAACCTTACTTACACCCGTCGCGGTCAAGAGCGAATGATTGCTGCTTGCGGTAGAGCTGCTTTCTCAGAATAATCTATTAATGTTTTACTTTTTGTCATATTTTAACTTAATTTTTAAATTTTTCTGCGTGATTGTAAAAACATTGTTTAGACGGTCGTCAACCGTCGGTTTTTGGTTTGCCACCGGCGAAGCCATCTTTTATCATAGGCTTCGTCCTCTGATAGTTCTTTTCAAAACGTAAAAACCTGTTTTTTATGTATTTGTTATTTAGAATTTTTTTTCGAACAGAAACTTCGAATATCTAAAAACATACTGAATTGAGAACACCAATTTATGAATTATTCGGATTAAAAAATTTTTTCTAAATCAATCCGAATCGGATTCTAGAACAGACCCCAATATGTTGTATTGTATTGTATTGTATTGTATTATTACTAGGTTGCTCCAGGATGGCCCTTTGCACTGCGACCAATGATTATCTATTGTGCAACCCTTTTCCCTCACGAGTTTAATACATCAAGAAACAGTATTAGCTCCTTCTGTGGAAGCCCTTGCAAGTCCTGTGAACCCAATGTATAGGCCTGCAACTGCCTGTATCTTCTGTGGCCAAGTGCCACCACATTCAATAATCAAGTGTTCCATTGTCTCCTCTTCTTCTCCGCAAAATCTGCAGATTGCCGTACCTGCATTCTGTGTAGATGCTTCCTGCAGGTATAGTGGCCTGTTAGCGCCCCACACAGTGTCCTAAGATTCTTTCTATTTAGTCTTAGAGCGAGATCCGCCCTCTGGGCATCAAAGCTAAGAAATTTCTTCGAGTGTTCCAGACCGCTAGTGTCGTTCCACAGTTTTCCTGTGATGGATGTTGTCCATTTTCTGATCTCCTACTTGAGAAGGAGCTTATTAAAGCCAAAGGCTGGAGTAGGTCCAATGAAAACCCCATTGGCTCCCCTTTTTGCGTAGGTGTTAGCCAACTCGTTACTCTTGTGCCCCTCATGACCTGGCACCCACATCAGAGTAATCTGGTTGTGAGTGGCCAGTTCATTTAGCTTGTCGTGACATTCCAGTATTGTCCTGGATGTGAACGGGCTGTGAGTACCGACTGACTGTCGGAGAGTATCTTGATTCTGATTCCTGTAGGGGATACCGAAAGGGGATACTTTCGGATAGGACCCCTATAGCTTCCAGTATAGCTTAAGATAATATGTTACTTGCAGCAACTAATTAATTCAGCTTAGAGCACCATAAAAAACTAGTTTCAGGGAACAAATAGCCCCAAAACATTTCTAACAAACTCATGTAATAAACAATAACACCGGTATTCATAAAAAATAATACGTTGCTCAAATACATTTTAAAACAAATTTTATATGAAAAATTTTTTGTAAAATGTGTTTCAACAATGTTTTATTTTTTATGAATACCGGTGTAAAACTTTTCGTATCAAGTTTTTAACACATCAGCTGTTGCATATAAACATGACCAACAACACATGTG
Source organism: Sturmia bella (assembly GCA_963662145.1). Taxonomy (NCBI): domain Eukaryota; kingdom Metazoa; phylum Arthropoda; class Insecta; order Diptera; family Tachinidae; genus Sturmia; species Sturmia bella. The sequence continues at coordinate 24,333,375 of OY759170.1, forward strand.
ACCAAACTTAAAAACTTAAATAGAAAAAAAATTCAACATATATTATACAAAGAAAAACCTGAGTCGAATTCTAGAAAAAAAAAAAATGCAAAGAAAAATGGCCATAAAACTGGGAAAAACTGCTTTGAAAAAAGTCGTTAACGATAAATGAAAAATTTTCAGTAGCATAGAATAATTTCCGTGGAATAGATTATTTCAAAATAAAAATTACTGGCGATTTCCAGCTTAGAAAGAGAGAAATTTCTTCTTGAGAATAATTATTTACGGTGGCGGTGAATATTCAATGTAGTTCAAGTGCAACAACAGCAATAAATGTTTATAGTATTTTCTATACATCAACACATATGTACATAGATCAACGATAAACTTATGACCAGTTGAGTTGTTAACAACATAAGATGGTAATTTCATATTCTGTAGTGTGTAGTCATACTAGAGTAATGCCTTTTTTCAAGTCCATTTTCCATACTATGTGTATGCGACATGTTTTTTTTTTTTTTTTGTGAATGTCAGCGTAAGTCATCAACAGTGGTACTCTAGCTAGTAAAGCTTTATGTTCACACAGTCATAAAATCCAAAGTTGGGAGGTTTATTTTCCCTGCAAGTAAGCACCATTTACGTTTGCATATTTTAATCCCTAAGTGATGCCAATATATTTTATTTTAGCCATAAAGAGAAGCCTTGTCTATAAACATTAACTAAAAACTCTTAACAACTTTTATTCCATCCTCTTTTAACTTTCCTTTTTCTATTTTCACGAGTTCTATTTTAGTAGCAATTTTAGGCAGAAGAATTTCTTTGCAGACAGACATATGCACATACTCAGTTGTATGTATGTATATTTGCTTATTCAAAGATAGTGTTTACTTAAAAGTATCTTGAAACAAAGTTAAAAGCATTTTAATATATTTTGACATGTTTAATATACGCCCTCAATTTATATTATACGAGTGTTTACAACATTTTGCAACACCCCTTACTTTTGCAATTTAACCCCCACCAGCCATCTTCTTACATGTAGTTTAACATTTTGACCTTTTATTTGGGTTTATGCAAGAAAAAAAAACCCAACTACATAAAATGAGCTTAAAACAACAATTTCAATAAAGTACAGCGTATGGCGTTTCTACACAAAAAATCTTTGGCTTAAAAGCAAAAAACAAATGGAAAGAGACACATGAAAAATATTTTTTCTTCAACATTAAGGTAAAAAAAGAATACTCTTTTTCGTCGGCTCCCATATATGGAGATTGTAGATGAAAGGAAAGCAGTCGATTACTTACTTTAAGCTGACACCAAGGAATTTTTTTTTACCACACAAAACTCTTATCCTACTTTGCAATCATGTCCTGTTTTTCCCAAAAGGATTTCTTTTTCTTTTCGCATTAAAGTCTTATTTTTATTAGTTGGCTTTTTTGACGGCTGAATTGTTTCACATTCATTCAACTTGACCTCTTTATTTTATCGATTGCTTTAATAAATTTATTATTTAAGATTTAACAGTTCTCTCGTTTATAAAGGGTGTTTTTTTTTCGTTGTATAGAACTTTTAAGTTGCAATAAAACAACGATGGATTATTCGATTGACATGAATTTTATTTATCGGAAAGATTATTCTGTGGCATTACATTTTAAATATGATTTCTGGCATATGATCGCCACGGCTGACGCGGCTGTAGTCCAATCTGGACGTTAAATTTTCGGTGACTTTTTCCAACATTTGTGGCCGTATATCGGCAATAACACGGCGAATGTTGTCTTCCTAACAGTCAAGCATTTGTGGCTTATCCGCATAGACCAATAGCCCCACAGAAAGTAGTCTAGCGGTGTTAAAATTAGGTGGTCATCAAACGTGTCTTTCAATATCTTCTGGACATCATGGTTATTCAATTCAGGAATGAAAAAGTTAGTAATCATGGCTCTATACCGATCACCATTGACTGCAACGTTCTGGCCATCATCGGTTTTGAAAAAGTACGGACCAATGATTCCACCAGCCCATAAAGCGCACCAAACAGTCAGTTTTTCTGGATGTTACGATGTTTTGACATACACTTGAGGATTAGCTTCACTTCAAATGCGGCAGTTTTGTTTATTGACCAGAAGTGCGCTTCATCGCTAAATGGACGTAGTGCGCGATACGCATGCCGCACAGAACCATTATCTTCGAAAGAAAATTGCACTATTTGCAAGCGTTGCTCAGGCGTGAGTCTGTTCATGATGAATTGCCAAACGAAACTGAAAATAAATCGCTTGACAGCTGTTAAATCGGTCGCCATCTTGAACAGTAATGCCAACTTAAAGTTCTATACATCGAAAAAAAGCACCCTATATAAAATGCTTCCGAGAATGGAATATCAGTGACATTTAATTATGGAGATTTTTACAGCAGTCATTTAAATTATATTGACTGATTTTATGCCAGCCAATAGTAATACTCCACGTTATAATTTTTGCCTCACTAGAGGAAGTAACACAGGCTATGCGCTGATAACTTGGATGGATTAAAAATCAACTGGCATGTTTCCATTAGGCACCAGCACTGCCTTTGATTCAGTTTGGAACTATAATGATTTAAGTGTGGGGCGCTAACAGGACACTATACCTTCATGAAGCATCTACACAGAATGGGACTATCCAGCACGGCAACCTGCAGATTTTGCGGAGAAGAAGAGGAGACAATGGAATGATTATTGAATGTGTGGCACTAGGCCACAGAAGACACAGGCTGTTGCAGGCCTATACATTGGGTTCACAGGATTTGCAAGGGCTTCCACAGAAGGAGATAGTACTGTTTCTTGATGTATTAAACTCGTGAGAGAAAAGGGTTGCACAATAGATCATTCATGGTCGCAGTGCGAAGGGCCATTCTGGACCGACTTATAATAATAATAATAATGATTTAAAACTCTTAACTTACCAAACCAGTTCATAGTCTAAGTCCCTGAAAGTCAATCATGGCTGACATCGCTCTGGATGTTAACAAATTAAAACTGTTTCACTACAATTAGATTAGCGAGCTTTGTACACTAGTGACAATTAGTTAATTTTTATTTCAATTTAAGTTGTATTTAAATGCAGTGTCAGTGCTTCAGGCAAAAATAAGTGTTCGCATTCAATTACATCAAAATTTTTCTTTTCCAAATTTGATGGAACTCTTTCCATACAACAGCTGTTTTTTTTTATTGGAGGAAAGAAAGTATTTTTAATCAAAATTTATTACCGGCGGTGAAAAATTTTCTTAAATAAAACTGTTTAATGATTATGTTATTAGTATTTCCTGTCATACTATTGTTTTGCGCTTATTATGCATGTGTTTGTGTGTGTGTGTGTCTTGTTTACTTTTTAATCATAACAGCAATAAGATCCATATGATCTATCTGTAAAACATAAACTGGCGAGAGTTGTTCACTTAAGTTGCCATCAAATATATTTTGTGCTTAAATGAAAATTAAAGTTAAATGGCATTTAATTATCAACTCAAAAATTGGCCATAAGAGAAAAAGCTTGTTTGCTTTCATTATCACTTTCATTATTCTGTGGCTGATTTTTGCCATTGATAACGAGCTAGCGAAGCATTTCATTCTGTTAACGAAGAATGTTTTATTGAATTGAATTGAATTTATTGAGACTTCAAAATGAGATGATGTTTTATTGAAATTAAGTTGTTTTCTCATACAGAAAAAATAAAAATTTTTTTTCTGTTCTTCTTCCTCTTGTTTCCCCTTTTTCTTATTTATTTTACACTCAATTTATTTATTTTTTCTTCTTGAGTCCCCCCTCTCCTGCTCCCTGCTTTTCATAATTTCATCTACAATTGTTTTGGCTGCCGCCTCTGCCAAGATTCGAACCTGGGAACCCCACCTCAAGTTTTTTGAGTCAGTCACTCAATACCAAGTCAACCATTGCAAGAATTCTAAGTAACAGAACAGCCAGCATATAACTTGGTTTTTTTTTTTGAAAGTTTAGTACTAAATAAATTGTTTACTCTTAATCAGGTCAAGTTCAACCCCCACATGATTGCTTAAGTCAATATAAATTAAAGAAATAAAAGTAAAATCTTCGATTAAAATGTATTTTATAACTTGTTTTCCATTTTGCGGTTTCAAAAGTAAACACGTACAAAACCCTATTACCGAGACTTCCGATAAGAGCTAGAGAGCTGAAATTTTCATAGGATAATGTTTATCCTGCTGCTACAACAACAAATACTAAAAACAGCAACAAATCGAAAATTACCAGGTGTCCCCATACAACGAAAAGTATCAATTAACTATAACTCTCGAACCGTAAGAGATAGAGAGCCGAAATTCGCACAGTGTATGTATTCCCAGATGCCTTACAACAGCAAATGACAGCAACAACAACAAGTCGAAAACTACTAGGTGTCCCCATACAAGATAAAGTTGCAATTAAACGTAACTCTCAAGCTGTACGAGACCGAGAGATGAAATTTATACAATATATGTATTCACATATGCCCTAAAACAACAAATACTAAAAACAACAACAAGTCGAAAACTACCGGGTGTCCCTATATAACGAAAAATAACATTTAGCTGCATCTCTCTAACCATATAGATAGAGAGCTGAAATTTGCACAGTATATGTATTTACATATGCCCTATAACAACCTAAGGAGCTCTAAGTGTGCGATCGAGCCTCGTACTTGACTGAATTTTTTTATTAGAAACTTTGTACATTGACATTATGTGTGAAACAATACATCACTTAAATGACACGACGTGAAGTGTTGCAAGGCTTGATTGAGGTAATATTTGACCACTTTTTGACACATATTGGGCGGCATCTCAGCCATAATTTGTCGAATGTTGGTTTTAAGTGCTCAAGAGGTAAAGGTTTATCTTTAGACAAATGAAAGTCTAATGGTATCAAATCGCATGACCTTGGTAGCCAGTTGATATCGTCATGATGAGAGTTTAGGCGGCGAAGAAATGTCTCTTGCCATAAAGCCATTTTCGCTCGAGTTGTATGTCATGTGGCACTGTCTTGTTTAAACCACATATTCTCCAAGTTGTATTCTTCAATAGCAGACAAAAAAAAGTCGATTATCATATGACCATAACGCTCCGATTTGATGGTGACAGTCGTTCCATCGTCGTTTTCGAAGAAGTAAGATCCAATCACACCTTCGGACCACAGAGCGCACCAAACAGTGACTTTTTCTGGGTGTAAGGGTATAGTTTGACAGATGTCGGATTCCAGTCCTATACTTTTGAAACCACGAAATGGATAACCCGTTAGTAGGCTTTTACTTATTTGTGTGCAATAAATAATTTAGTCTTGTAAATTCTTTATAATTAAAGTTTGCTTCATAATATCAATTTAAAACTTTTTACTGAATGCACGGAACTCATTGAAATGAAAAAAAAAGACGAAATGAAAAAGTTCGTTTTATGAATGATATTTTTCATTGTAGAAACCAAATTTTTTATTTATTAGTTCCGGTCCAAAAATGAACCTCTTCAAAAAGTATACTGTCTTTTTCAGCTGTCTATATGCCGACGATATTTCGTTGGTGCTAATCAACTCATCAGTAGACTTGAAAAATTCTTAAAAGTTTGTTTGAAACTTAACTACTTATTCCATAATTCTCATGAACAAAATGAGAATTAGAAATGTTTAAACTTTTAAGAATTTTTCAAGTCTACTGATGAGTTGATTAGCACCAACGAAATGTCGTCGGCAACTTTTTGAAAAGGTTCATTTTTGGACCTGAATTAATAAATTTCAATTGGCTCTTAAAACAAATAAATAATTAAGTTCTGATTCAAATTGTTTATTCCTACAGTGAAGAACATTCAATGAAGCCTTTTCATTACCCGAATAAATGAATTTTCTGCTAGTGTAAATATTCGCAGAGTTAGTGTTTTCTGCTCTTTTCAAATGGTCATCGATCATTCATGTAGAATTCGTTTAACATTATTTGTAAGCGTTATTTTATTACGCTCAGTTAAATTTTAAAACGCAACAGCCTGCCTTCTATTTGCTAATATCATATTCGTTACACTTTTAGCCACAAAATACCTTGTTAGCAATACTTTTGGGAAGGCAAGCACACGTATTAATGCTGGTGAGCTTTTTACAACAAAAGTTTGTTGTTCAACGAAAGAATACAAGCACCTCAACACAAAGAACACAAACCTCAACATGCGAAAAACCTTAACCTATCAAACAATGAAAAGAGTATTCATAAAATTGTTTACGCTAAATTAAATAAATGAATAAGTGAATGAGTGAATGGGTGTTGATATTAGCGAGTGCAAAATCATGCAAAATTTTATACACATTTACTACTTTTTATTTATTTAACTCATTTCAGTTGTTGAGGTTTTTGCAAAACGTTTGTGGTTGTAGTAAAACCGTGCAAAAAAAAAATTAAATACAAGTTGTAAAGCCACAAGTTTAATTTTTCAATTCATTAACAAAGAGGAACACAATTTACAAAGTTTTCATTCAAATTCGAAGTACACTTCAAATGTATGATTTTGTATGAAGTAAGTAATAAAAATAATGCTTGTTTTAGACAAAAGGTTGAATAGCCGAGCATGGCATTGGCCGCATTTTATGTAAACTAAAAACAATTTGGGCCTCCACAGTATATTTCTCCACAGCATTCAGTTAGCAACAAATCATAAAGAGCGGCCCATCCTTTCCACACTCGAAAAGCTGTCTATGTTGTATGAGAAAGTCCACATATGAAATCGCTAAGTGCCCTCACCAGTCGACATGCCAATCACGTATGTTGCCAAACCTTAGTAAAAAAAACTCATGCGGAAAAAATTACCTATGAGTTCTTTGATAGCTTTGTCCATAACACTATGGTATAACGAGTAAAAAAAGAAATGGAGTGGATCTTAAGATTTCTGCCGGCCTGTATGCCACTGGCTTGTATTTAGTATGCTTAAGGCAGCTTAATGGTTTGGAAAAAAAAGGGAATTAGTGCCGATGATTGGCTTGTTAAAAGTTCAAGTTTATTATTAAAACTCATTCCTTATAAACTAAATCAATGGGATTCTTAAAACTACCCAATTTAATATTTGTTGTTGTTAATAAAAAATCAATTTCCAATTGAGTGAAAGTACATAAAAAGAAAATGACAACATTCTTATAAAAATACATAACGATCTCGATAGCAGTGTCGCTCAAAAAAGTAATACAGTATTTTTCGGTTAATTGCACATCAAAATTTGCACAATTTTTTGTTCAATTAACCGGGGAACCAATTAGCCGATACCCGTTTAATTGAACAATTCGTTCAACTACAAGAACCCTATTTAATTGAACAATTTGTTCAATTACAGAAATCACGCATAATTGGAACTATGTACTAATGACTTAAAAGAAATCGCATATGTGCAATTTAAGTTTTTCAAAATAATTTTTTTTTTACCTTAAACGAAAAAAAATGCAAGTAACAGCAAAAAATGTACATATATGTGTATAGTAGAGATGCCACCCAGTGTTTTTCACAAATGATGTCAAATGTGTATGTGCAAAAATGCCAGATTATTTTTCAATGCAATTAACCGGGTAAAATTAAGAGGAAATTTATTTTTGATGACATGAATTTTGAACGAATTAAGCGGGAAAATCAATTAACCGGGTTCAATTATCCGAGGCAATTCACATGGTGTTTGTATGCAATATTCTTTTTTGCCCGATCATGTGGTTCAATTAAGCGTGGAAACCAATTAAGCGAAAAATACTGTAGTATTAGTACACTCAGAAAATTTTTACAGCAACTGACCGTACTTTATTCTAGAAGTACACTTATTTTAAAAAACGTTTTAAAAAAATAATGAAATTGGAATTTTAACTGATTTGTATAGTTACTTAAAAAACTAACTACAGATAAATACGCATTTTCGCTGACAGTTAATAATGACAGTAGTAACTTATGTTGCTGTACGTATATAGTGATGTAAGCTCCCATACACAAGATAATATCACTCTCTCTATGCCTTTCTCATCTCTTTCTCACTTATTAATTAAATAGATGTAAGTTACTACTGTTTGTTAATTTTAGTTTTAAGTTTGTTAATTTTAGAAATAAGAGTAATTAGAGTAAGAGGAAGAATTTATTGAGTAAGGTTCTTTAGTTTGTAATGTTAAGAAAAAAGTTCTGTTCTAATTCAACCACCAAAAGAGAAGTTTGGGTTTCACTAAGAACATTAATATATACATATTTGTAATTTGGTTTCTACTTACATACATATGTAGCATACATGCCTTACTTGAATTGATTGTTGTTGAATTTGTTCTGGAAGTTGCGATGGCTGAGTGGCAGCTGCGTTCAAGTCGAGATGCTGCATCGTTCGCATCTCAGCAGAGGCTTTGCAGTACAAAAATTAAATTAGCGAATTGAAAAAGGAGATTACACAGCTGGGAAACTATAATTAAATAAAATGACCATCTAAGAAAAAATAAGAAAGTTTTTACAAGTTGATTACGCATGAATTATTTGACAGTTAGAATAAAGGCAAAATCATTGGGCCTTGACTATAGTCAAACACGATTCTTTTTGGAAACAACTTCAATTTTAAAAAGTGTTCCTAACTTTTTTCTAACTATAGTCAAAATTAAAGTTGACTATAAGCTGATTCAGCTTTAACTGGGTGCCACATTATTTATCGAATATGCCAAGTTATTTATCATACAACCTCTTACAAATTTAAGTAAAACCCCATCTCTAATGAGATGACTCTCAAAAATTATGTATACATGTAAACGCACACCTACATACATACATCTAAGATTGTATTAGTAAGTAAACAAGACACATTAAAGCATAGATGCCCAATGTAGTAGTATTGGTGAGAGTGACAAAATAACACTGGAAGAAAACAATTTGCTATTCATTTTATTTAGTCGTCAACGAGATTGTGACACATGTGTGGCGGGTGTTGTATATATTTTAGTAATACTCTTGGTAGTCTGAAATATTTTGAAATAAAAATTTTCTTCGAAGTGTTTATAAATTTTCCCTCAATTAATCATTGTTGATCTTGCAATTAAAAAGTAATGAAATCTTCTATGTATTCTCTTATTGCACTTGCGCAATAAAAGTATATTTCTCAAACTATAGGAATTCAGCTTATTGCGTTTTTTGAGCAAATATAATTCATATCTGAAAATATTTGTTCGCAGATATACGTTGAGGGAAATAAGGATAAATATTTCAATGAAATCTTCTTTATTTCGGGATATATTGTACCATCCAGATTTTTCCAGAGTTCTATATTGATAAAATTATGAGGGAAATCTAATTCACTTCGAAGAATAATAAGTTCTGTTTGGATTGGAAATTCGTACTTTAATATATCGCATTTAAAATGGTTTTGAAAAATATCCAGTAAATGCTTAATGTTATAAAAATCCTTGTCGTAAATAACAGAAGTTTTCGGAAAGTCCAAAAAGTCTGCAGAATCAATTTGAGCTGAAAGTATAAATAGCTGAGTTTTAAAATCCGAAAGAATTTTAAACATAATCATATACATACATGTTCATGAATCATAAACAAGTTCACTGACAGCAGTCTCGATGAAGATTAAAATGTAAAATAACACACAGAAGTTCTTTAAGTGTACTTTGTCTCTCGCACTCAACATGGTGATTTCCTATTGGTTGATTGACGATCAAACAAAAGAGCGTAAGTATACGTGTGAGTTTAATTTGCTGATATCAGCCATTACTGGGCATCTATGCATTAAAGCGAATTGAATAAAAAAATAAAAATAAGTTATTAAAAAATCTTTAATTTAATTATTTAATTTAAAAAAATATTTTATATATTTATTTGAGCTTATATAAAATATAAGAAAAAAAGGGGTCAAAATAACTAAATATTAAATTTAAAAAATTTTTACATTAAAATGCTTTTAAATATAAAAGTGATATTTTGTTTGAGCAAAGCTCTTTGACACTGACACACATCTTACATCTTTCATCAGTTTGCAAAGATATTTACATCTTCCCATAAGAATTATACAGGGCGAAAATTCTACATCTTTCTACATCAGCAGAAGATGACCATTTCTCATTTTGTTCCATCTTACATCTTTCGATTTTTTTAGTGCCATCACTATAAAAAAATTGCAGAAAATCGATTGCTTTTGTACCATCACTAGCAAAATGACATTTCAGAAAACAAACTTAACATAAAAAATGAGCGGAATATGTATTTTGTTATAATTTTTAATTAATTATAAATAAATTCATTTTAAATGCACTGCAAAAGAATCAATATGGAGAACATAGAACATTATTTAATTTAAGAAAAAAAATTACATTAAAAAGCTTTTAAATATAAAAGTGACATTTGTTTGAGCAAACCTGTTGCTACACAAGTTAAAGACAACTTCTGCTGGTTTTAGGTTTATAGCAAACTTTTGCGCGTGAAGTCGGCTTTTTGTCGTCTATAGCAGACAAAAGGCTTACTTTTATTTAGCAGTGACTTAAAACTAATTAAAGCATACTTTTTCGATGTCTATAGTTATGGGCCATTATTTTTACCGATTGGGCTCCGTAAAGTTTTTAACATTTAAATTCAAATGAAGGAATAAGTAAATTTAAATGAAAAAAAAGTAGGACGGTTTTTAAACGAAATTTCATTTATTGTAAATAGTGTTTTCAGGTAATTTTACCGACAAAGTTTTCTGAGTGTATTTAATAATTGTTAAATGAATATTATATAATAATATTTACTACATTCATACTAACATGTGGATATGTGAATGTAATAGTACACTACAATGGCTTTCTGGATCAAAAAAAAAAAAACAAAGCTAAAAGAACTGGAAAGGATTTAATTTATTCCAGCTTTGGAAATGGTAATAAGTTACTTGCAGCAACTAATTAATTTAGCTTAGAGCACCATAAAAACTATTTTCAGAGCAAAAATAGCCCCAGAAAATTGTGTTGTGACGACCTTATGCTTGCACTGCATGTGTTTCGTTCTCTATTTGTGCTTCATATCCCGATTAGGAGCGAGGCAACGTGCTTCGCCTTAACAAATTTTGAGAGCGAATGAAGTAGCATCATATTGAAGCTACATGCCAAACACTAAAAATTCCTGTCTTTTCTAATTTATATCGCCAGTTTATCAGCACTATCTAGCAAAATCATATATTGTGAACAAAAAAAAAATTTCTGTGTCGCATTCAACTGCCAACTCTGCAGACATTTCCACCATATGGCAGTTTTTTTTTTTTGCGACAACACTTCACTTACCTCTTTTGTCCCTTTACAAAAATTTGCTTCACGAAAATAGTAGAAAATTTATGTTGGCTTATTAAAAACAAAAGTCAAATCGTGCGAACAGTGTGGTTTATAAATATAATTGAGAGAGCGAAGCGGGCGATTCAAATGGTAATGGAAACATGCTATTATGTTGCTTAACTTTCTTGCTCTTGAAGCAAGCGAGTTTGCTCTTTCATTTCCAGCTGTTCCCGCATGCCCTGGCACTCATATGGTGCGCAGTTCTTCATAAGGCGAGTAACTGTTAATAGCATTTTTGCAAATCCACTATTAGAAATAATGATATTCCCATAAACTCTAAAGATTTGTACAGACGGTTGTAAGATCTTACAATATTGTCAGAAAATGTACAGAATATTTTTGATTAATCGTTTAAACCAGCAATTTTCTGATAATATTGGAAAAAAAAAACGCATTGGCAGACCATTGCTTAACAACTCATTGTCAGTTGCTAGTATTTACATTGTCAGGCATTGTCATATTGTAAGATGCATGAATTCTCAACACATTACAATGGAGGCGTTGTCAGGTAAATAATAGCGAATATTAGAGAAAAATGTGTGTGGACAAAAGGGAGAAAAAGAAGCGAATATCAATTTTTGGTGGAAAAAAGATTTTTTGGTAGCATATCCAATAATTGAGCTAAAACAAGTCCAATGATGCTGAAATTTTAGCCGACGGACGTGACTATTGTGAAGATACCCCTCATGCCGTCACGTCTCAGCCGAATATAGCATTCTTACTTGTTTTTATGTGACTTCACAAAAGAATGAATATATCTAAAGGTTCCGCCAAATAACTTTTTTTTTGAAAACTACACAAAACATCTAGTGTAGCTTCGGCTGTGTGGCACGTAGCGCCGTTCTGTTGAAACCAAATGTTACCTATATCCTCCTCTCCACCTTTTTTGTGAACAAAACTTCGTTCAACATGCCCCGATAACGATCGCCATTGACTGTAACGGCTACTCCTTGCTCATTTTCGAAGAAAACTGGCCCAATTATGCTTCTGGACCAAAATCCGCACCAAACAGTGACTCGGTTTGTGTGCGTCGGCTTTTCAATGTATGCGTGCGGGTTTTCTGTGCCCCAAATGCGACAATTTTGCTTGTTTACATACCCGCAAAGTTTATAATGAGCTTCATCTGAGAAGATAATTTTTTTTTGGCAAAATCGGCATCTTCTTTTCAAAGTAATGTCACAATATTTCCCAGCGCTGTTCAAGCGTATACGTAACCATATTCTTTCGGCGGAAGAATAAAACTAATCTGTCAAATCAGACATGAGCTAAGTGCTACCATTCACGAAATAAGCACTAGTTGAAAAAAAAACGTTAAATGGCGGACCCTTTATATAGTTATTTTTCGATTTATAATGTTTGATTGAACTTGAGATCATTTTTATGAGCTTTATTTTTGGAGCTAGTTTCAATATTTCGGTGCTGTTTGTGTACCTTCGTTGGCAAAATTGTTTTCGTTTTTGTTTTACAAATTGGCAAAAACAAGTCTTAAAAACTCATATAAAAAAAAACAACTGGCAAATGAAAAAATCTGATGGCAATCGAAAAAAGCAGAAGGCTTCAAAGAAAGTTTTCGACTCATAAACTGACTGCTAATGAGTGACTTTAAGATTAAAATAATTATTTGCGGGTGCTGGGGGCATTAGAGAAAGCTTTAACTGACAGATGTCTAAACTTCCAAGATATTCTCAAACGTTACTCGTTGCTTAACAGCTACAACACCTTTTGCAGTATTTAATAAAACAGTGTTGCTTTCGTAATAAACGAGCAGGAAGCAACTGCGGTTGTGGCTGAATTTTCAAATGTGTCCTTTGTTCTGTACTTTATTTTATGTTTTTATTTATTTTTTAATAAAAAATATTTTCGTTTTAAAATCCGTTAATCGCTTTATATTTTCTCATTAACTATTCTTTGTTGATGTTGTGATACCCCAAATTGCATATTATGGTTCGAGTTCAGTGTTTCAACTAATATTATTATTATTTTTAATGTTATAATTTAAAACAACGAAGTGGGCCATGTTAAGCAGACCAACAGTCTAAACGTGCAAAAACGATAATTGCATCGTAAAGCGATTCTGAGGGCAGACAGTATGTTCGTGTCAAATATTCAATTCACTTGCATTTTCTAATTTTGGGAATTTCGTTTTAAAAGTTTTCTGATTGGCTTATGCAATTTTCATTTAGCAGGAGTTTGTTGCTACGATTAAACAATTTCCTGCACAATCAACATTTAATGGAAATGTCCATCTATGGAAATAGTTGATATTGATATGATTTAAGTGTGTAAGAAATAAGGTGGAATATTCTCATTTCCACGAATTTTGTGGACTGAATTTATATTACAGGAATCTGAAGGACAATTCTGCTGATGACAGACAATGTAAAGTTTGCAAAATTATGCTTGAAAACATTTCATAACGTCAGTCTTTATCCAAAAAGAATTTATCGTAGTAATAACCCAAATTTCTACTACTGATATCTGACGCTAAACAACGCCCATATTTGCAAACTTACTTGCCTCCATTGCAACAACATTCTCTTTAATTTAAACTTTTTTTTTTTGTATTTGTTGTCTTAGAGCCATGCAATCTATATATACATACGATGAAGATTTCACGTCCCTGTATCTTACGATTCAAAAACTAAAGTCAATTTTCCAATTAAAGTCCCCCTACAAAGGACAACATTTAAATTTTCACTTTTTGCTACCATTGGTATTTGTTGTTGTGTATGCCTGGTAACTGCATACACTGTGCAAATTTCGTGTCTCTATCTCTTATTTAGTTCAACAGTCATAGCTTATTCAGTTCTTTGTATGGGGACACTCTTTGGCCATTATTACAACTTGCCGTTAGTTAAATGTAGTATCTTATTGAGCATATAAAACATTTTTCAAATGTGACAAATTCTCTTTAGCAGGAAGCGAGCGATAAATTGTCGGAACAATAATCCAACTGGTAACTTAACGGGAGGGTTATCTTTGGCATTTACCATGTTTGTGTATGTCTTTGCTATAGCAAACTGATATTGTTAAATCATTGCAAAAATTTCCCTAAAATATACATTTTCTATGCATTTACTCTTTCCTCCAGACTTGAAGCTTTCATAAATATTGCCAGAATTTAACAAAATACAAATTTTTCTTACTGGCAATTTGTAATATGAAAATTGTTTATCGACCAGTTTATCGTTCACTTCTATTAAATGTATGTTTAAGCCCGTATGATACTTCATTTTTCTTTTATTAAACGGTATAGAATTGATAGAAAGAAACAGAAATTGCTAGAAAGAACCAAATATACAAAACGTAAACAAAACTGGCATCTCTTTTGTAAGTGTTGTATTCTTTTTATTTCAAGAAAGCGCTAAGAAATAAAAATGTTCCAAAAAAAGGAGCATTAAATGGCAAAAATTGTCCATAAACCGCTGACACAGCAACACTCAAGTTTGAAATGTCAATTTTAAGTTGAAAAATTTAACATTTTTTTTTTACATAATCTGATTATTTATCGATAACTTCAACGAAAATGTTGACAGTTTTGCATTTATCTTAATATAGCTGAACTCTTTGCACATATTCAATTCTACTATTACAATATATTTGCACTGTTCTCCTAAACTTAAACCATGCAAGGAAAATATAGTGTCATACGGGCATTAGCGAATGATAACCTTATCGCCAAGTCCCAATAATGGCCCTTACGGCTCAAAAGCTACAGCTTATTTTAGTTTCTTGTATGAGAGCACGCCTTAGTTTTTAATTTTTTGTTGTTTTGGGTATTTGCTGTTGTAGCCACATATCCTGTGAAATTGTCAGCTATCTATCTCTTGTGGCTCAAAAGTTACCACTAATTTGATTTAATTTTCACAGTTTCTTATATGGAGATCGCCTTCGTATTTGTTGTTGTAACGGATATCCTGTACACGAGTAACATGTACTATAAAAATTTCCCCTCTAAAGCTCTTACCGTGTGGGAGAATGGAGACTGTGACCGACAGACGTAAAAGTCTCAGTAATAGAGTTCTTTTTTTACTCTCTGAGTATGGAATCCTAAAAAATAAACAAAAAACAAGGCATCATCCAGGGTAGGAACTTGATCCATATTAAGAATTTTTTGTTGACTAAAAACTTCTCATGTGAACTTTTATTTCGAAAGACATATTTCTAGTTACTAGTACTTGCAATTGGTATTAAAATGAATTCGCAATATTTTGTTGGGAGCTGCTCATTAATTTATTAACTAGTGATTACTTTCCGTTTAGAAAGATCAGCGCCTAAGTTCAAGGACGGATGCTGAGGAGAAGTGTGGCGGCTTCGAAACAGCCAGTTGTCCAGCTAGCTGAAGGTCCTTGCTGTTTTCTTTGTTCTGTTTAATTAATATCGATCACAAAAAATATATAGCGAACTTAAGTCTGACAAGTGTAATACAAAATACACCATACATATTAAGTTCAACATAATTGCCAAATTACCAAAAACCTGTTGTAATAAAACATTAATTTTTTTGTTTAAAACAAATTTATTGGGATTTCAGTGACTTATTTTAAGCAGCCAGAAAATCATTGTTAGGAAAATAGATGACTATCATTGATAAAATTGTCTCTGCTTAAATATTTGTAAAATATGAACCAAACCTTATGTTTCATTTCTAGACAAATATTTTCATTAACACAAAATTACAAAAATAAAACTAAATGAATAAAAGTTTTTTGTTTTGTTTGTACCTCAAAAATATAATAAAGAAGAATATTTAATATGCATACAACGAGAAGAAAAAAATTTGTCATTAAAAAATTTAATTACATTTTTTGCAGCCTTTCTACTCATACAATATTAAAATGCATTCTCGACTATTTTGCATAATAAAACTTTGCCATTCACCACATATGAGTTTTAATGAGGATATTAAAAATTAAAATATTTCAGAATTTAATAATGCTGCTAAAAAGTTCTATCTTTATTTTATTATATTTTATTTTAATTTGGAAAAGTCTGTAACATACAATTTAAGCAGGTATTTGAAAATTTTCAATCAAAATGTACAAAAACATTGAGTAATATTAGTAGAAATATTTTGTGGTAATATATTAAGGAAATAAATTTGAGAGTGAACGAATGTTTTTGAAATGTTACCTAATAAATTATAAAAGCATTGGAAAGTTGCTGGGCTGCGGTTGAAATGTAGTGAAAATTGATTGAGAATATTGATGTTTTTGTTACGCTGTCAATGGCAATAAATATAAATCAACGTTACCAGCAAGAATATTATTTCGTTCTTTCCTTGTGCTGTCGTAAGTGTCAAACATAAAAAAAATCTATGGAATTGAGACGGAATATTGGAATAATGACAGGAATATGTGTAAGAAGATACAACAGCGTGAAGCAATTTCAATAAAATATCAATGCCAAAAATAAATTTGGTTGCATGCTTTTAATATTTTGAAGTTCAGATTTGCTTTTACTCTGATGTAAGGAACTATTTGCCATCGTTGCTGGGTTGTAGGTCTCATCTGCTGCAGCTTTTATGGTTTTAGATTACCAGAGTGATTAAAATCAAGAACTATTTTTAAGCCAGTTCTATTTAGGGTTAGAAAACGCGCGCGGCTTTAGGAAACTTCAAATCAAATTAAGGATACTAGAATGTTGAAAAATCCATTTAAATATTGTGGCTGTTCGAAAAATTCGGTATGGTGTGAAGCGAGTAATTAAAGCACATGCACTTGTGGTAAAAACTCAGCCAAGTTGTTAATAGAAGGTTTTCTTCACTTGCCCCTCTTGTGAATGAGGGTTTACGCTCAATAAATGTAGAGAGAAATATTGAAGCATTATCACATCTAGAGCAAATAGAACTGTTTCCACTAACTGGCGAAAAAAACCCCTACTGCTTCCCTCTGATTTGCATCAACTTTCTACTCATCTAACAGCTTGCCACCCTTTTCAGACAGAAGTTTGAAACAGTTAACAGTGTGCAAATTATGTGTGTGAAGATAAATTCGAATTTAAGTCCCTGGACACAAACCAAATTTTTTAGCAAAGACAAATTTTAAAGTTAACAGAGCACCGGTAACGACTTAACAGACTATATTTTTGAAAATATGAAATTTCTGAAGAAGATTAGGAAATTTTTGGAAAATCCAGCTCTTCAGCGCACCACACACCATATGCAAATGGTGGCCTGGAGGGTCCTCTAAGACTCCTGGTAGGTGTAATATCTGAAATAATCTTGGGAATCGAATAAAATGGATATTAAAAATACTCTATTTTTAAAAATATTAAATTTCTGGAGAAGATTAGGACATTTTTGGAAAAACTAGCTTTTTAGCGCACCGCAATAGAGTCTTCAAAATCCATTTTATTCAATTCCCAAGATTATTTCAGATATCAGACCCACCAGGAGTCTTAGAGGACCCTTCAGGCCACCATTTATATATAGTGTGTGGTACGCTGAAGAGCTGGGTTTTCCAAAAATTTCCTAATCTTCTCCAGAAATTTCATATTTTCAAAAATTTAAAATTTGAAACCTTCATGACAAAAAAAAGGAAATTGATAGGTATGCAGTTGTCGAAGTCATGGTAAGATGCGCAGATGCGATAAAAATCACTTTGCGGGTTATTGAAGACTTTCTTTGTACGACGCAAAACACCACAAGGCAAAAATAACTCACCGCCAGACGGCATAACAGAAACGAATACTGCAAAATGAGAAAATGATGTTTGCCGTCTTTTATTGTATGTCTGCAGCAAACTAAACGACACGCACACAATCCAACGTGAGTTAGAAGTTGTTTATATGCATAAACATCTGAGATAACGGTGAACAAGTAAGTTGTGGTCCTATTTTTGTTTTTTTTTTTTTTTTGCAAATTTTGAAACAATAACACCGGTATTCGTAAAAAATAAAACATTGTTGAAACACATTTTACAAAAAAATTTTCACATAAAATTTGCTCTAAAATGTGTTTGAGCAACGTTTTATTTTTTATGAATATCGGTGCAAAAGTTTAAGTGTGAACGTAACTTAAGTTTGACTTGTTTTCTTTAAAAAAAACATTGATCACTACAAAAAATCTGTAATGACACCAAAGATGAACTCAGATAATTAGAAAGCGGCCGTAAACAGAAAACTCAAGATGATAAATGAATATTAATAAAATAATTTGAAATGTATTTTGCAAAAACACTGACACGTTTCGTCTTTTTGATGATAATTTTCGAACATTACCCAATATTTTTGTAATTTTATTTTAGTTCTTTATAAACAGTTCTATTTTAAAACCAATTTGGTTTGCGCTGTAGCCGGCTTTACTGATAAGAACTAGTTTTAGAATATGTTCTTTGCTCTTTTGACTATTTAGTACATTTATGTACTTCTTTGTACACATTTTTTTCCCCAGTAGCTTACATAGCTCGGATCTAATTTAAAAATTTAAGTTATTGACCGCAAAGCTAATCCGTGTTGTCACTTGTGGCATTACTCTGTTCCAGCTAAAAATACAGTGACTTTGACAGTAGCTACTCTATATGCCCAATACGTGCAAAACATTTTGTTCTTATATTATCATGTGCTAAATGAAAGTAAGAATAAACATTTTTTATTTCTTGTGTAAGATTTTGGAACTTTGGCAAAGATTCAAAAAATTCTCTCAGCTCAGGTGAGTCAAAAGGACAGCAAATGTTTTTAATACCAAACTGCTTGTGGGATGAGGACTCTGTTTTGCTTAAAGTATTATGATCCTTTTCTTTTGAATGTACAATGGATCTTAAGCAGTATTAGCAGAGTTTTCCGCAAGTTTGGTATCCGAATAGAAAATGACTCTTGCATTTTATTATTCGATGTGGGCTGAGTTTGAAACATTAGAAATTTACCTCAAAGAATTTTTTTTTTTTTTTGAATCATCACGCTAGATAAACTAAAATTTAAGGCTGTGATGTTTTGGCAGTTTTCCTCAGCTTTCGCTTTATTTGTTCCCACACAGCTGAACAAGGCACCAAAAAATTACTTGCCTGCCAAAGAGAAGAGAAAAATGAACAAAGATAAAATATAAATAAATTGAAAAAGTTGATAGAACTATTTTTTTTTTGTGGGCAACTTATTGCTGGGTGTTGCCGTAGGCAAATGAATGATGACATTCTACGATTACCGCGAACATACGCGTACATCTAATCACACCATGCAAGTGTGTTTTCCTTCATCTGCATCAGTGATGTGCAAATGAGTCTATCACTTCGGTATAAAAGTTAAACTTTTGAGTATCGATCCATTCTTCTCTCAGAAGTCGCCTCAGCGCTTTATGTTCTCTCTATGATCTCAACAGTTGTGTTTTTCAAAAAGTCGTTGATCTGAAAAAGATATCAGAAGGTAAAAGCTTTAAGTTCCAAAAAATCCTTTCTTATGGAGAACATATATTCGTATAGAGTACTTTTTCAGTTTCCCAACCTCAAAACGAAACCTGCACATTAAGAACTGACTGTGCGTACAAGTATTTGTGGCCAGTAAAATAATCGAAAGTTTTCTCGCAATACAAGTAGTAATTTTTAAATTATAGTAAATGTAATTATGGCAAAATACATGTAACCATCTGGGATTCGAACTCGGACCTCTTGGCTTAATAACACTTTCACTTACAGCAGCGATATTTTCAGCGGAACGAGCGAAACAATATTTGTAACCGCTCCAGTTTCTTCAAATTTCTTCACAATTAGGCCATTTGCTTGCGTAGTTGGACGATTATGTAAACCATAATCTCCTCTTAAGGCACAATATGTGGCTGTGACAGAATCACAATTTTTGTAGTATGTTTTGATAATTTTTATGCGTTGTGTAATGGTTAAGCGATCCATTGTCGTCAATGTCAGACTTTCAACTGAAAATAAAAAAAATTTTATAACAACTTAGTTTTACAGATGTCGAATTTCAGTCCTATACTTTCCAGCTCTCTCTCTCTCTCTCTGACGAGAGAGTAAATTATTTGGGCAGACCGACCCTAAACGGGATACCGGAAGTGTCGGAATGCGGTTTAGACAGGGTGGACTCGTTTATCCGTTCATCGGATTGGTTCAGGTCGGAACTGGCGGAAAGCATGTAGGGATGTTTCCCTACAGGATTCTTGGGTACCAGAACGGGACCTTTCTAGCATCCAAGTGGGCCGGATTCACTACCGGCGGCCCGCATAACATAACATTCGCTGTGTGACTTGTGGCGCCATTCTGTTGGAACCACATGTCTTCCAAGTCCATATCATCAAATTGACGCTAAAAATATTCGTTTATCATTGAACGGTAGCGATTCCCATTCACAGTAATGTGCCGGTCATGATCATCACGGATGAGGTACGGCGCAGTGACGCCGCCGGCCCATAAATCGTACCAAACCGTATGATGACTCATGGAGTACGTGTGGCTTGCTGCCTGACCAATAACTCATATTATGTTTATTGACGAGGCCATTCAGGCAGAAATGAGCCTCTTCATAAATTGGACGTAGCGCTCTTAACATTGAGGCCACTGACTCCAAATTTCGGTAGTAAATTTTAGTAATTTCGACTCGTTCTTAGCACGTATATCTTTTCAGCTTAAAATAGCAAACTTTACTGAAGAGTAATATCAAAAGAGCAGCAGAAAAAAAGGGCGCCATCTGCAGTCCCTCTCGCTGTACTTTTGCAGCGTCCCTGTTTAAAAAACCCGTTATGTTAAGGTACTGGCCCAAACATGAGAGTTGCATTCCATTTTCGGTCGAATATGGGTGGTATGAGTAGTGAGATCGCATGGAGTGAAGTATATTTTACACCGTTTCAAAAACTACTTCTTTTTCAGCGTGAAAGTTGTACACATTCCAACGAATATTAAATTGAATTGAATTAAATCCTTCCAAGGATATTAAGAGCTTTCAATCCCTCAAAATTTAAACCGTCCATATGTACGTATAAAACAGCATTCTCGGTTGTTCGTCTAGGTATCAGTAAGCGACATTGAGACTACTATTACTACCCGATTCGGAGACTATACCTAGATCATTATTGAGTTTAACGTTCATGTTCTGCGTTTTTGTATTAACGTCTGATTGTTGTAGTCTATGACCGAAGGAATATGAATGGCAAATGCTGCTATCATCTTCAAAGCTGTGGATTGGATTGCAAGTGATAGATTGGGCGCAAGATGTTTCAGTTGAGTGAATCCTTCGTTTTCTTTCAGAAAGTTAAGGAGAATCAATTCTTTCCTTCAAATCATCTTTCTGAATGATACATATAATTCAGAATAAAGTAAAATAAAAGAGTATCTTTCATGTCAGGGTAAAATACGCACTTATAAATACTGGTTTGATACGTTCGAAGGAATGCGAAGCGATTGAAATCGATTTAATCTGTAGTGCTTGGGATCAGATAGAATGCAATAGTTCAAAAGAAGCTTGGGTTACTATTCGTTGTAAATTATTAGTGCCTGGTGACAAAAAACAAAACCCTATTCTGCCAAGGAAGCTCGTGCACGTTGTGTCAAAACGGAATGAGAAAAAATCTATAGTTTTTTGTTTTTGGTAATCTAATTAATTTTCGAACAAATTATTTATGGCCTCAAAAAAAAAACTCTATTTTGTATTCAATGTTTTGGGTAACAACTGATTTCCTTGAGGGGAAGCGTAAGACTTTCTTAGAATTAGAAAAAAAGTGTAATCTGATACAATTATCTGTTTGCAAAGAAAGTACTTGCATGTAAGTAACTTATATGCAACTCAAAGAAAGAAACATTTGACAAAAGGAATCACAGTTCAGATGAAAATGTTCGAAGGCTGGAATACTTGGATTTTTTTGCATACACATAAGTTTGGGATTCCGTGTGTAACGCATTGAAATAACCATCTAAGAGCCCATATATTCTGGATCAGAATCAATAGAGATTACGATTAAGCGATGTCCGTCTGTCCGTCTGTAGTCATGGAAATACTGAGAAAACGGCTTGAGATGGAAACCTCATTCTTTCGCTAAAATGTGTTAAACTCTGGTAGTGGGTCTGCTACACTGACTTGACTGGCAGGTACAGAATGAACAATTAAAGCTGATTTTCGAAGCCATTGCAACACAAATTTTTTGCTCTCCCAATATTCCAATAAATGAGCAGAAGTATCGAAACGCTTTTCTTTGTAATTGTCTATTTCAAATAAAGCTTTGCGGACATATTACCCATGTCACGAATTTTGAATTGATTTTTATTATTGATATAAAAATATAAAAATCAAAAATAACTTTTATTTCTCATTTAAAAAAATAAAAATCAAAAATAACTCTTATTTTCCATCTAAAAATATAAAAATCAAAAATAACTCTTATTTCTTGATTTTTTTTTTTTGATAAAAGTCACAAGACCGTAACTCTGTCCCTGCTTTTGGTACCAAAAATCTATCAGAATGGATCGCATATATCATTGTGAAGGGTATTTAAGATTCGGTCCAGCCGAATATATAGCATTCTTACTTGTTGGAATCTAAGGCTTTTTCACACATAATTGGCTTTTTATTGGTTTTCTGATAAGGAAAGCGGTTTGCTTCTTCTCATATAACAAAAACTTCTAAGCCGCAAATGCTTACAGTTTTGTTTGCCTCACTGACTTACTTTGTTTTTAGGGTGTTGAGTTGGAAAAGAAACTTGTCAAAGAGTTTTACCCTTTTTCAGTAAAATTTCAATACGAGAAGTGCAAGCGAGTATAAATAAGTATTTTGTAGTTTTGCAGAAATTTAGCATCAATTTTTTTTTTCAAATAAGTTTAAGCATTATTGATTTAAAATTTGTTCACGCCTTAAGCATTTTAAACTAATCATGCCCACTTAAAACCCCCTGTGGCAAATCTTCAGCAACCAGATTTTAATTGTACTTTGCCTATTTTCTAGAATTTTTCCAATTCATTGCCAATTTTACAATACCAGTTTGTCCAAAAACATTCCATTGTCTCTCATGATCACAACTTTACCTCTGAGAGCACTTGTTTGTGTCGTTTTATGTAAATACTTGAATTGTGCTTTATTATCTATAAAATACCAATTTTTTTTATTTTTTATTATTTGTTCCATTTAGTATAAGGTGCTGATGGCGTTATTTTGTTTTTATTACTTCTTAGTTCGTGTCTTGCAGCCTGTGAAAAATGACTCATAATAAAAAACTTCACCTTGAGTGCCAAATATGTAATAAAGTTAAGCCAGGCAACAACCTAGCAACCAACCCATGTTCGTCTGGTACAGGCAAGGGCATAAAGAAAAATTAAGGAAAATCTTAACAAAAGAAGGTCATCGTTTGCTCGCCTACTTTAACTTAATGTTTTATGGCCTTTTTGTCGAAAACGCTTCTAGTTGTCAGAAAATTAAATTCTTTCGTTTCTCTTTGCAGTTACACAAATAAAATTCAAGCAAAATATTTTGTCTAAAATTTCACAAAATTGCTTTTTGAGTTCACGAACGTATGTATGTATGTGTGAGCGTTATTTAATAACAATTCCTGTTGTTCACAATCCGTATGAGTATTATTAATTGATTTTGCCTTCAGCTTTGAAGTACACCCACACCCACACACAGCCAGCATTTTTGCAAATTAAGGAGGAAGGTTACTTTCCATAGAAAATGAAAGCAAAAATACACGCATTTTGCAAAACATCGACAGTATTTATTTTATTTTGCTGTTTCACTCTTGTTGCCTTTGTAATGGTTTAGTTACAAATGATTTTTGTTTTGAGTTTTATTGGTTTGTTATCAAAAGAATTTGTAATTTATACATTTTTAAATTGTTTTGAATTTTCTATTGTTTTTTTTTTTTGTGTTTGCTTATACTACTACAGAACTTCGATTAACCTAATTTTTAACTATGAGTTGGCATTAAATTAAACAACAGTAAAACATTTGTATATCTTATTGTATATAAATTTAAGAACGAAAACTGATACAAATAGTCTGTTTTTCGCAGTAATCATGGTTGTATCACTCACTGCTTTAGTAGATGTCGCAGAGGACATACATACATACGTGAATCAATTGATGAACTGAAAACTGTTTTTTTTTTGGTACTTTTGGATCATTCGAAAGCTTTCGATGCAATCGATCACAAGGTGCTCTGTTGCAAATTAAAAAAAAAAAACCTGTTTATGTTCTCCAACACAGCCACAAATTTGATATCAACATACCTTTCAAATAGATCGCAAATTGTGCGAAATGGTAACACTACGACCAGTGTATTACAACTTAGTAGAGGGGGAAAATTTCTTATAGCTCTAGCTGCACTAAGGCACCGCGCACTTTTCTTCTCAGCCCTTCCCTTCAATCCTTTAACCCATTATGTATATTGCTTCCGCCTTGTACTTGAACTATAGGCGAGTCCCGCGGTGTTTGTTTTAATGTCCTTGCATCTTTTGGTAAAAAAGGAAAAGATTCTCTTAAAATGTCATGTCATTGCCGCGTGTATGTATGTCGGGGTGTGTGTATATCTTTTGTTCATTATTAGTTTTATTGCGAGGTGGCGTGATCAGCTTCTGTAAACTTCTCGACTGTTCGAGTAATGATCATTGAGAGGTATAAAAGCAGCTCAGCTTAATGCTGAGGCAGTTCAGTCCATGTTTAACTGCGCTAACGTGTAAAGTGTCTTAAGTAATAATAAAAAGTGAATAAGTAAAAGTGTTCATCTTTTAGTAAAGTGTTTCCGAGTACAGTGTGTTAAGTAAATAAAGTATTGAACGGTTGAGTGCTGTAAACTGAAGACTTGAATGTTTTTAACTTCATTACAATTAAAGAATCTACGGAAAACGTTTTTAAAAGGTAAAAACGTAACAATATGTTTTCTAATTTCTTTCATTCTTTTTTTTTTTTTGTGAACATTTTATATTTTATTGTGAACATTTTATATTTTATTATCCATTAAATTATTGCGTTTTGTTACTAAGCATTCTATACTGTAATAAGAGACTGTAAGTCTTGTGTGTAGAATTGATTGAAATAAATAAATAAAATTTGCCTCACTTTTTAAAAACTAGAAACTTCGATTTTCGTTGTTGTAATTGCAAGTTGCGTCGGCTTAAGTTGTATCGTTTTGAGCCCGGTTTTCATCAGTTCGATTTGTGCCGTTTTATTTCGAGTTGTGTCGCTAAAAATGTTTAATTTTCTTACTGCAGCATTGTGGATCAGAATTTTTAGCATTTTTAATGTAGTACCTGCATGGCATTTTTTCTCTCTCACCATTTCTACAATCTCTGGCAACACCGATCGTTACCTGTACGTTTAGAGGCTTATGGATTGGTGACCCGCCAAAATACCTTAAGGACGTATAAAAAGAGTCAAAGTTAAAGACAAGTAATAATTTTAGAAATAAAATTGGACGTTTTAAATCGACAGAAAAGATTGGTAATTGAGCAAGAGCTCTTGGACTAGCACCTGCAACAGTAAGAACAATTTGCAGCAGATATGTATAGTGATAAAACAAATCAATTAGCTGAAATTCACACAGCACTCCAATCTAAAGAAGATAATAAGCAAGAAATCTCTTATTTGTTAAGATGAAGTCCCTTCTTTCAGGATAGACGATAAAAAAGCTAAGCTTTGTCTATTTACTCTAACCTGAAGAAAAATACTGCATCTAGTATTAACGGAAATTTTGTTGACCAGCAACGTTTAGTTTAACCGCTTTAAAACACGGGCAAATTAACATAACGAGGCCTTAGCAGGATAGTCAGCCACAGCAGATTCAGTAGCCTCAGAAAAATTTAAGTTAGAGCCGAAAGCCATGATTGAAAAAGGAGAGTATTGTGCTGAGAAGATTTTGAATGCGGACACGAAACAGGTCTTTTTTGTGAAACGGTTACCATGAAAAACTTACTTGTTAGAAAATGAGAAAGCATGCTCGGCTAACACGTCTTTTGGGTCGAAACACAATAAATAGTATAAACAAAATAGACCTCCTGGTATACTGGCGTTCTAATAAAAAGGCGTGAAGCCATGTTTAAAGATTGTTTTTTTTAGGCTGGGATCAATACACAGGGTATGACCCCTACAAATACATTGCATTGTACTAGAACTAGGAAAATAGAAAAGAGGAATTGATGGGGGCAAAAAAGAAAATGGGGAGTGTTTGTGGAAATTTGATTATGAGACTTAAAAGTTCGTCTGTATAATAAAAACAAGTTTGTTTTGACTAACATGCTGCATCGTTTTTGATAGATTAATTAGTGCCTGAATTAACAAACTGTTTTAAAGAGCTTTCCAGTCCTGAGAAAATATACCGTTTTACCAATTATTTCCTCAAACAAAATTAGAAATCTTTAAAAATCATGACCTAAAAATACAAATTTCAAAAAAAGAATTGTGTTAAGACTCTGCCTCATTTCAATGAGCTCCTCTTGATGCACGAGTATGTTATTTACGTTGTGTCAAATACGGTCTTGTTTTCTTGTTTTTTTCCATATTGGTTGCTTTAAAAGCTTTGTAATTTATTTATAAACAAATAAAAACAACTTTTATTTATTTTAAACCTTTAAAAGCGAGCAATTGTATATACTTCCTGTTTTTCTTTGTTTTAATGTTTGATGCTTACAAGTATTTTGCCACAATTATAATCGTAATCCAAATAGCGGTTAATCGTAATCGTTCGGTGTTTACTGGTCCGTGTTAAATTAAAAGTTTTACACTGGTATTCATAAAAAATAAAACGTTGCTCAAATACATTTTAGAAAAAATTTTATATGAAACTTTTGTCGTAAAATGTGTTTCAACAATGTTTTATTTTTTATGAATACCGGTGTTATACTTTGCGAAATATGGGGATTGATTTGGTTTTTTTTTGGAAATTTTTGATGTTCAAGTTTTACAGCAAACAAAAAAACACTAATTTTGAAAACATTGTTACAAATTTTATTTAAAGTTGTATTTGTTAGCTAATCAGTTACTTTAGTTTATCAAGTAGTAGTGGGCGATTAGTACTGACACAAGCCACTTCTGTTGGCACCTAAATGTAAAATAAATAAAAAGCTCGGCCAAGTTGTGTATCGATAGTCGTGGAGGGTTCTCGACTTGCCCCAAGTTTCGGGAAAAATAACCCATAACAGAAGTATCGAAGGTTCGCCTTAGAACTTCCTGGACTGGTATAAATACTGCAGTGAAAAAATGCTATATTAGGCTTAGCTGAATCTTAAAGGCCATACTACTAATAATTATTTTAAGTTTATTAAGCTCTTATTTGATGTATTTCTACGGAATGTTTGTCAAATAAACGTGTAATAAACCTTCAATAGTTTTTATGAATACGGGTGTTAATGCCCTTCGCAATCTGACCCTCTGATCCGATGTATGTAAATCGTAATCAAGGGATTTTTCGTTGTGTATAGTTATTATTTTATTGCAACAATTTTCTGGAACCAAAAATTATAATAAAATAATGACGTCTGCTTTTTGGCACGAAAACTTGTTTAAATTCACGTGCAGATCTAACTTCATTAAAAATTGGTTTTTGCTATATGTTGTGGCTATATATTAACGAATGTAGTAAGTTCTTATTGTTCGCCTTTGAGTAACTCTATTTTATGATAATATAAATTTTTTTGGTACCAAAACTCATTCAGGTTCGCGTACAAACCCAACACGATTTTTTTTTAAATGCTTATATTTTCCACAAAAACAGCCTCGTTCAAACATTTCGACCATTAGACATGATATTAGGGCTCATGTACGATGTCCAATAATTTTTTTTCGGCCATCTCCTACCGTTTTCGAGAAAAGGTTCAAAGTCCTTTTTTTAATTTCCTTATTAACGACTTCGTTTGACAGTTTTGGGACTCCGTTTTGTTAAAATTAAATTTGAAAATATTAGTTAGTGTTCTATTTTTGATGCCAATTTTTCGACCCTTGTTGTTTAATATTTTAATAGTTCGACGCATGATTTATTCAGAGAACTTCTTGTAGATTAAGTTTTGCTGTACGAAAAATCGAATGTCTTAATGTAACTATTTTCATTTTCTATCCTGCGTTTCAGGTGTGTATTCTGATTGTGAAACAGCTAATTATAACCCCCCCATTTACACATGCACATAGTGTGTGTACATATTAACAACCAATACACTGACACAGACAATAAAAGCTATTGCTACTTGCTTGATTGTTTACACAGGCAAGTGCAAGCTCATTTTCAAAATGTCGTTAAAGAAAATTGCTTGGCTTCACAAAATAAAAGAATTATATGATTATGCGGAAAAAACTACATCACTGTTCCATTTTTAATAATATTTAAAAATCACTATATTTTTTTTTGCCATTTTTGTGTATGGTTTATTATTTTTTTGGCCGTCTACATATTTTTTTAATGGCTGGGTTGCCAAAGTATTGTCATACGAACTGTTGCGGGGAAGCAAATTATACGAATAGCATTTTTATCAAATAAATAGTAAATTTATATTAAGAATCCTTAAAAGCCATATTTTACTTCAATGTTTTTTTATATTTTGTCTTATTTTTCGATATGTAAGATTAAAAAAAAGTCATTCCTTGTATGTTATCTATTAAAATTAAAATATGAACTTTATACGGTAACACTGTTTTTTCATTTTGTCATTTTACCGACATGCAATTAAAAAAAGTTACTGGCAATCAAAATCTCTTGCAAGGGAGCTCACAACTTGCAGAAGTATGATGGTGTTAGTAAAACAATGTCAATGTATTGACATTTACTTGCACTTGTACTTGCGCGTGTAAATGAGGGGTAAAGGCAGCATGGCATTTGATTTGCAACTTGAAATCGATAGGGCAATTTCTTAAGCAAATTATCAGGAAACTGTTTTGTGACAATCACAAAACTGCAAACGTGTTTCCTGCTCGGCAGAAACTACCGGAGACTTTGCCAAGAATGTTATCTGCTCACATATGTGAGCAGATAAATGCATACATTAAAGCCTACAATAGCAGGAAATTTTGGTGCCGTGTGATTGATATATAATTTAAAAATTTTATCACGTAACCAATATTCAAATATGAATTCATGAGTGGTGAAGTTAATATGTTTTCGTTTTAATACAAAATTAATTAATTTATTGCAAAATGTAGCCTGTTTTTTTTTACTCACAACCGTGCAATAAGCAAATTTTGTTTAATCGTAATCGCGATTATGAAAATCTACGATTAAACGAAATCCCTGGTTGTTTCAGTGCTAAATAATGTTTTATTCAGGGCTTTCTTAACTAAGAATTCCAGTTGAATATTTGCAAACGAAATTTAGGTCAAGAGAAACGGAATTGTTTGGATGATGATAGTTGTTGTTCGCATTTTTACAGCTCTGGGTTATTTTGTGTTCATGATGTGCGTCCTTTTTCTATCCAGTTATAAACGCACGTACACATACAGATGCTTCGGGCAGAGGAAGAGTTGCTGCCAAGCTTTTATTATTGTTGTTTTCGTTGTTTGTTTAAAATAAACTTGAACATTGAAAATGAAAGAAAGAGAAAACAGAGTACTTTTTAAGCCAAATACACACAAATCTACTTGTGTATGTATTTATGAATGTGCATTCGCCACTGAAGAGTGTTTATGAACCCCAAACGCATTGTTTAATAAATGGATTATTTTAACAGGATTTACTCTCAATGATGTTATTGTTATCAAGTATGAATATCATAAGAACTTTCTTTAATTTTAGTTTTTTTCGTTTAATTCTATTTCTTAAATTAACAACAAAAATCTGTTCTCTCTTTAAATTCTTTTAATCCTTTTTAATACTTAAATGTTTTTTATTGAGTTTGGCAAAGTAAATTTTCCCAGCAAAAATATATACATTTTGCATTCGTAAGCTGTAAGACGAAATTTGTTACAATATTGCTTCGCCCAAGGGCGATGCCATTCCTGGAAACCAGAAATGTTTCTTCAATAAATGTTCATTACAAAACTTCACAATGCATTCTCGTTCGCTTACCAAGTTGTTTTACTCTGTTACTGTGCCTAAGGCTAGGAACACAACTGGGACGAAGAACGAACTTTTCGCCGCGAATATTCGCCGTCAAAAATAAAAAACATTGGTGTATATCAAGGCGAATCAAGTACAGGTGGTCGCATTTCAATTCGCTTCAACATTTTCAAGCGAGACGTCATAAGTTTTGTTGTCGTTTGCTATCAGCTTTGACAACTCAGAAGATAAAATCGTGGAAAAATGTTAAAGCGAATTGGTATGCGGGCACCTGTAATAGATTCGCCTTGGTGTATATGAAAATGCACACTGTTTCAGCGTCGGTCGAAATTTGTTGTACGCGGCGAACTTTAAATAGATTTATTTCTATTTCTTACGCCGGCGAACGACGAACAAATCAGTACCATGTGGCCATTTTGGTTTTAGTTTTCAATTTGTTTTAGTAAAAACAGTTAATTTTTACTTTAATAGTTTCTATTTTAAGTGCTAAGCTTTAACTTTTTGCATTTAAAATAAAAAGCCAACACATTAGATTATAAAACATGTTTGTAGTGTTTAAGTTCTTGCTTTTGGTAAAGCTAAAATTTTTAGCAACCATTTTTTTTTTTAATATGGTCGCCCCATCAGCTGTTCAGCTATAATAAGATACAATTAAAAAACTGAGAAAATGGATGCAAGTAAAATTATAATTGAAAATGTTAAACTTCATGAATATTTATATAATCATAATGACTATGATGTTCATTATTTTAATTTTTTTACAAAATTTCAAATTCTTTGATTCATTTAATTTTTTTTATCTTTGAACAAACATTAAAGAACTTTATCAATTATAATTATTATTTTTCGTCGCTATTGTGCTTCATACGACGAATTTACACAGCGAATTTTAACCGGCGTATTCGTCGTGTTGGGCAAAATTCGTTGTTCGTCCCAGTTGTGTTCCTAGCACTGATTTGAAAAATGTCGAATTCCAGTCCTATACTTTTGAAACCACGAAATTTATTATACTGCAGTGCGCAGATAATGCTGTCTTCTATATATAATGTATATATCTATACATTTGGTCCGATCTATGGAATGCTATTCTAGTCCTTAGTTTGTTCTTGGTAGTCCCTAGATGTACTTTATCACAATTCTCCTGGTCATTTCCCATACAAGTGATTTTATAAACTAAATTTGCCATATATAATCTATCAAACTTATCTTTTGGCTTACTAAATAATTTATCCATTATACTATAACTTCTGTGAGCTATTCTATGCTGCTACCTATTATATATGTTAGATCTTGCTATTCTTTCCCATAGTCCTGTTATATACGATATAGGTTTATATCATTATCCTCATTTTGAAAATGTTTCAGTGTTAAAAACAGAAAATAGTTATAAGAAACGTTACATGCTAGAAATGTTAGAGATACTTAAAACATCATTGGCAAATAGAGTGAACACAGAAAATTTAGCGCAGAATTATACATATTTAGTTAATAAAAGATTAGGAATTTGAATGTATTTTAATGTTTCATTGTTAGTCTGTGGGTTTACTTTACTATGCTACACTGGGTACCAGCCGATCTCATGGTCAAGGAAACTGCTATGAATTCGGCAACACGGTTAAAGTCAGGTGGCATGTGGAGGGATGCTGTCTCAGGGCATGCATCGGTAATTGGAAGGATGGATGACCTTCCAGATCGAAAAGACTACTGCTTACCGGCCCCAATGATCGATAAGGATTTCAGCGTAGATCTGTCGAATGCGTCCCTAGATAGTGTCGAATTAGATTAATCAGAGGACGTATTCACGGTCTTTACAGATGGTTCCAAGTCGAGCACTGGGGTTGGGAGGGGTATCTGCATCCCCTGATTTTAACGGAGAATCAGTTTTAGGCTACGGGATTAGTGTAGCGTCATTCAGGCCGAAATTGCGGCGTTAAAAAAGGTGGTAAACTGGATGAGGTACTGTAGGATATACGGGGAGCATATCATTATCTGTACTGACAGTAAGGCTGCCATTAACACGCCTGCGGGTGTTTATTCAACATCTCCGTTGGTTCAGGAATGCCGGGTATCTCTAAATGACATAGCGAGACATTCTGACCTGGAGCTTCGCTGGGTACCTGGACACAACGGTGTGTCCGGAAATGAAATATCGGATGAACTGACAAGATCTGGTACCCGCCTTCAGCAGGAGGATATAGACGAATTCGTCGGTGTTCCCCGCAGCTAATACAACGAAAGCTGCTAAGAAGTGAGCAGGAAAGGTAGTCGAACGAGACCACCTGTAGAATATTGGGGCTCAGATGGCCCAGGTATGAGTATAGAAGGACTGTGGCCTTGTTGGACTTTCCCAGGCATAGGCACCATACCCTTCTGGCTGTCCTAACGGGACATTGTCACATTGGAGTACATGCGAAAGGACTAAATCTTCCATATAATGATTTCTGCATAGGCTGCAGAGATGAGGAAGAGGAGGAGAGTGTCGAACACTTTCTCTGTCGATGCCCGGCTCTCTCTAACAAAAGAGCAAATTACTATGGGCAGACCGACACTAAATAGATTACCGGAAGTGTCGGAATGCGGATTGGATAGGGTGGACTCCTTCATCCGTTCATCGGGTTGGTTCAGGGCGGAACCGGCGGGGCATGTATAGGGATATATCCCTACAGCCTATTCGGGTAGCACAACGGGACCTTTCTAGGACCCAAGTGAGCCAGTGTGTTGACCGGCGGCCCGCTTTACATAGCATTACATAGTCTGTGGGTAATGTTAGCATAACATTGCAATGCAACATGTTAGAAATGTTAGCATATCAAATATTAGATATAGAGTTAGTCTATTTCTACTTGTGTTATTTCTTACTGTTATTTATATTGTTTTTAATTTTAAATTTTTTTAATTTTTATAAATGAATTTTCAATTCAATTGCAAATATTATCCTGAAGATGCTAACAAACTGTTAGCGAAATATTGAATAATATTGTTAATAAATTTTATAATACAAAAACCAACTAAAGCTGTATAAATTAGTGTTTTCAAGAATTAAAAAGAACAAATAAAAATTGTATATTTATGACATATAATCTAATTTTTAACAAACATTTTTCTTCTCATTTAAGGTACTTGCAGTTTTATATTTTCGTTCAAACAGGTAAAGCAAATATTCTAATTTAAGCTTGACGTCTTTAACCCTCTTTCTTTTCTTAAAAACCATGAAAAAGTATTATAATGAATATATATAGGAAAATTTTATTTGCACAGAGTTTCGGTGAATGCAGGTCCATCACTTGGTGGTCACACAATTTTTAATAATAAAATAAACATTTGCATTTATCAATAAAATATGTTTACTGAAATAGTGCAAATTTTTGCAAAACAAATTTGTTTGGCAAAATCAATAAAAGTCAAAATAAATATTCCATTTTCTCTGCCAGGAAAAAGATTTTTTTAAACAGCTTTTTAGCAGCCAGTGCTGCTGCACACACATGCTGTAAAATACATGCTCTGGTGCATTTAAAATATAAAATAAATATACATCAAAGATGTATGTTTTCAATATAAAATACACATAGAGGTATTTAAAATACAAAATACAGTATTAAATAAATATGTACATGTGTATTTAAATTACAAAAGAGTGCATTCTAAAAAAAAGTGTATTAAATGTATTCTATCAGGAAATGTTGTATGTCGCCTGAAGGAAACCTAGAGTCAAGTGACTTCAAGTCGCTACATTTTTCGCCCATATTGGTGACTTTTATCAAATTGTCAACAGAGTGTCTCCAGTTTTTTGTTTTATAAACAGTGTTGTGATTGTTGAAATTTGTAATCATGAAATAAAAATCGTTTTCATTTGAAACGAAAACATTGAGTTGACAACATTGTTAATGAGTAGACAAATTTTATTTCTTGATTTTTCAATTGAGTTTCTCTACTGACATTTCTTTCAGGACAGCGACAATGTCTATAGAGAAATCAAAGTACCATGGTCGTCATATAGTGCATTAGAACCACCTAGTCATTCGTTCCTTCGTCAGTAGTTGATTTTCAATGACAAGCACATGTTGAATGTCAACAGAAAAAATCATTGTATGAGGTATAATATGTCACTAGTACTGGTGACCATGTCAATAGTAAATCACTAGAGTTTTTCTACTGACATTTCCTCCAGCGTATGGGCAACAAACAACAATACTGCATAAAACTCCTTTGCAGGGCCATCGAAAGTAAAGGCTTTCAAACAGTTACTAAAATTTGACTATCAAAAAATTGTTTCAGGTCTTTTAACAAATTAATTGTTTTTTTATGGCTTTTACTTCAAATACATTCAATTTGTCTATTCAGCTATCGCAGCGATTAAAAAATATTCAATACTTACACAAGCACTCGCAAGTCCAAGAACTTCGTACTCATTTTGAGCCATAACAGAATTGATTTTCTTTAATAATCTCTAATCCGCTTGATATAAGTACACTTGTATGCTGTGCGTACTTAAATTTTAAAGTACGTTTAGTATCAAAATCAAGTAGAAAAAAGCTAAATTTAGAAGTTCCTGTGTAAAACATGAGATTTCTGAATAGGCTGCTACAGGACATCGTATCATAACTTTGAAATGAATTGTTCGATTTTATTTCAAAATATGTCTATGAATTTAATATTATTGAACTTGAGAACCAATATATTTAAACATTTTAAACCCTTTTGGCAAAGGGTATAAAAATATACATGCGGAGGCCGAGAAATGTTTATTAGATACTACCAAACACTGCTTTACTTATTTGCGTATGTACGGCAAATTGCACATAACGTTGTTACGCGTGCTCCAATGTGCTAACGGGGGGACTTACGAACACATTGGGTCTCATGCATAAAAACGAGTAAAAGCGCTGAGTTGAAGCAGGTGAGCAATTGCTCATAAAGTCGAGTTCTATCAAACAGCAATAGCTTTTGCTCAATTTCGTATGCATAAAAAAGAGTTCAAACCAATTGCAATTACTTGAGCAAAGGGTGTTCAAACGTGTAATTGTTATTGAAGTGTAAACATGTCGTCAAGTGAAAGTGAAGTAGAAATAGAACTAAATAATAATAATAAAGTAGAAAATGACGACATTTCTAAATTTTTAGTGGAAAAAATAAAACAAAATAAATATTTATTAGAAAAGAGTCAATTGCCAAGTATAAAAAATAAAAAAAAAACAAACTATAGAAGAATTAAGCAGAAATTTGGAACTGAATTAACGGGGAAAAAATAGCTAATATGAAATGTCGTATAAAAAATAAAATAGACATTAATAAAACAGGCAATAAAAAAATAAATTAAAAAAACTGGGAAACTGATTTGTCACAATTGCTTTGTGCTAATTCAAATCCCTCAGCAAACAAACTTCCAGGTAAGTGTAACGTTATCGAATTCAAATTTTGTTTTTCATTTCGCTCTTCGTTTATTTTTTTACAGTTCATCTCTCTCTTGGAACTAATGATGACAACTGTACGTTTGATACATTAGAAGAGATATCAGCAACAACATCCTTAGAAACAAAAAGAACAGCAACACCAGTAGCAAAACATCAAAGAAAGCGCCGTTGCACTGATAATGATGACCAACCTGTAAGTTTTTTTTTTTGTATTTTATTTTACATTTTGCTATATGTTGTTTATTTTGAAGGTTAACAAAAAGTCAATAGCAGTTTTGAGTCGCTATGAAACTGATGAGACAAGAGATTTGAATTTTCAAAGTCTGCAGAGGCTTGTTTTGTTAAAACAAAACAAAGCATTTTCTGCAAAAATGCAAATTTCGCATTTTTAGTGGACGCGAGTCAACTATAAGGCATGCTCAACAAAATTTGAGCAAGAGCTCACAAAAGAAAGCAAAAGCTTGTTTTTATGCATATGAAAATAAGCACATGCTCATCTAACTTAGTTCAAACTGAGCAAAGACGAGTTCAAACGTAAGCAGTGAGTAAAAGCAAATTCATCAAATTTTATTATGCATACGACAAGCACCTTTTACTCGAAAAAACGAGTCAGAGCTCAAGCTCACGTTTTATGCATGAGGCCCATTATCTAAGCTTAAGAAAAATTTATTGTGCGACAAAATCGTAGACCTAATAGTACATTTACACCAGTAATTCTTAAACTAGTTCATGATCATAAGCTAGTTTCATAAACTATACCATTTACATTAGCATTTTGTACAGTTTACTTGATTTTGTTTGGCAATTTACAATAAATTCAATATCAAAAATACAATAGTAATCTGGAGGCTTTTGTAGAAAAAACACACAAATGTATGTTTTTCATCCCGATTGAATAAAATTCAATGTAAAATTAATTATTTGGAGCGGAAAAGATGCTTAAATTTTATGCATTTTAATAACACCAAGTATTGTGGCAGTTTTGAAATTATTTAATTTTTTAGAATATTTCTTTCCGTTTTATTTTACTTTTCACTATGTTTTCTTTTTCTATGTCAAATTCGCCTGGCCTTACCAGAAGAAAGCATACAAAATAGAGTATGAAATAATCTTATTTCTAAGGTTGTATATATTCATTAGAATTTAATAATATGTAATACTTTATTAGGTATTTCTTATTCTTTACTTTTAAGCATATCGCAGAACTTTTGAAGTCTGGATAATGTCTTAAAAGGTTGAATTCAAAATTCTAATTGACTTCTCCATATAAATGCTGCTTCTTTTATACTAATTCTAAATGTTTACATTCACGCGGTTGTAAAATTATGTATCATAACAAATGTA
The DNA here is from genome assembly GCA_963662145.1 of Sturmia bella. Classification (NCBI taxonomy): domain Eukaryota; kingdom Metazoa; phylum Arthropoda; class Insecta; order Diptera; family Tachinidae; genus Sturmia; species Sturmia bella. The sequence continues at coordinate 24,370,334 of OY759170.1, forward strand.
TACAAAAGTATCATAAAGAGTTGCACTCTGAACCAAAAGCAGAGTTGTAAAGATGCAATGTTGTATATGATGGCATATCCGTTAAGTTTAAATAATATAAAATAATGTACGAATGATACCTATTACATAAATGTGGGCTGCTACAAGTCGCATTTTCAAAAACTGGTTATTATGAACCAACTTATCTCAAAAACTAGTTAAAAACTTGTTTATGATTTGCTCACGATAAACAACTTATAACCTGTTGATGCAACAGCATGTTTCCATTACGAGTTGAATCACCCGCTTCGCTCTCTCAATTGTATTTATGAATCATACCGTTTACACGACTCGTCTATGTGCTTTGATTTGACTTTTGCAGCTGCTGCAAAACCTGGGAATGCTTCTTGTTTCATTCCATTCGCAAGCGGAAACATGCTTCTGAACATTCCACAAAATTTTAATTTGGAAGATATCCTTCTTGCCATAATAAAACTTTGCACAACATTTTTTTCTCCATTGTTTTTAACGTTTTATTATTTTATTGATTTCTAAAATAAACTTTTATTTTTATGTTCTCTTTGTTTCTGACAGATAGTGCAGACAAACTGACGATATAAATTAGAGAAGACAGGAATTTTTTGTGCTTCGTATGTAGCTTCAATATGAAGTTACTTCATTCGTTGTCAAAATTTTGTGTGGCGAAGTACGTTGCTTCGCTCCTGATTAAGGTGTTAGGCATAAATAGAGAGCGAAGCGCATATCGTGGAAACATGCTATAAATGCACTCTAAAAGTCTGTTTTAGGTTGTCAAAAATTAAAATCCTGCGTTGTCATGTCGGTGGTAAAATGTTTCTTTCCTGAAAACAAACACATTGCCAACTGTAGAGCATACATAGAGTAAAAAAGTAAATAAAACACGAACATGAAAAATAAATAAATGAATAAATAAATAAACAACTAAAAAAGGTATGCATATCTTCTTGTTGTTGCTGTCTTCCTGTGTTAAAACAAAAATATTAAAACTGTAATTAACATACATTGTTCTGTTAATTAAACTCATTAAACATCCGGGCATTTTTCACTCGAGTTATTCTTCATCATTTCAATTTTTATGCCAGCATTTCTTTTTTTTAGCCGTCTGTCTGCTTCGTTCGGTTCGGTTATTTTGTTGAATTTTAACATCAAATTGCAATGAGTAAGGATCTCTCTCCACATTATTGAAGTGATGAAAGGCAAACAGAAGTTGCGAAATACATATTTGCGGCACCAAGACAACCGAACCAGCCAGCATCAACCTCGCTAGAAAAGCTTTTTTTTATTACATAACTTTTTATTATATAAATTGAGAAACAACTTCCTTGATGTTGTGAAATATTCGCGGTTCAGTTTTGATGGCGAACGCAATTATATTGTCAGCATATTTTCATCCTTGTAGTTGTTGTGGCTGAATATTCAACATTCTTTTCATTCCCCTGAGCAAAAGAGCCAAAGTATGTGTATGTGTGCATACACAAATACACACGCAAAAAGGTTTCGTTTGAAATTTGTTAAACGAAAAATCGTTTAGGTTCTCAGTAATTTCAGTATTGCTATTGAAAATGCTTTAACACAAGAGAACTCGCTAATTGTTTTACAATTGAGCAATATTTCCTTTAAACGAGGCTTAGTTTGCCTTTTTCAGTGATTTGCCGTCGTACCCTTTATAGTAAAAGGTGCTAAAGAAAAATCTCAGACCATAAAAGTAATTTAACGCAATGCACGAAATCGCATCTTCAATCCTCTCAGCCGAGTATAGACAGGAAATTAGATTGGCAGATTATTCGTTCGTCATAGCTGTTCTATTTTCTAAGTGTAAGACTGTTTATATGTGCGTGAGCGTGTGCTTTCATTTCGCTCTGGAATATAAATACTTTTCAATATAATTAAGACTTTGTGTTAATAATCTTGTTGTCTTAAAATGTTTAATGTTCAAAAAAAATTTTTTTGTTTTTACTCAAATATTTCTTGTACTTTTTACCGTCAAACGTTGGATTCTATTAAAATTTCGGCTTTAATTTGTAATTATAATTGGTTTTAATAAATAAACAGTTTTTCATCTCGCGTCTACAAATTGGATATTTTTTTGCAGGTTTATTTATTAAAAACAGTGTACTACATAAATTACTTTGTGCTTAATATTCATGACTGAAATCCTTTTTGTAGTACAACACATGGTGTCAATCAAAATGTTTAGAGCTGATTTTTTTGATTTTCTCGCTTAACTCTTAATCACAGATACAAATTGTTTTTGCTCAGATGCACAACATGGTTTCTGGCCAGTAGAGGAGTAAATTTAGAAAAAAAATGTGTCTGGAAAATGGCCAGGATGATCAAATATCGCTTGGGTGACTAAATATGCAAAGAAAAAACGTGTTAAACGTGTTCTGTATAACAATACTATGACTGTAATCATATGACATGGTTAAGGCAACCATATAATAAGGTTGCAACTACGTAATACGTTAGTTCACAACTATATAATTGCATTTGTCATGCATTTCAACGTATATATAAATTTTTCTGCGTATACATATCATCTCAGTCTGTCAATTCAAGTGCATCTATAAAATATAATATTATGTTCTTGATGTTAATTCTTCGACCTTCGTTCTTCAGTATTCTAATTGTTCGAGCCTTAGGTCACTTGTTTTTTACAAAATATTTATTAAATTCAATATTTCCTGAAGAAGATATCCATTGTGATATCGAAATATTGAATTTAATAAATATTTTGTAAAAAACAAGTGACCTAAGGCTCGAACAATTAGAATATAATATTATGAACATGATTTTGATACCAAATAGTGGTATTAGCAACTGAAGAATTTTTTTATTCCAAATATAAGTTGACAAAAAGATAATTTTAGAGGTTGTGTGAACTAGCTTTCACTTGATTTTATCATCATAGTTTATAGTGGGAGATCAAAGCGTATAAATATACAAATCATGCTGTGTTTGAATCACAATTAGCAGCGCTAACGTTTCGGTTCGTGTCCTGTCAGAATAAGAAAAAATTACTGGAATAAGAGAAACAAAATAAAATAAGACACGCAAAACATAAAATTAAAACGTTGACCAAAATTTTTACTTTCATTTTAAATATATTGAAACATGCCGCAACACATTTTTTTATACAGAGCAATAGCCTCAGGTATAACTCCTGCATGGCTACTAGTTTTTTTATTTTTTTGTAATACTAATTCAGAAAGAAAACCGAAAATTTTACAGCTAGGTGGGCAACCGGCTGTTTAGAAGCCGTTGTGATTCTCATCAGTACTCCCATTAAATTTGGACGTGCTGGGTTTTGCAAGCTTAGCAGCGCCGCTTACGTTAGCTTTGATAGCTGAGTGGTTAAAGGGGCAGTGCTTAAATTGTGAATTTAAAAAGTTCAAAATTCACAGGTGTTCTGATGAGAAATGTAGCAACTTCGAAACAGCCGGTTGTCCATCTGGCTATAAAACTTTAGTAGTAATTACTTAATTGGTATTAAAAAAAAATAAAACATTAGTAGTCACGATATTTATTTATATTTTATTTATTTCCCTGCAAGAACAGTGTCGGTCATATGATCCATCATATGACCGACACTGCTTCAGGGTTTCTATCATTTTCTTAAGGGCAAAATGAAAAAAAACTGATGTAAACATTCGTGTACGTGTGAGTTATTTTTTTAACCAGCGTTACCACCTCAGCAAAGCGATCATTCGAAATCTTTTTTTTTGAAAATGCCCACAAAATTACATGCAGTGCTATTTATTTCTTTATTACTAATTAAAAAAAGAGTTTTTTCGAAAAATAACAAAAAACTATACAAGGAGAACAGAATAAATTATTTTAGGCATAATTACATAAAATTAAGAGAAATACAGTAGTCAGTAGCAGTTTTAACCATAAAAAACTGAATAATATGGAAAAAACATCCACAGCACTATGTTTTTTCAAAGAAAACAAACCAAATGATCCTATAAAAACATTAATGCATAAACGTAGTTCCAAATGAAATTACCAAACTAATACGGGAAAATCAAAATATTAAAAAAATCATTGTAATGGCAACGCTGAAAGCTATAAAATTGCTTTGCATGTGTTAGTAAATAAGCTGTTACTGTGTTAGTTTCCATCAGCCATTTCTTGCAGGGTTATTTACAACATTTACAGATAATGAGTTCAAGAGAATATCTTATTCAACACTAAAAATGTTATAGTATATATATTTCGATAATTTGGGAAGGAAAAAAATTAACAAAACCTCTTTGAACTTGTTCTTGTCCTTAAACTAAAACTTAACCTACTTAAAACTAATTAAATTGAAGCAAGCTCATTAATATGCAAAAAGTCCGAGTAGGTACAACTGCGCCTAAAATTTTGTACTAGTCTTTCTAGTTTACGTCCAACTAATTCAATATCAGCCAGTGCATGAAGGCGTGTAGTTGAGAATTGCCAGGGTAAATTAAATATCATTTTAAAAAGTTCGTTTTGCGAAATTTGCAGTTTTTTGATGTGACATTCGGCAATGCTAGCCCATACAGGAGCGGCATAAAACATTACAGCATGGAAAATGAACTTTAATATTAGTTTTTTGTTTGCAATATTAAGCTTGGAGTTTCGATTTATGAAAGAGTACAAAATACATTGATTTTGTTGACGATATACGCTATATGCTCTAAACTTACACCTAAATATTTTATTTTCTTGTCCCATTGGATTGGAATTCCCTGTATAATGATATTAGTTTGCGGAACATAGCATTCTTTACGTTTGCTGGTAAAATAAATTGTTTGTGACTTACTTCCGTTTAGCATAATTTTCCATCTGTTAAAATAGTGGGTTACTTCTTCCAATGCTCTTTGGAGTTTGTTTATAATTTCTTGGGCAAGATTACCGGAGCAGATAATTGCGGTGTCATCTGCAAAAACTGACATTGTACAATAATCTAAATTGGTAAAATTTAGATGTTGTATAAAATAGGGGATAAACACGATCCCTGTGGGCAACCAGCAGTAACTTCAAAAATTCTAGAGGAATGTGAGCCAATGTGCACTTGGAATGTGCGGTTTTTAAGAAAACATTGTATAATTTTAATGATTTCTGTCGGAAAGTTAATACGTATCATTTTATATATTAACCCTCTAATGCCACACTGAATCAAAAGCTGCTTTAACATCTAGCGGTAATATACCGGATGAGTTATGATGGACGAAGTTTGATTTCACTAATTTTTTTATTCTTACCAATGGATGTGTGGTACTGTGTTCCCTTCTAAAACCGAATTGATATGGAGGGATAACGTTATTGTTAACGCTACTCCCAAAATCCTCATGATTGCCTCTTAATCTGGCATCACTAATTTAATTGGAAAAAGTAGTTGCTTAAAAAGTATGGCATATTTGCCAATTTAACGAAAGTTGTATTGTCAAGAACGTCTTACCGCCCTCGCCATTTTTAAAAGAATTTAATTGCCATCTTTAATAAGCCATTTTTATTCTAATTGCGAAGCGGATAAGACGTGATTGTCCATAGTGTCATAGGATTTTCCAGGAATTTCCATACAAAAAAGTATGTAGAATTAATCATCTCTATTATGAATATTTGAATTTAATATAAATATATGTATGTGTATATTTTTTACAAAGGAATTTTAATAAAATTATATTGCGTAATGAATCAAGCCTTTTGTTACGTTTTGTAATTTATTCAAAATCCCGTGGAAATTGCTGGCTCGGCCGATAGCCCTCTCAACAGTTATGATTTTCAATATAATGCGTGAGTTTCATTTTGACAATTTTTTCGTATATTTTGCTTAAAGAGCTCAATAAACTTATAGGACGGTAAGAAGGAGGACATTCAGCAGTTGTATTGGGTTTTTTTTTATAGGAATGACTTTTGCAACTTTAAAGAGTTTTGGAAAATAAGAAAGTTTTAAACAAGAATTAATTAAAATAAATATATATTTGATACCTTTGTTTGGAAGAGCTTTAAAAGACGTATTATTAATTTCGTCATAACCGGAGTCACGATATTTAAAAACAGGCATTGTGTTCCGTTTCAAACATTTTAATAATTTTTTTGTCTGTTTACCGAGCTAGAAAATCTTACTCTGTGAAAATCTTACGGTGTTACTTGAGCCTGTTAAAAACTTTATAAATAAAAATTACTCAAAATATTTTATTCTCATTTTATTCATTAGAATTTTGGAATAAGTAGTTGGGTTTCAAACATTCTTTTAAGATTTTTCGAGTCTACTGATGAGTTCATTAGCATCAACGAAATGTCGGCGGCATATAGACGACTGAAAAAGGCAGAAAAACTTAAAGTATATTTTTAGAGCTAAAATAAGAAATCAGTTCATGCTATATCTCGGATATACATACATATGTATATGAACCGATGTCGGAAATTTCGTGGTTTTCTGGCTTTATTCGGGTTACCCATGATCCGGTTTTGTTGTCAAAAAGATTCAGTGAGCTTATTAGTTTTGTCAGAAGCGATATTTCAACGGCCTAGAGACGGACGGGCATACAGAGAAAAAAGCACCTAATAAAGTAGAACAAAATCAATAAGAAATCTCTATGGTTTTTTTTCAAGAAGGATTCCTTATTATTTTAAATGGGAAAACCTTATTGAAAAAACAACAATTAATGAAATTCAAAAGATGATTTACGTGTGTTTATATAGAAAACTAATAAAACCAATAGGGAAAAATTAATAGGATAACCTAATAAAATCAATAAGAAATCCTTATTGTATACAATTTATAAGAAAACCTAATAGAATCAATAAGTTCTTCTCTATAGAATTTTTTTTTTTGGTACCATGCAAATCGGAAACTGAGTAAAAACAAACGTGAGTAACAAGTTTTCTTCTTGGTTTTATGTGTTTTTCTTGTTGAGACAATTAATAAGATTTGCAACATGGAAATGATAAGAAATATCCATAGAAAAATCTTCTTTTCTCTCTGCTGGGATACCCCTCAGCCTAAAAACGTTTCAAAGAGAAAATCTTATTGAATCTATTAGGAAGTTTTCGCTCTGTGCAGGCAGGCATTATTAAATTGAGTTCTACATCAATACTGATCAAGAATATTGAAGCCATTATAAACGAAATGACCAGCTTGTGTAGATACCCTTAACACTGTTCTGAAGGGTATAAAGAAACTCTGCAAGTGGTAGCTGGCCCTAACTTTGTATAACATAAGCTCACAGAACTGCAATCTTCAACGATTCCATTGCAACTACATGATTGATATAATTTGTAGCTTCTCTGTTGTCAACGTTCCTGCTTACTTATTAAACGAGAGCGCATTGACTAAACAGTGTACGACACAAATCTATGTAGTTTTAATAATATAATACAATATGTTCCTTATTCAGAATATTGTTAAAGACTAACATCCATATTCATAAAAACTATTGAAGGCTTATTACACGTTTATTTGACAAATATTCCGTAGAAATACGTCAAATAAGAGCTTAATAAACTTACACTAATTATTATGAATATGACCTTTGAGGCCATAATATTTGTCAAATAAACGTGTAATAAACCTTCAATAGTTTTTATGAATGCGGGTGTAACTATGAAAATTATTGACAAACAAAATGTGTATATGTACCGATATTTCTAAAGTTACTTGATTACAATTCACACAGTAAACTATAGAATAACACATAATATATACATATATAACAAGTAATATTCTTACAGTAGGAAAGTGATGGAAAGAAACGGCGCTCACTGTACCAAGCATTGCTAGGATTCGTGATAATGCAGTCAGGGCTTTTACCCATCCCACCCTCAATACCAAAAGCACCGCTTGAGGTATCGTCAGTGAAATGAGAAATTATTCTTCATTGGGGTTGCTTTGCTTTTTCTCTCTCGTTATTAAAAGAAGCAGCGAGGGACATCAGTATGCTGTTAATATTGTTGGTATTCATAAATTGGATAGAATTTATTTTATAGATTTTTTAGACAATTTTTGAAAGAATAGCTTTAGTAATGCGAAAAGTTACAGGATGTATCTTTGTTTTAGCCTTGCCACAGGCAAATACTGCAAGAAAAAAAAGAACACTTGAGCCAGTTTGCCTAGAATTATGCTATTGGCACGAATATCTGTTCCCCACTAACAATTATATTTTGATAGCATTTGCCGCTTGGGGTGGTAATGTTTTCTTAATATGTCTTGCAGCTAAAATTCAACAGCTAGATATTCTGTTCGTGTATGTTCGTGTGTTTGCTCTCAGTTTTCCTGGTGATGTCAGATTATTGATATAAGATTATTTATGATAGCATCTCATTGGCTTCCTTCCCTTTGGGCAAAAAACAGCAAATTCCTCGTTTTCAACGTTTTAGCCAATGTTGGATGTGTGTGTGTGTGTGTGTGTATTGCTGCTTTAATTTAATGCATAAAACAGGAGACGAGTGTTTCCAGTGAGAATGTTTCAAGGTAACAAAGTAAGTTGAATATTTCGTTTGTAAGCTTTATGCTCTGAAAACATAATGATTTTTTTTTTCTCGCCGCCAGGCAACGGAGACAACGTAAAAGGCATTATCATGCCTTCATGGCAACATCTAACTTTTACTCGTATTAAAATAAAAAATGTATTATTTACTTAAGGGAAAAGGTGTTGCGTGAATTCTTTTTTTTTTTTGCAAAGTTGATGGTGGTTACTGCGAATATATGGACAGAAAATAATATTTATTCTGCTAGATTGCTGCTTTCGCAGCGAGTGTTTTCTGAGAGCCTTTTTAGTAAGTAATACGTAGAGCGAATTTGGGAATAGAAGATAAGGACTGCAAACATTCTTGTTGGTCTTAAGACTGGCAACTTGTTTTAGTTTCATATGTCTAAGTTGTCAAAAAAATTTTAAATGGAAAATGTTGCCGTAAACTGCATTACTTTGAATTTAAGATAAAACTTATTAAAGCGTGAAGAATGAAATAAAAACGCAGTGTAGGTTTTTTGCTTTGTTTCTTAAAAAATATATACATATATATGTATATGTGTACATGCATATGTTTAAGTAACGGGTTATTCATTTCGTGGTTTCAAAAGTATAGGACTGGAATTCGATATCTGTCAAACTAAGTTGTTCAACCAATTTTTTTCTTCTCAGTTGAAAGTCTGTTATTGACGAAAACGGATCGCTTAACTATCACACAACGCATAAAAACTATAATAAAAAAAAACAAAAATACAAAAATGGTGATTCTTCCACAGCCACATATCGGAATTTTTCGAAAAAAAATTTCTTCAGCGATGGATATGTTAATAAGCAAAATTGTCGTATTTGGGGTTATAAGAATCCTCAAGTAGTTGAAGAGAAAAAGTCATTGGAAGGTTTGATTGGACCTTACTTCTTCGACAAGGACGATGGAACGACTGTCACCGTCAATTCGGAGCGTTATGGTCATATGATCCGACCGACTTTTTTTGGCCTGCTATTGAAGAATACGACTAGGAGAATATGTGGTTTCAACAAGACGAAACACAACTCAAGCGAATATGGCTGTATTGCAAGAGACATTTCCTGGCCGCGTATTTTTTCTCGTCGTGGGGACATCAACTGGCCATCAAGATCATGCGATTTGATACCATTAGACTTTTTTGTGGGGCTACGCAAAAGACCGTTTTTATGCAGATAAATCTTTAACTCTTGAGCACTTAAAAACTAACCTCTCTTCAATTACTTGAGGATTCTCAGAACCCCAAATACGACAATTTTATTTATTAACATACCCACCGATTGAGAAATGTGCTTCAGCGCTGAAGAAAATCGCCGTTTACCGCCAGCAGCAAATGATTTATGACCATTTTTTTTTCTTTTATTCTAAATATTTCTGCGTTTTTTTTTTTTTAGAAAAGAGGCAGTTAGTCAAAGAAAAAATTTCCTTTTGTTAATGATTTAACCGTAGAAATAAAAAATTTGAATATAATTAAAAAGGAGGCACAATTTCGGCTTATCTTTAATTTTTCCATAAAGTTACTTAAATGACATTTCTTCCCACACTTCTACCATCTTCCTCTTTCTATGTTCAATGTTTGTTTTTGTCTTTACCTTCTACTTGCAATTTTGGTTTCATTAAATTTCTTCGCTGTTCAGGTGTCGCCGTTGTTGCTCTTCTGCAGCCTGGAAGCTTTTAACGTAAAGTGTGTTGACTTTTTCGCGTCTTTTTTGCTTTGTAAACTCTTATTATATAACAATGTTGCTTTAAATATTTTTTTTCTTCTTTAAAAAAAGGCCCTTGTTTTTAACGAAAAAAAAAAAAATTATTACAATTCTATGAAACATACAAATTGACACCAGCAACTGAAGTGATTGTTGTTAACGTTTCCCTTGATGTTACGGTTTGCCAAGCATAATTGTCGTTATAAAAAAAATTTTAATTTTTTTTTTGTCTCAAATTAATAAAAATAAACAAACAAAAAAAATACCGAGACAGGTGGTAGTCATGAGAACTTTTTTGGTTTTGTATTTTCCATGTGAAAGTTAACAAAGCATAAAATCAAATGTAAATAAGTATGAAATGTAAAACATTAACTTGACTTTTTTTTTTTGTCAGTGAGAAATATGATATGAAAATTAAGAAGTTTAATAAAAAATTCATACAGATGTGTTTCAAAATATAATATTAATAATTATTTTGTCTCAAAACTAATTTTAGAAAATACATGCGAAGCAAAAAAATACAGGAAGTTCTCGTATCGAAGTTCAGAGATAATTTTTTTCGCAATGGTTCTCGACGAATAACGTAAACATTTTTCTGTAACTTAACCGGCATTTAGAAGGGAAAGTAAATGCCTGAAAGTTGCACACACTTTTTTACCAACGCATAATTTTCCTGAAAGTAATTTTTTGACATTTACTGAAAGAAAAGTGACCACGCAGTAAACACTGTTGCCTACTCCACGGCACATACATACAAATTTTCAGGATTGCAGTAGAATAGTATTTGTGAATTTTAAATTATTTTGTGTATGACTAAAGTACACAAATGAAGTATATTTATAGTGATAATTATTAAATTAGTTAATAAAAGTTTAGCAATAAAGAATTATTTTCGAATGTTGCCCTATAAATTTATGTTTGAAGGAGAAAATCTGAAAATCTTGGAAGATTATTTGAAAAGAATAAGTAAAGTTATAAAAATTGCTGTAAAGAAGTGCAGAGAAAATTATTACACAGACAGTTTATCTATAATCGGAAATGACCCTAAGAAAGCTTGGAAATTTATAAATACTACTCTAGGTCGTGAAAAAGACAATGAGATTATCCTGAATGATGTTCAAGGACATAGAATTACTTGTAATCAAACTAAAGCTGATTGTTTTAACAGGTACTTTCTAACATCCATAAAAAACCTTAAGAGTGAAATTGACAGTTGTCCTGGAGACAATTGCAATTTGCTTAGAACACTATCTCAGTCATCTAACTGCTTTGTTTTAAATAATATTAATAGTGATGTTGTAACTCATATTATATTAGGCATTGATGTTAATAAAAGCCCAGGTTATGATAATATCTCACCAAAATATGTTAAGGAATGTCGAGAAGAAATTGTACCAATTTTATGCGATATTTTCAATAAAATGATAAATAGTTCAGTTTATCCTGATGAATTGAAAGTTCATAAGCTAATACCAATACCTAAAGGAACAAATGTCTCTACTGTAGACAAGTATAGGCCAATTGCTGTTCTTTCGTCAATTGACAAAGTTTTTGAAAAAATATTATATGATAAACTTATAGCTTATATGGAGGATAATAATTTTTTGTACGATCTTCAATTCGGGTTTAGACGAGGATGTGGCACAGAAGATGCTGTCCTTACTATTGTAAAAGCTATTTGTAAAGGTCTTGACGATGGGTTTTCTGGAGTTGCTGGAGTGTTTTTTGATTTTTCTAAGGCTTTTGAACTTGTAGATCACCAGATAATGATACAGAAGCTTAAATACTATGGTCTCACAGGTCGTGAGCTTTTGTTGTTTGAAAGTTATTTTAAAAATCGGAAACAGTATGTTAAAATAAAAGATGCGGAAAGTTTCATTGGTTCTGTCGCATATGGTGTACCTCAAGGAAGTGGACTAGGACCATTATTATTCTCAATTTATATAAATGATATAAAAAACCTCGGCCTAAGCGGTCAACTGTGCATGTTTGCAGATGATGTATGTGTATTGTATCCATATAAGAGTGATTTGGTACTTAAAACTCAAATTGAAAGAGATGCGTCACTCATATTTGAATTTCCGAGATTAAATCGATTATTACTCAATCCTACTAAAACGAATTTAATTCGATTTAGGCCACATTCCTTGAGTATCAACAACAACTTTAATGTGTATATAGATGGAAACATTGTGTATGAAACTCATTCAGTAAAATACTTGGGAATAATTCTCCAAAGCAATTTAACATGGAACCATCATATCGCACATGTAAAAAGAAAAATTGCCCCAGCAATCGGAATACTATACAAATTAAGGAATAAATTAAAGCAAAGGTCAAAATTAATGATATATCAATCCTTGATTCAATCACATCTGAATTACTTGGCTATTATTTATGCTTACATTAAAAATAATAGTGGGCTCAGATCTCTGCAACGTATGCAAAATAAAGCACTAAAAACCATTTATAATTTACCGATACAGTTTTCAACTGTATCATTGGTATGTAAAATAATATTGCCATTACATGGGTTGCATGAGTACCAAGTTTTAATGTTTGTTTTTAAATGTATTAATAATATTGGTTACCATACTATATCGTTCACGCAAAATCTAACGAATTTTAATACTAGAAATATATCAAATTTTAGAATTCCTAGATGTAGACTAGAAATAACGAAACAAAGAATATACTATATTGGTGGAATTGAATTCAATAAATTGCCTACATCTTTGAAACAAATTGATCGAATATCAAGTCCTCTTGCAAGGAATACTTATTAAATATAATTGAAACGCTCTTGATATAACTTTGATATAAAATGTGTAACAAACTTGTGTCGAACTAATTTTTATTAAATTTTGCCACGAGCCGATTTAAATGATAAGGGTTCGACACAAGTCAAGTCTAGTTTGTAATACCCATTACAATCTTCTTAAGTAGCTAATATTTTATTTGTACATTTTTTTAGTTGTTTTGCCAACTTGCCTCAATAATGCCTTTCTGGCGCTGAGGCCAAATTTAAATATGTAAAAATGAATTTTGTTCAAATAAAGTACGCAGCTACATTCATATGGATATTTATGTAGCTGAAAAAAAAGTAGTCTTGGTAACTCTATTTCAAAAATAAACAAAACTGTAACGATGGTTGTAAAATAATAATACCTGCAACTCGTTTTTTTACGACATTTTTAAAATGAACTTTCACGTTCCTTTGAAATTGAGCAAGAACTTTTAGTCACAGATTTCATTGAAATTTTTATTCTTAATACTTATACAAAAATCTAATGAAAGTACTTTCCCGCCTTAATGCCGGGTTATGCCGAAAACTACCGAAAATATTTACAGCATTACGTTAGAAATGGCAAAACTTATGACTGCAAATTCAAAATTCACTAAAGCTTAAATACTTTCAAATATAGCGAGATATAGAGCCTTCGGGTACACCAAATAATGCATAGTGTAACTTGAATGTTTCCATAAACCCTTTGCAAATATTTCATCACTGGCTAATATATATTAAAGTAATATTTTTTTTAATATTACTGAAAATGAGTGATTTAATGATGAAATAATTTTAAAATAATACTCTTTTCTCCCATTTCATTTTTCATTCCACCTCTTGCAGCATAAAAAGTAAACTCAGCTAAAGTATAGTTTTGAGTTCTGCCATTGTGGAATATACCTAATATATTTTGAATGAGGAACATCAGTATCCTGCGAGTTATATTCTTAATCCTTAGAACATCCTTCGTGTATTTAGGTTAGTTTAGGTTGATGCGGAGGAGATTTTTGCGCTCCATGAAGTTTGTCATATACTGTTTGACCCATAGTTCTATAGAAACTCCGTGTCACTCACAAAATTCCATGATTTCCTCCAGTATTATTTGCCTTGTAATTGGGTTATGTCTGGTAAGCTGTCTCTCTTAAGATGTCGGGACCGTATTTGTGGGAAGGCGGGACACTGGCATAAATATTGGCTCTAATATCTCCCACTCCTTCCGACATGCTCTACATTCATCTCTTTCCGCTATTCCTAAGCGGTTAAGATGTGCCCGTAGTTGAGGGTGGCCAGTGTTATGGATCTGCCCTCGTTTGTTGGGATGAAAGCAAGATAAAAAAAACTAGACCTTATGCGAATGTGTGTACTTTACTATTCACCAGCTGCTTCAGTCTGTCGAGGGCTCTAAAGTTCGCACACAGTCTGCTTCCTTTGTCAGATACAACAAGAAAATTTGTACACACACACAGGAATAAATAACACTAAGCTATCGAATACAATAAAAAAAGAAAATTAGCATTCAACGCGGGTGATATCTGGTGATTTCGCTAGCCAGCATTACAAGTTTAGTGTGTGCTGTTATCCCTACCCTATCCATGCCTTCTAAGCTATCACCTTTTGAGGTTGTGAACTTGTACAACATTCGATTACAAATGCCGGAAATGAGTCGAAAAAGAAAAAAATAAGCACATGCTAAAAATTTGACATTTATTTTATGACTTAAGCGATTCTACACATGACGTCAGAGTTGTAAAAATTTTCGATCCTCAAAGTTAAGCTGCCCTTAAAACCGTTAAAGTTGTTTAAGAATTTGAATTACATAAAAAATGTAGGGGAATATCATTTGGAGAAGAATAAAAAGAATATATGACTGGTCTAAAGCTCCTCAACACAGCACACCTGTCATAACTCCCATTATTGTACTTAAATCGGTTATGCTAAATCTTAGCAGTCCTCCCACTCTTTTCTCGTCTAGATGCCTCCATAGAATTCTCGCCTTCATTCCCACGGTGTTGTGATTCCAAAGAGTAAATTCTTACATTTGTATGAGTTAAGTATTTCAGAGCTTCATTATCCAGATTATGCAGATAGAAATTAGTTGGATTAAATGCTAACATAAACTCTTTAAATTTCTCCATATCATTGGGCCGGTTAATACAGCTCAAGAATATCGGTATAAGATAAAACACAGTTGCACCAAAGTTATCTGACGACACAATATTGCTATGAATCGCTTGTCATACGATTTAAGAATTTTAGTTCGTAAGACTTTTGTGTTTCTGTTTTGCATTCATTTAGTGATCCACCACTTGCATGGCCCGCGTTTGGAATATTTTTCGCACCTATCCAGGTTGATGTGTATTTTGGGAACAGTGATATATAATTTTGATGCTTTTCCGCTGTTATATGAGTCTCATGAAGAAGGCAAATATCAAATTGGGTTCAGATAAGCCATAAACCGCTAAAATTTAAAGATTTATTTAGCTTGGCCACACGCAAAGGGAAAACATTTTATAATATGGTTGCGACAACAATATTATGTTGTCTAAAACGATGCGTTTGGTTGTGCCGAGAAAATATATTTTTATTAAAAATGCCGTAAACCATTTTTCGATACAGTTGGATAATTTTATTGTCACTGTCCAAACTAATTTGGACCATATTATTTCTTTTTATTTATTTTTTCTTATTTCCTAAGAAACAATTGCAAGAACAATGAATTACATTAAGCTTATTTACGATATGCTTGCAATTGTTTCTGTATACTTACCTTATTTTATATATTTTTAACCCGATTTATCTCGTCTGAATTCACGCATAACCGCTATTATCTACAAAGCCGTGTTCATGTAATATGACGTAAGGTCGGCCAATGGCAAATGCATTCATATGAGAAGGGGATTTTAATTTCCTGCTAATGATAAAAAAAAAATTCAATTCTATTTATTTTTGTGACCCCAAGCAAGTAGTCAGTGCGGACGACTCCCTTTGGAATTTTGTACTGCCCCAACATTGAAAAAAAACTAACATTAGTTTTTCTTTTCTCCCACTCAAATATAATTATTTCCTTTGAAATAATTATATTTACAATTCTAAGTATTTTTATACTTAGAATTGTTTAGCACAAAATTTTGCTTCACGACAGCAACTCCTTTTGTTCATGGTCCTTCGAACCGGAGAATATTAAAATATGGTTATATGCATTAAAAAAAACTCACATTAATTGCTCTACGTACATATACAAAAATTAGCTGGCAGGTCACATTCAGTTAAAAGATTTCTCAAACATTCAGCATCTCTTTTAGAAATAGCGCCCTAGTGGTCATTTTCCCGTAATTATGGGCCTAAAATGTTCATATTTCTATGAAACCATTTTATCTTTAAAAGCGGAGTGAAATAAATTTTGTGCTGCTTCATGGCTTTAAAGTCACGCTTTTAAGCTATAATTTAATTATTATTTGCTCGCTGGACGGTAATTCCTATCATATTTTATGGTTTTCCAAGATTATGGCGAATAGCAAATATTTTTAAAGGCTTAAGTGTGTTTTGCGTGAATTTTCTTCGTCTCTTTCCAGGCGAAAGTAATAAAATCTCTAAAATATAAATTGTGGAAAGCAAACACGTAATTATGTCATAAAATTGAGAAGAAAATAATAATAAAATAAACCATAAGAAAAATATGTAGTTTTTACGTTTTTTTCATTTATATTTTCTTCAAAGAATTTAAAAAGTATGAAAACTTTGCTTCGCTTCAACAAAAGCCAAGCATTAGGATCGTGAGTTAATACAAACACAGAATGTTGTTTATTATAAATATTAAAATGCTAATATTTTTAGAACAGCAATAAAGTTTTGAAATTTGATTTTATCTCAAATTTGTTTATGTTAACCAGCGATTATTTTCGTGATCCATGAACTGGGATTTAAGATCCACAATTTTATTATTTTCGAAATTTTTGTAAAAACCGGTATGCATATAGTAAGACTCCGAAATAAAGATAAAAGTTATGGGTGTCTACATTTGCCACTCTTTCTTTCACTCCTCTTATTTCGGAAGGCCAATTTTTGCTGAAAATGTGTTCTTCATTCGTAGCTGCCTTTTACACAAATTTGCATAAAGATAATTTTGCTGGGGGTGAGAAATTTCACTATCTTCTACTTCTCTCCATCCGATCTCCTATACCAAAAATAAAATAAATTTTTCATGCTTAGACTCTTCCCTCAAAGTACTTTTTGAAGTTAATCGAACGTGTGATTCGATGATAGTACTTAACTCCATCCAACTCACTTGAGCATCGCCACAGTCTAGGATACGTTTCCATTTTATCACTAATGTAATAGGCTGTTCACTGACGAAATCAGTATAATGCTATGAACACAACTGGGACGAAAGACGAATTTCGCCCAACACGACAAATATGCCGGTTAAAATTCGCTGTGTAAATTCGTCGTATGAAGCACAATAACGAAGAAAAACAAAAACATCTGTTATAATTGATAAAGTTGTTTATTGTTTGTTCAAAGATAAAAAAAATGAAATGAATCAAAAAAATTCAAATTTTGTAAAAATAATTAAAATAATGAACATGATCCCAGATTATATAAACATTCATGAAGTTTAACATTTTCAATTAAAATTTCACTTGTATCCATTTTCCCAGTTTTTTAATTTCATCTTATTATAGTTGAACAGCTGATCACAGGAGTGACCATATTAAAAAAATTGGTTGCTAAAAAATTTCGCATTAGCAAAAACAAAAAATTAAACACTACAAACATATTTTATAATCTAATATGTTGGCTTTTTATTTTAAATGCAAAAACTGAAAGCTTAACACTTAAAATAGAAACTATTAAAGTAAAAATTAACTGTTTTTACTAAAACACTTAAAAACTAAAATGGCCACATGGTACTGAGAAATATAAATAAATCTATTTCAAGTTCGCCGCTTACAATGAATTTCGATCGACGCTGTGTGTGACTGTGTGCATTTTCATATACACCAATGTGTTTTATTTTTGACGGCGAATATTCGCAGCGAAAAATTCGTCATTCGTCCCAGTTGTGTTCCTAGCATAAGCCGTCTAGATCTATTCGTAGTCAATTGGCCAGTGAATTACAGAATGTACTACAGAAAGAATTTGCTCTTTAGTCGTACGGTTTGTCTCTGGAATAAACTGACTGCTGATATATTTCTACGAATAATGTATTTATTTCAATAGTTCCAACATGGAACTATTTGAATAGGAAATAGAGTATGTAGGAAAGGCCAAAACTAAACATTTGCAAGTGCTACTTCCTACTATTTAGTCCTCCATATAATTATTTTCCCAGTTGCAGATCAACTCACAGCACATGTAGCGGTGATCCCTCAGTACCATTTCAAATTAAAAAGGAAAAAACTGTGACTCAAAATAAGCAAACTCCACACATCTCCGGGTAACTTAATGTACATTTGAATAGCATGGCAAGTCACAAAACTTTTTGTTATTTCGATTTCTTTAAAGTCCTTAATAAGTCAATCTGGCATCAGTTATTTTTTTCCTTCTTAAAAGTTATAACCTGCTTGAGACCTTCTTAATTACAAACTTTTAATTCATACTTAACTCCGAAAGTACTCATTATGGTAAAATTTTCATGCAATGGTTAATAACTTTTAAATCCATAATGTTGTGCTGAAGTTACCAATGAAAAATACGTTCGTGAACACACATGCATATCATGAATTTTCGCGGGCTATAATTCGTTGACTACTAAATACGCAAAGTGCCTTAAAACATAAATATTTCTGGCTTCGAGCCGCCCGCTAGATACTCATATATCAGGCTACTCTGTGCGCGTTGCCGCCAAAACAAAACCAGTAAAGAAATGTAAAACAAGAATTCACAGAAAACTGTAAACTGACTGTGAAAGATGAGGACTGTCTTCAATTAAATTGTTACTACAAATAATTTGTTTTTGGGGAGAAATCGGAAAAATATTAATTGACAGTAAATAAAACAATTTTTATCCAAATTTTTTTTTAACTATTTTTTTTTTTTGCAAGTCAATCTGCAAAAATGATAATTTGCATTATCTCCAAAACTTTTTTCACAAGGGCATCAAATTTTAAAACCTAAAGTAAATTTCCCATGTACCCTGAATGTATTCATACAAACATGTATTAGTTTCCAGTTGAGAGCTTTGAAATTCGGCTACCAGATAGATCTAGTGTTTTACAAGCAGGGATATGAAGAGAGTAGCCAGTGTGCTTATAGTTCACAGGATATTGGCAGAAATATGCTGTGAAGTATTCTTGCTTGCAGTCCACACCACTTCCAGCTGTGCTCAAATTCAGCATACGGCCCTAAAGGAGATGGTGCCATATGCAAACATGACTCTTAAATGGGTCCATAAGCATGGATCGAATCACCGTGACAACATCGTTTCTCTAGAGTGATGACACTTACATTTTCTGTGGACTTTATTTTTCAGCATGCTGAAAACATATAGAACTTTCCGCGCTGCAGCAGGCAGAGTTAATATGGCTTTTAACACCCATGTGCTTCATTCATATCGAGCTATTTACGGCCTCGGTTCGACTTGGAACATTCTGGCTCTAACGTTAGAATCATTTACAACTGAACTTTTTATCATTGAAAGTTACGCTATTCGACTTTTTTTACCTGACTATGATACATTTTCTTGGAAACTGTCCTTCGTTAAAAATGTTTGTATGGGAAGACATTCAGTTGCCACTCGCAAATTTCAATGACGTATTTGGGATCGTTTCTTTGCATTACTAGGATCAGCGGACGGAGAGTTATAGCTGTTACTTTGCGTTGTAAAGGGACATCTGGTAGTTTTACAGTTGTTGTTGTTTTTAACATTTGTTGTTGTGGAGCATATGTGAATATATATATATTATGCAAATTTCATCCCTCTACCTCTCCCAGTTCGAGAGTAACGGCTAATTGCTACTGTACATGGTATAAGGACACCTGGTAGTTTTCGACACGCTCTTTTTAGCATTTGTTATTGTAGGCCATATGTGAGTACATATATTGTGCACATTTAATCTCTCTGTCTCTTGCAGTTTGGGAGTTACGGCTACTTTTTACTTTACGTTGAATAGGGACAGCTGGTAGCATTCGACATGTTGTTGTCTTTAGCATTTGTTGTTGAGCATCTACAAATACATACACTGTACGAATTTCAGCTCTCTCTCTCTTACGGTTACGAGAGTTACTGCTAATTGTTACTTTTCGTTGTGTGGGGACACCTGGTAGTTTTCGATTTAATGTGGTTTTTAGTATTTGCCGCTACAACAACATCCTGTGAAAGTTTCAGCGCTTTAGCTCTTACCTTTTCGGAGAATGGACGCTGTAACGGACGAACGGACGTAGTAGTCTCGGTAATAGGGTTCCGTTTCACTTTGATGAGTACGAAACCCTAAAAAGGGATAAAAGTAAAAAAAACTGTCCTGAGACCAATTAGTCACTATTCGGAATCTACCAGCTTTATAAAGAATACACTCGTATAAAGAAGTTATTTTGCAGACTTGTGATATGGTTTTGTGGTACTTTACAAGATAGCGGTACCAGGTAGCCGCATGAGAATGTATGTTGCATATAAAATGCATGTAACAACATGTTTTAAAACCCAAAGCATATATTTTTGGTGGAAATGTCAATAACAAAGCTGTGACGATGTACTATGCTCTGGGTCACCACCATAGACTAGGGGATTCTTGCGAGGCCATATGCAGACAAAAGGACCAAACAGTTATGCAAACATTTATGAAAGCTCCAGTCTACACCCTTAATAATGATGGATGCCGCAGTTTCATAATAATGACAAATTGTCAGTGGCACAAAATAACGTTCTTTCCAAGCAAAGTTGAACTAAGTTGATACTTTTTAGGCCAGCATATAAAGAGAAAGTAAGACAGCCGTATGTTTTACAGAATATGCAAAACAATAAGGAAATTGCAATATGAGCAGTTATCCAAGCCACTTTAAAGTCATACAGTAGAGCTTAAACCATGTCCAATACTGGCCAGAAATGTCAGGTTCCTTTGACTGAGTTGGCGAGGTATTCAAATTTGATCCTTGAATGGGTCCGTGGTTATAGTTTTTAACTAAAATGGGAATGTCTATGTAGAATGTAAGCATCGATTTGCAATTGTCAGACAAAATAGCTTTCTCAGAGCCCAATTTCGTACAAGCTATGAACATCCGTCACAATATCCTGCTATCACTGTCTTTTCACATGGGCTAAATATATTTATATTCAACCACCCGGCCTTCTTGGTATCTTGCTCAAGTCTGTATACGGCGAATACAAGTACAGGTGTTTGTATTCTCGAATACTAAAAATTTATATTTTTAACTTCACTGGTAATATGATATTCATGTATTATGCTTTTATATTTATTCATACAGTATGCATTATGGCCTGCAGTAATACACATATATTTTCATTATTATCTTCGTTAATCAGTGCTTGTATTTTTGTATGTAAGGATTCAATTCTCTTCATTCAATTCTCTTCATATGCTTGCCTGCTGTAATATTTTCTACTATTAATAATTCGTAATATTCACAATTTTGTCCAGGTAACATGTACATATTCGCACCTTTGTTCATATCTGTAGACACACACATACATATACATATGTATATTTACATACCCATATACACAGCACACATTTTCGCACATATAATCTGTGATTAAATCCATTTTACTGAATTTTAATTGAAGTATATGGTTTATATGATTTTGCCCAGTTGAGAATTTGGTGAGCCTTTAAGCAGCGTGATCACTTCGCGAGTCTTTAAATAATCGCTTTGACGATTGTTGCTTGCACATTTTGGCGAGCATTCAAATGACTTCAGCAGTGAATAGTAATCAATGAGTATTCCATTGTGACATTTTTGAAAGATATATACCAGTTATTGCCGTTCAAGGATGTTTTTAGCGGGAAGCGGCGTAAGACAAGTCGCTGAGCAAACTCTATTTGCAATCTTAGCACCAGGCAACTGAAAATTTTCGTTCGCCGGCATAAGAAACAAAAATAAATCTATTTCAAGTTCGAACGACCGACGCTGTAATTGTGTGCATTTTTATATACACCAATGTGTTTTACTCTTGACGGCGAATATTCGCGGCGAAAAAATCGTAGTTCGTCCCAGTCAAAGCGATTCCGTTACAGGTGCCTGCATACCAATTCGCTTCAGCATTTTTTCACGATTTTATCTTCTGAGTTGTCAAAGCCGATAGAAAACGACAGCAAAACTTGTGACGTCTCGAGAGAAAATATTGAAGCGAATTGAATTGCGACCACCTATACTTGATTCGCCTTGGTCCCAGTTGTGTTCCTAGCATTACTGTTAAGCTTCTTTGAAAAATGTTCTCTTTTTGTTCCTCTCTTTGTTGTTTTATTCTATTCTGTTCGCCAAAAATAAAGATCAACAAGTAAATTGTGATCACGCTTGCCGTGGACAAGGAAATAAGTCCGTCCACGGTTTCATGAATTGTTGCTTGGTTTTTGTTCAAATAAAATACAGTCAAAGCCCGGTATAACGAATACTGAGTTTAACGAATATCCGATATAACGAATGGCGAAACTTTTACATTAACTGCCTTATATAGCGAATGGCAAAAAAAAAAAAAGAGTCTCGATTTAACGAATGACAAAGCAAAATACATCAAAAAATCTTTATAGAATCGTACGATTGTGGGTGTTTTTGGCTTCTTTGCTTTGTATTGAAAGAACGCGTGTGATGCGTTGCTTTTTTCCTGAAAATTTCAGTAGTGTTGTTTGGTTCATTGTGAAAACGTGATGTCGATTTCTTAAGAAATTAATAATATGAATGAAATGTTACAATAAACCCACACATGTTAATACCATCCAAATATAAGTAAATATGTATATGCACCTTTGTACATTTATGATTTTTAATGAATTTACATATTAGAAATAAAAACAATTCTTAAATAAACGTTAAAATATCAATTAAAGTATTATTTTGCTACTAAGTTATCCATACAATTAAATTTTGATGTTTTTAAAACTGCAGACCACCGTCTTTTATAAAATTTGAAGATAAAAAATTACTGTTCGATGTTCTCGGTATAACGAAAGGTCTGAACATTATATCATTCGTTAAACCGGGCTTTGACTGTATGTATTTTTATTTAGCAAAATTTAGTGGAGAGCCAGTCAAAAAAGTATATACAGTGTTTCTTCGGAGAGCTGCAAAAGTTGAAGTCAACAAATTTAACTTTAAGCGTATTCATATATTGAGGGAAAAAGTGTTGCCGAAACAGCCACAATTAAAGTTCAAAAGTAAAAAATTCTGCATGATAAAAACAGAAAATATGGAATTTTTAATGTAACCCAATTGATTTGTTATTTCGTTATATTAAACGTTTTTAATATGGTCGTTGGTCAATACTTAATAGACGGTCAATTAGTAACGCCTCGTTCCCACCATTGGAACAATTAAACAATTACTGGGAATAAATTGTTAATAAGCAGTTTGTCATAAAATTTCGTTATGAGCAGAAAAAAAACGTTCTACTCAAAAACAATTGGACAAGCAAACACGGGCACGTGATTCTTTTTTTTTTTTTTTGTAATATAAAAGTTTGTTCAAATATTTTACCTAAAAAACCTACAAATTTATTAAGCTCGCGTTTGTGTTTTTCCATTTCTCCATAATTTCAGTGTATCTGTAATTACGATTTCTTTTTTTTTTTTCCTCTTACCGTACTTTACTTTTGCACTTTTTTAACATCTTTGATATTAATTCATATGAAAAATAATATTTTTCCTGAACGATATATTTTTTATCCCTACAGCCTGCTTGAATCAGAATACATGCAAGATTATTCCAGCGAATCATTGTTTGTTTTAATAGTTTTTGTATGACATTTGCAATTTTTTACTGCATAAATTTTCAATTTTCATTTTTGCAATTTTTAATGCCGGTATGCATGAGCCATTATTGTTGAAAAGTGTAAATTTTATTTCGTAAAAATTTTATTAAATGAATATAATTTATGCCATTCAAATGTTTGCCATTTTATTATTATTGTTTTTTTTTTTGCTATTTGTTTTACAACGTTTTCAGGCTTTTCATTAAAATAATGAATTGTTATTATTTTGGCTTCTGAATGATATTTTTTTTTTCTTTGAATGGGTACCTTTTGCATTTGTCATTGTTTTGTTAATAACAATTTAAATGAGGGAAAATAAATATGCAGTGAAAATTGATTATGGTTTCTTAAAAAAACACAACAGTACACCACCTGAAAAAAGAAAAATGTTTAAAAATTGGATATAATCTTTAAGCTAATCAATGCATTCAAATATAAGAAAAATCACACAAAATCGGTTTGTGGCACTCAAATTGTATTGAGGAAATTTAGTCAAATTTTAATTCATATAAAAATTTCTTAAAAACGGCCGACTGCCGGTTGTGCTGAAGCATCTCTTAAGACTTGAGTAGGCGACAATTTTTATTGGTAGGGCTAAAGCTAGAACCAAAAAGAAAAGCTTGGGTTGCCTCGAAACAGCCAGCTGTGGCCATAAAATTCAATTTCAAGTTGATTAGAAATTAAAAAATGAAATCTACTCTTAAGAACCATAAACTATTTAAACTTATTATTTCTGAAAATTCTCGTTCACGATTTTTATGCCTTTTTTGTAAGAAAATTATAATCATGTTATTGCATAAAATTTGCTTATCTTTAAACTAACGTTGCCCACTTTTCTTATCTTTTCAGGTACGTAAGCTTTGATTTTGATTTCAAGTAAGTACATACATGTCGCCCAACGGAGAAAGACGTGTTTTTTTTAGACTGGGACCAGTACTCAGGGGATCATTCCTATACATATATGCATTGCATTGTACTGGAACTGGGAAAATAGGAAAAAGCGATTGGTCGGTGGGAAAACGAAAATCGGCAGTGTTTGTGAACGTTTGATTAAGTACAAAAATTATAACATATAAAATAGATAATTTATTTTTGCAAATCTAAATAAGTCAGAATTAAATGTTGCTAATTTGTCTGTCCAGTGTATATACATACCGTCGACACTATCCAGTTACCAACTTTTAACGAAACCTCTTTAGTATTGCAAACCGTTCGACTATAAAAGAAACTTAAAAAATAAAAGAAATGCGGTCGGGGGACCCCCGTTAGGAACGAAGTTCCTTACGATTTTTCGTCATCTTCGAATGCAATACAAGGTGAAATCTGTATGTTTTACTTTGTGTTGTTTTTGAAATTTTTAAATTTTATATGCTTCTTAAAATTTTTGGAACGTTTAATTTTTTTTGCTTCTGACACATGAAGTATTTTTTTGTCATTCTGCTACAAAACGAAGAAAATTTTTCTATATTGCTGTTTTTGTTGTGACATACTTTACTTTAGCGACATTTATCAACTGATAGTGTCCGTTTTCACAACTAATTAATATTTATTGGTAGGTGTCTCCGCTGACAGCAGCGGAGACACATACACAATTGTTTGAAGACACATCAATATATATAAACAGCTCACACGCTTTCGTGACGATTTCTACTAATTTGCCCTACCAGCAAGCCATGGTTCCAATAACCATGACAATGCCTATTACGAATGGTTACTTTGGCGGACTTATTTTTAAAAATATATGTATGTATCATGTTTGTTAAGATCTCATTTGGCAGATATCTTTACATAATTTGCTAAATAAACGTTTAATAAACATGGAATATTTGTTTAAATAAGTCATTACAAAAAAAAGCACGCGTTCACCTATTACGACTTCACATCACAAAAGACACGTCTACTCTTTATTTCTTTTTTTATATTCAATATATGTATGTACTTATATTACACCTGTCACAATGTGACATAAAGTAATTGAATTTATATAATGGTGTCTTAAATCAATAATTAAGTTAACTTATGTCGAATGCAAAACATTAAATGTACATATGTAAATAAAACTTAGTTTTACCCATCGTCAGGACCCTCTTAGTAGCGGTGAACTAGCTCTGCAGGTGCATATCGTATAAGTCTTCTTCTTTTTTGAGCTATACACTAGCAAACTCCCTTGCGTTGTGTCAATATCACCAGCTATTTTATTTGTTACTTTATCTTTTTGCTGGACAGGAGAATGCTTTTGTCTAAATCCAAATTGGTGGTCAGGGATGAGCTGGCTATAGGCTAATATTGAGAAGTGGTCAAAGAAAAGTTTTTCAGAGAGCTTTGAAATCAATTAGTTTACCTGGACCTGAGAAATATCACCATAATAATGTGTGCACTACGATATTAAGTTAATTAGATCAGTAGACAACTGTTTCAAAAGCTTCCAGACGAAAATACGGACATCAGTTCTAGATTTCGAAAAAAAAACAATTTTTGGTTTTATATAAATTATAATTCGATATCCGAAATGTCTTGATTCTCTGTTCAGATACGAATTATAATTGAGAGTATAATACCTTAACTTGAGTAATTGAGTTTTCGAGGAATATGGCAATTTCTTAAAGCTAACTACATATTTAGAAAAATGTATGCATTTTATTAATATTTCGGTTTGTTTTATACCTGATACAATGTACGCACGTTAAGTGCTTCAATGACTCAGTTGGAACACACAGGGTGTTCTAGAACGTAACGTCCGAACGAAAACTGACGATAGATAAAGTGGTGAATGCTCCCAGAGAAATTATAAAAAAAATCTATATCGCGTAGTTTAAAAAAAATCACCCTGTGATCAGAAATGTTGATCTTTTATCTCCATTTAAGAATTCGGACTGTAATTGCCGCACTCGCAAATAAAATATCACATTTTACACGTTTTTGAACTCAAAATAAAAACAATACCCAGCTTTAACTAGCCGTATTAAAAAAAATTGCACCCACCGATATGGGTTTCAAATTCGAGAATGTATAACATTTGCTTCATTTTGTTCTTCAACAGCGAAAAGAAAAAAACATTTGTTTGTGCAAAAACAAATAATTTTTTTTATACATATGTTTTTTTTTTGTTGCAAAACTACAAATGTATGAGTTACAAATTTAAACATTCTGTACCTGTGTAGGTTTTCTCACAAACAATTGTTGTCTTGCTAAGTTCTTAATTTTACTGCAAAATGATGAGATAGATAGATAGTAGACACGTGTGCCATGAGCGAGCGAGAGATAAAGTGAAACCCTGCAGGCAGACAGAGATGCGTTGTTTAAACGAGTGCGAATGAAACATATATACTCGCTTTACCAAGCCTTCATTTCCCTCCGCTATTCCTATGCGGTTAAGATGAGCCAGTAGCTGAGGGTGACCTGTCATAACTCCTATTAATCTACTTCGGGCTTGCTAAGTGTTAGCAATATTTTCCTCATCTCGACCCCCCATAAAACTCTGGCCTCCCATGACTTCGTTATTTCAGAAAGTTAAATGGTCTCTGTGTGTCCAATTCCTTAGCTCATATTAAGCTTATGTTACTTAACTTTCCTGCTCTGGAAGCAAGTGAGTTTGCTCTTTCATTTCCAGTTGTTTTCGCATGCCCTGTCACCCATATGATGCGCAGTTCACCATGAGTCGAGTAACTGTTAATAGCGTTTTGCAATTCCAAACTGTTTGCGATTTAATCCGCTTGGATGAGATCGCTCTAGTGGCCATTTGACTATCCGTGAATATATTCACAGGTGCTGGCCTTCCCATTTCTGTGAGCTTCCTAATACACTCCGTAATTGCTGGAATTTCCGCCTGAAAAACTGTGCAAAAGTCCGGCAGACGTAACAACAGTTCCGTGGTATTTTCTATATAAATACCAAGTGCTGTGTTTCCCCTCGCCTTTGATCCATCCGCATAACAATGAAGCCCCATGAGGATCTGGTTCAGAGGGTCGGTCAACCAGGAATGGAAGTCTTTAATCAATGTTTCACAGTTGACCTCTAGTCTCGTCTCCGGTCTGCGATCTAACGTCCCAGTTTTCGGTATAGACTTGCCTATGGCTTTAGAGATTTGTTGTTGCTGCGCTTCGTGTCCCTGTTCTATCCACTCACCCATTATCTTCAATCGTTTCGCTGTGAGAGCCGCTTCATACTTTGTAAGAAATTCGACTCGTAATATTGCTTTGATCGCTTTTGCTATTGTCGTTTTGAAAGCCCCACTTATAAAGCTTATATGGCAAAAAATATATTTTTAATTGTACTGTACAATTTTGATCCAAACGCGTAAATTTTACCACACCGGCATTGCAGAAATGTATGCACATGCGACTTAGTTTTTATGTTTTAACACTCAATAAGTGGAACAATTCTTTTTGGCCTGGCTCCCCTGTAAAAGTAACATCGGAGGAGCAAATGGTTTCAGCCCAGGGAGTGCAAATTCGCAGTAGAATAGCGTATGTACCTTAGGAATCAGTGTGCATCGCGAAACGACAAATTACGTCTGCTTTATAGCAGCTTCAGCTGTTTTGCTTTAGTACAGTATTTATCGGATATAAGAAACTTGAAAAATCCACGAAAAAAGTTTCTTATAAGCGTTTCTTTCTTATATACAATTATTTTATATAAGAAACTTATTTCTTATATAAGTAGCTATGGCCATAAGGCATTTGTTTCTTATATGAATATACGAGCTTTTTTACCTTTTTATGTATATACGTAGATGTATGTACGTAAATAGAAAAATAAAATAAAACAAATCAAATTTTATTGTATTAACCCCTTTAGTAAATAGATATAAAAAACTAGACAACTTCAATTTGAAAAAAAAAACTATATGTAGTAAATACATGTACATACATACATAATTCATTTTGTACTATTTATTTATTTATTTACGAGGCAAGAAACAAAAACTTCTCATGAGCACTAAAAGTAAAAAAAAAAAACGTTGTTGTTGTTGTAAAACTGTCAGAAAACAGAGTTGTCCATGCAAACTACATAAATTCAGTGTTGCCCTTGAAAGTTTCTTATATAAATTCTTTTTCTATACATTTTGTGGTTTTGGTGTTCAAGAAAAATGTTCTTTTATCAGTTTTTTTCTTATAAGCGTTTTTCTTACATGAAACTTTTTTTGTTAGAAAAATCACTAAAAAGATATGGTGTTTTTGCAAATGTTTCTTATAAGCGTTTTGTTCTTATATGAGATGTTCTTATATCCGATAAATACTGTATAAACAAAATGTATGTCGTTCTACCCAGGGGAGAGGGTTGGAACCCATTCAACGCTCTGATGCTCAAATTAGTGGAGCTGGTCGGCATCCGCAGTACCCTCCTGGTCACCACAGCCGTAATATAAAATTGTAATGCAGTTTCAAAAAGAACATATTAAGGTAAAATGTTAGTAACAAACCCCGGTTGGCCAATTCTAAGCAATTAATAAAAGATAAGCAGCAAAAGTAATTTATCTAGTTCTGGAACCTGATGCCATACTTGAAACATACATTCGTAGAAATATTAGTGTTTTAAAATTTATATTTCACATTAATTAG
Organism: Sturmia bella; assembly: GCA_963662145.1. Classification (NCBI taxonomy): domain Eukaryota; kingdom Metazoa; phylum Arthropoda; class Insecta; order Diptera; family Tachinidae; genus Sturmia; species Sturmia bella. The sequence continues at coordinate 24,399,791 of OY759170.1, forward strand.
TTAATCATTCGAAATCAATAGTCGCAAACATTTCAACGATTATTTCAAGCAGATCGCAGCTAAATTTTTAAATTATGTACGTTAAAAAGAACACGCCAAATGACACATAAAATTAGCATAAGTTAAATATAATATAGCATAAATATGTATAGAAAATAAAAAAATATTTAAAGAAAATATTGCCTCAGCTCCCGTAAATTTTATGTGACAATTGCAGCAGCCAACACTATATTATTGATACTTCAAAGAAAATTAATTGGATTTTTTATTGCAGTTCATAAAATGCGGAATAAAAATATAAATGAGTTTTAAATTCATGAATTTAATTTAATCTAATGGATTCCATCAAAACCAACATTGTGTTGCTTATTGCAATGTCATAAAAACTTACTCCCTCCGGACAATTCTATTAAACAATCAATTTAGTTATTTAATATGTAGATGAGTGTGACCTCTGCCTCGAATTTTAACACAACCTTATATTTAATCGTATTAAAAAAAATTTTATAGATTTAAGGCCATATTCATAATAATTATTTTAAGTTTATTAAGCTCTTATTTGACGTATTTCTATGGAATATTTGTCCAATAAACCTGTAATAAACCTTCAATAGTTTTCATGAATAAGGGTGTTAATTTTTACATGAGCGATTCCCAAACGGTGGTGCAGGGGTCGGCGCAGAAATAGAAAAAGTACCATTAATGCGATGTGTTTGTGCAACGGCCAATTACAAGTTTAAAAATTACAATGAGTTTGTTATTTAACTGAATTATTGACAAAAACTATTATTTTCTGTTTGCTTAAATAGTGTCCAGAACTACAGAATTTATTATATAAGCAAAGGGTGTTTTTTTTTCTCGATGTATAGAACTTTAAGTTGACATTACTGTTCAAGATGGCGACCGATTTAACAGCTGTCAAGCGATTTATTTTGAGTTTAGTTTGGCAATTTATCATGAATAGACTCATGCCTGAACAACGCCTGCAAATAGTGCAATTTTAGTGCAAAACGAGATTGCTGTTGCTCCCGATTTTCATAAGCGAATTTTGTTTAGCGATGAAGCGCACATCTGGTTGAATGGCCACTACGTCAACAAACAAAACTGCCGCATTTGGAGTGAATCTAATCGTCAAGTGTATGTCAAAACAAAGTGACATCCAGAAAAACTGACTGTTTGGTGCGCTTTATGGGCTGGTGGAATCATTGGTCCGTACTTCTTCAAAAACGATGATGGCCAGAACGTTACAGTCAATGGTGATCTATATCGATCACCAGGAGATGTGGTTTTAAGAAGACGGCGCAACATGTCACACAGTTATAGAGCCATGATTACTAACTTTTTCATTCTTGAATTGAATAACCATGATGTCCAGTAGATGTGGTTTCAATAACATGGCGCAACATGTCACACAGCTCGCGCCGCAATCGATTTATTGAAAGACACGTTTGCCGACCGCTTACTTTCACGTTTTGGACCTGTGTATTGGCCTTCAAGATCTTGTGATTTAACACCGCTAGACTACTTTCTGTGGGGCCGACATTTCGTAGATGCTAATTAACTCATCAGCAGACTCTAAAATTCATGGAATGTATACAACGAGATAACGATGGTAGATCGTTATGTAAAAGTTGTGAAGAAAAGTAAGAGATTTGCCAGACATAAAAATGATATCTGTGTTAGAGGTTTGTTTAAACATTTCTTTCGGTATTTTAGAATAATTAGTTGGGGTTCAAACATCTTCTTAAGATTTTTTGGATCCACGAAATGTCGGCGATTTTTAGACGGCTGGAAAAGGCTTAATAAGATGTATGTGTAGACCTGAAATAATACATGATCATTGAGAAGAAAAAAACTCAGAAAGTACCTGCTTGTTCCTCAATGTCGCCAGAAAATATAAGCAATCGAAATGTAGTCGCTCGGTTTCGCATCAATTTGGATTCCTCTATTTCGATAGCTTGCGTTCGCTTGGGCTTACGTCATGAAATTTTTTTCATTTGCTTTGTAGACATACCATATTGGCAAATTAAAGTTTTGGTTGATTTTGTTTTTTTAAGTATTGACAAAAACTACTAAATTGTTCTTGTGTAAATACAACCCTTCTTAAAAGTGGTCAGCTGTATCTGACAAACCAAAGGAAATATTTACATAATTACGTACAAAATAAAAAAAAGCAAACATTTTGATGGTGCTTAAATAGTTTTTGTGGTGTTTTAAAATTTAGAAGCATTTTATTTGTACAAATTTAATAAATTAATTATGGACGTATGCATCGCCGTACTTTCTATGGAAACCGAGGAAGAGGCCAGTGAAGAAGCACAGATTGTTGCAAAACTGTTGACACTCCTCTACCATGGAACTCTTTGACGTACTGAACACTGGTATTTCTCTGGCAAACTAGGGATTTTCTTTCATCCAGCAAACAACTGAACTGTTTAGGTAAACTATACCCATGTTACAATTCTTTAATATATTTACGAAATATAATATGTGGATTTGCTAGTTTTATTTCCCAGCTTTATAACAAATATTTTATATATTTATTTGAGCTTAAGGTCTTTTTATTATAGAATTTGAGTATTTTTATTAATATTTCGCTCTCCTTCGAATGGCTTCTTCAGGACAATAATAAGGAAAAATAAAAAACAAATAAAAAATAAAACCAATCAAAACATTTTTCATTATTATTGTCCTGAAGATGCTATCCGAAGCAGAGTGAAATATTGACATAAATACTCAAATACTCAAATTCTATAATAAAAAGACCTTAAGCTCAAATAAATATGTATATAAAATATAAGAAAAAAAGGGTCCAAAAACTAAATATTAAATTTATAACAAATAAATATAGAGCTTTTCTATAAAACAACCACTCGATAGCAAAACAGCAGGTTATTGATTCGCAATGCTGACGACATGATCGAGATAGAGGAATTGGATTTTGTATGCAAACACTTACGTCTTTTCGACTTGTCGAACGAGACATCTTTCGAATAAAAGAACATCATAGAGGAACCCAAAACAATTTAAATTCGCTTGGAATGCGAACAATCGCACGACTTCGACATATAGAAAGAGACAGTAACTTTCGAAGTTTTTTGCGCTCCAAATTGCTTGGAAGCAGAAAATTCAAGTTGAATTTGGTTTGCCAGTGGAAATGAACTGTGTGGCATGACAGCATTAGTACCTGTTGACGTATCCTTGATCTCATGAGAAAAGGCCCTGACTCGAATGCTTTCAATCTTAGCTTTTTTTATATTTTAATAGAATGTCTTTCTACTAATGGAAATATGGAAAAAGCTATTAATAAGAATATGGCATTTGAAGCCATGTATGAATATACGGCCCGATATCGATAAAGTTTATTTTTGCCATCAAAGAAGCTTCTTTTATCACGGCAACTACTTTATGGCATAAATAATATTTTTAGCTCACTCACCGAGCAATGTTCTCAATAAATTTGCTTCTGCTAATTTATTGAGACCATTGAACTATTTCTGAATCACCAGAGATATTTTTTTGGTGCAGAAAATTTATTTATTTTCTTTACAGAGAAAATGTATTCCAAAATTGGATCGTCCGCTCTTTGCCAACAGAAATGACTTTATTTTGCCAACGGTTAAATTTCTCTAAAAACTACCTCTACAGTATACAACACTTTTAACTAGTTTGGAGGCAAAAAAAAAAAACGTATTAAACATTTCGGCCGAACAAATTTACTTTTGTCCTAAATGGCGTTTTTCGAAATGTCTCGGATATTTGTGAACCGATTTTTTCGATTTTATATTTTGCATTAATTTAAAAATGATGTTGGGCCCTGGTTCTCTTCTAAACGGACCACCGAAAAGAGATTGTAAGAAATACTGCTTTACATATTTGCGTACGTGTGCCAGTATATACATATGTACATACATACAAACGTACATTCATTCATTTGTATTATTTTTGTAATATGGAAATAATATCATTATTTACAACTTTATTTGATAGCTACAAACGAAAACAAGATCCAAATGTGACATTTTTAGTGAGAAAAAAAGAAAACATTCATCAATGACAAAATGTTTGCACACGTTTTGTTTGAATTTCAACAACAGTACCAACACCAACAAAGAGTCTATAATGACCACTACAATGACAATAGTGGTTGTAGCAGGAGTTGGAGTCAGTTGGTGTATAAATCAGCAAAACAAAAGAGGGCACAACTTGACATCTCAACGATACAATAAATCAAATGCATGTTCTGAATACAGTGACACACAATGCAAATTTTACATTCATACATATATATATGTATATAACATACATATTGATTTCTAAATATGTATATATACATATGTATATACGGTACGGTTCGCCATTTTGAAACAGTCCAGTTAACATGTGATCTTTCAAATTCAATTCGTGCTCTACGATTTTTCGGTGAAATAAATGGTTTTTAACGCTCCTGTGTGTTCGTAAGCCATTCACAGCTCGTCGTTGGATGGATCTGAGTGAAATATTTATATTCAGTACATAAAGGCATCCTTTTTTATCGTTCGAACAGTGGCTTGGTCCTCACGTTTCGTTGTCTTGCTGGGTCTACCACCTTGATGAGATGTTTCTATGAAATCGGTTGAAGGAAAACGGCTTGTAGTTCGGGATACAACACTGCGGTCCACACAAACAATTTTTTGGCAATGCTTGTCACTGATTCTGTTTTTTTTTTAATTCGTTTACAATTTTTTCTCTAAATCATGCAGAATACTTATTTCGCGCCATTTTTTAAATTTATTTTCTATTTAAATTGTCTGACCCAGATAAATGACCACCAATTAATGATTTAAAAGCTTAATTCTTTTCAAAGTATGTAATATCATTTTGCTTCAAAAATAACTGTTTTTATTCAAATGGTACTTCAAAGATTTTTCTTGCTTGAAATGCACGCAAACAAAGAGTAACTGAGATCATGTGTTTTAGTTTTGGCGCAGTAATTTTGAGTGTCTTGTAACATTATTGAAAAAAAATTATGTTTGCAATAAATAATTGCATTTCGATTGTTAATTTTTAATCAATCTGATATATTATTACATAATTTATAATAACAATAAAACAAGTAAATAAAATATTTTTTAGTATTTTTGTAGACTGAAATGCTAACCACAAGGGCTCCTGCTTTAGTTTTGTCGGACACTGTATATAGTATGTATGTACATATATATTCTACATTCGCAGAAGATAGATGAACGGAGCTTAAGCTCGTTTGCTATCTCGTTTTGTCTACCTTTTATCTCTGTATTCTCTTGACAGTTTGAAGTAGTTGGATGATTAACGGTTCAGATGATGAGGCTACCTTATTAGTTGTATCATTTGTTAGAACTTTCTAGATTAGTTTGTCTGCTGGCCGGCATAAATACTGCAAAAGTCGATGGCATTGGCATCAGGTGTAAATGGTTCTCTACTTAGACATTTCTATATGTGAAGTTAGGAATTTTTCGAGTTTGAGATCGGTATTGTTTTCACTGTACTATCACTTCCCCCCGGGGACACAATATGCATCTTGCTGATCGTAACCAGCTTGATGTCGTGTCAACGGGGTAGAAGGGGTGCAGGATACCTCGGCTGGCTTGGTGGCTAAAAATCTTAGGCAGGTCCCGAGGGATGGCGGCGTATCCTGAGGGACTTGCTGAAACCCCTCACCAAGGGGCAATTCGGCAGTACGGGGACCGGAGTCCCGAGATGACTCTTCGGAGTCACCTCGCCGGTCATAGGTTGAGGAGCCTTCTTTGGCTGAAACGTACTGGCTGTGGTTGCTACCATAAGTTCGCATGGAAGGGAACGTTGGTAGCTATACTGATCATAGACCCTCGGGTCTGTGTTCGGTCTCCCAAATGGGCCCGTAGTTCTGTTGCTATGCAACAGACGCTGCTTTGTAAGGAACTGGATTGGCGGGGGAACATCAGCGTTGGTTCAAGGACTGATGCTCTTCGGGACTTCGGGCTACCACGGTGGTCGTGTATCCCTTGCCGTCTAGGGAAATGCAATGCAACAGAGGTTAGATAGCTCAACTCCTGAGCAAGAGGTTTTGTTATGGCCAAGTAACGTAGCAAATAAATTGCCACCCGAGCAGTTGTTCCGGCTGCTCGGGGGCGGTGGTCTAACGTCCTGATTGCACCACGTGGTTTGACCACTGTCAGGTTAGGCCAAATGGCAGGTACTGACGTTAATCATTCCACATCTGTACTTTCACTGTCAACAATAAGCTTTTAAAGTCAATCTTATTTTACAGACGTGGTTTAGTAGTGTTACGAGTGTCCAAGTAAAGTGGTCTGTGCAGAGTACTACAAAGTACTGTCAATAAAAGAGCTGAGAGTATTTTATCTTCATTTCCAATTAATAAATACGCAAAACTGGTTATATGAAGGGGTAAAATTTAACAACATTTAATGAATTACGCAATCGGTATTTTACTTGCTCAGAAATGAGAGAGATTATCTTTCGGTAAAATTGTAAGAATCAAAATTTTTAAGGAATACAGGAAAAATAACATTGAAGGCTTAACTCATCTGCTGAGATACCACGACGTCACGACGTTCACGTCTCCCAAGACGAACATCGGCACGCAAATTGCTTCGAACGCAGGTCATAACTGACTGTATACTGTTTTTAAACAGCATCGCTTAGCCATCCTACTACTAACTAACGTTGAACATATTCTGGTGTTCTAGGTAAATTTTGCTACCAGCCATGAATTTCTAAAGGTGAAGTTACATAGCCCGTTTTGGACGCGTCGACGCCTTTCATGCTTCTTATGCGTTTTACGCGTTCGATGCGTTTCACGCTACCAGTTACATACGCTTCGTACGCGCCATGTTTTTTTGTTTTGATCAGCTGTTGTGCAAATATTTTCAACATACAGAACAAATTTTAACAAAATGGAAAGTGAAATTGAAATTTTAAAAGAATTAATGTAATTCATAGAGTTTATAAACATTGTTATTTGTGCGATAAGGGCTTACGAAAAGCTCTAAAATAAAACTAGGCAGTTTTGGGTGCATCCCTTGTATTTGGAACGGGAAGTAAGTGGTTTATTTGCAGCAACTTATAAAAAATTAAAAAACGAAGACCACGAGCAATTTCGTATTGCAATGAGAATGTCTCTTCCATATCACTTGTTTTAATAAATTGAAAATATTTGTAAACATAACAGTGATGATACTTAGTACTCGATAAATCGAATCCAAATTTTTTTAAATAAAAAAGTGTTGTAAAAAACAATTACAATTTGTTTTATTCTTGATAATGTTTATAAAATTTGTAACAAAACTTTTCTTTTTTATTAAAAATGTTTTTTGCAAAAGATTTTATAAATTATTTTTTGATATAAAAGGTATTTATCGATAACGTTGAGAGTAGGCACATCATTGTTTATTAAAAACAGCTGACATTTTCTCATGACGCTAGCGACGCGTATAAAAGCAGAAAGTAGATCTACTTTATGCGTTATATGCGTCTACGCTTTCTACGCCTTATGCTCTATAACTTGTCACATACAAATGCACTGATCCTACTTTTTTGACAACCGCGTGAAACGCGTCGACGCGTAGGAAGCGTACTGTGTAACTTCAGCTTAAAGAAGAGCAGAAAATTAAAATTCATATAAATGCCCATACATTAGCAAATACGAAAGTAAACACTAACCTTTTGTTTTCTTATTTTTCTGTAGTATTCTACTGTATCAAAATATTTTCACAGAATATTCATCGAATAGTTTGTTTCATTTATTTGAAATTTTTTTTTATATGCATACATAAAATTTGTTAGAATACGAAAGTGCACAAATAGCATGCTTTAAATAAATAGAAGTGAACACAGAATAAACATATAGTACATATAGTACATATGTATGACATTGGCTAGGAAAAAAATGAATAGTATGTGCATGCCGTAAACATACAGGTGAGTGAGTCAAAAATTTATTTGTTTAAAAGTTTGGTAGTAGTGTGTGTGACAAAAGCTATTGTCTTATTGAAATTATTTTTTGAAATGTTGTCATTGCGTCCATCTATGTTTTAAAAGATAATTGCTTTATGTGTTACTGAATTAAGAATGAATTCTGTGAGCCCACATAAAGTTCATATTCTACTTAAATAATCTGTACAAATATAGGGTCCGTCAAATAATTTTTTTTTTGAAAATGCTTTAAAAAAAACTACTGAATATTTTCTCAAATTTCCTTTTTTATTTCATTTATGCAAAATTCGTTTCAATGTTGTCTTTGAAATGTTCAATTGTTGAGAATGACGGTGAATTGATGGCTTTTAACGCTTTGGTTTATCGGTGAGGATGCCAGTTTCTTTAAGTTTTTCACAAGATAACGAACATACGGAGCTGACGGTGCTTCTCTTCTTCCAAAATCAGCACGCAATTTTCGCACACATTCTGCCACATTACCATCATTTTCAAAGTACTGTCGCAATATTTCCCAGCGTGGTTCATGCGTTTACACGACCATATGCGTTCAGCGGAAGGACAAAACTAATTATCTGTCAAGTCAGACATGAGCTAATTGCATGTTTCCATGACATGTGCTTCGCGCTCTATTTGTGCAAAGCTAAAGAAGAAAAATTGCTTTATGTGTATGAACTATTGTTTGAAACTGGGCACAAAAATTCGAAATTAAATTTCAATTGAATAATAGCATGTTTCCACGACATGTACTTAACACCCCAATCAGGAGCGAAGCAACCTGCTTCGCCATACAAAATTTTGAGAGCGAATGAAGTTGCTTCATATTGAAGATACACGCGAAGCACGCAAAATTCATGTCTTCTCTAATTTATATCGCAATTTATATGCACTATCTGTCAAAATCATACATGGTAAACAAAAAAAAAATAAATAAACAAAAAACAATGAAAACGTATTTGTCTCATAAAAATAAAAGTTAAGTTGTGGGTTGTATTTAATGCCGTTTACTATCAACACCGAAGACATTTCCAAATGAATGTGGATTTTTTGCGACAACACTTTCACTTACTTTTTTTTTGTCCATTTAGAAAAATTTGCTTCACGAAATTAATGGACAATTTATGTTGGCTTTTTAAAAACAAAAGTCTAATCGAAGCACATAGACGAAACGTGTAAACAGTGTGATTCATAAATATGTTTGAGAGAGCCAAGCGGGTGATTCAACTCGTAATGGAAACATGCTATAATAAGTGTTGCCATTCACAAAATAAGCACTAGTTGAGAAAAAAAACGTTAGATTGCGGACCCTGTATTATAAAAAAAAAAGATTGGTTTTTTCTGTTTGTTTGATTACATCGAATTAAACTGACTAAGGCGGAGAGCGGTTAGACGGAGTTGTTTAATTTTTCATTTAAATGCTTGATAGTACAGATTACCATGTAAGGCGGTTTCACGTGCCAGCAACGAAATGTGTGTCTCCAATAGTCCTTAATTTAAAGTCTACTGAATGCGGTTATCCAGAATTTGCTTGAGAGCACTTTCATTAGTCGTGTTCTGGGGCAATTGTGTCATCTTGGAATGAAACTGTCAACGATATTCGCAATCTAATTATTAAAAAGCCCACGGTCAAATAAAAAATTTGACAACGATCGTTACCGTTACTAATATTGAAAATACAGTCCATTTCTTACAGCCACTGCACTATTGGACAAATTAAATTTTCGGTAAAAATCATATTTTTTCCTGACTTAAAGTTTGAAACTAATAAGAAACGACTCACGACAGAATGTTTTGTTCATGGCTAACTATGTGTTGGCGTATTGCTGCCCGAAGCTCTTCGAAATCAATTGATTTTGGTGTCCAAACAAGCTATTTTCTAACATTGATTCCAGGGAATCTTTTATGGTCCAGTCAGAAACATTAGTTCAATTGTATATTAATGTTATCAAGAGCTTTGATCTCTATTTGTTGGCTTGCATCAAAGATGCTTCGAAATTACTGTTGCACATAGAAACACCTTTTCACGGTAGAGAATCTACACTATCAAAAAATATACAAACAAGTCAGACTGCTGTTGATATGAAGTTTAAAAAAAAACACTTGATTTGGAAATACTTAATACCTTGTTACATGCGTTAGATACAGAAATTAACGAAAATTTGTTCATTAATAACTATACGATATAATCAAAAAACCGCGAAAGGTAGAACCAAGTTGCTTTTTCTTATGACATTTTGAAAAAAGTTGTTTTGCTTTAAAGTTGATACATCATCTTCATTATTTGGCATGGACGTTTAAAAGCAAAAAAAAAAAACTAAAGTTTTTTGACATCGGTCCATATGCATCCTTGATATGGTGTTAAATAAATATATTTATATTTATAAATATATTTATATTTATTTTATTTTACAACTCGATTTTTCCATTTGAATGGTGAAGCAATAACAATATTAAAAATATTATTTAAAGGTAAAGTAGTTTTCATGCAAGTACTTACCTACAAAATCGCCCTTTTAGTGAATGTCCAAGCGTTAAGGAAATGTCTGATCTCAGACTTCTCGAGTCTGAACTCTTGAATTATTTTCCTTAAAGAAATACAGGTTGTTGCCGGTCGACAGATACTGTCTCTTTTCCGTTATTTATTAAAACTTTATTATTTTAGGTCTCAGAAATATACCATAATGTTTTCTGTCTTTTTCAGCCGTCTATATGCCGCCGACATTTCGTTGTTGCTAAATAACTCATCAGTAGACTCAAAAAATCTAAAAATAATGTTTGAAGCTCAACTACTTATTCCAAAATTCTCATCAACAAAATGAGAATCAGAAATGCTCAAACGAACTTTTTATACAGAAAACATTTTACGTCTTGCAACACCTTTACTTTTCTTAGCACTTCCTTACAACTGGTGACCATCGGCTAGCTCGGCTATTCAAAAAAACTTTTACTTTTTGATACTTTCAAGAATACAAGTCGTTGGTAGCCCGCTGTAAGGAAGTGCTAAGAAAGGCAAAGCTGTTGCAAGACGTAAAATGTTTTCTGTATAAAAAGTTTGTTTGAGCATTTCTGATTCTCATTTTGTTCATGAGAATTTTGGAATAAGTATTTAGGCTTCAAACATTCTTTTCAGATTTTTCGAGTCTACTGATGAGTTGTTTAGCAACAACGAAATGTCGGCGTCATATAGACAGCTGAAAAAGACAGAAAACATTAAGGTCTATTTTTAGACCTAAAATAATAAATTTTAATTAGCTCTTATAGCGAATAAATAATTAAGTTAATTTTTGAATATTTATTAAAACCTTAAATGTTTTTTCGTTTCTACTTAAGACACGAAACGGTTCGCTATATTTGGTTGGAAGTGGTTTTGTATAACAATCTCGACAAATCCATACACGAGAGCTCTTATTCAAATCTTGATGTACGAAAAATGTTTTTGGGTTATGTCCGTGGCATGAAGTCTCTGCAATTTTCGTTTTTTAATAGCTGTTAGGTGCTATGCAGAATCAAAATTTCTTACTGGCTTAAAATATTCCCCTTTTAGTTATATAGCTTCACCATATAACATCTCTACTGGAGATGATCCAATGTTACCTTTGGGGCTGGTTCTCAAACCACAAATAACTGAGTTCAGGGAAACAGTAAATTTTTCATTATCATCGCAAGTAATAATCGATTTAAACGTACAGGACTCTCAGAGTATTTTGCCAATGGTATGTCTCTTTGAGAGCTCCGTCACCGGTTTTCAAGTGGTCGAATGGGGTTGGGCAACTTGCGTGATGAAGCAACATCTTGAGGTAAAAATACTCTGACTAAGAAGAATGTGCACCATAAACTTTTCCAAAAGTGGGCTGATTTTTAACATCTGGATGTCTCACTACGACCTCATCACACTGCCTTATTTTGAATTTGTTATTGGCCCTTACAAAGCAGGGTACGTGCATACATACATACAATTATATACATACATACAATTACAATGTATAATTAAATATTTCCTCTGTATAACATGAGTATATATGGAATATCTGAATATAATAGTTCGTGCTGTAAGTAAAATAAAAAAGGGTTATAGAACTGGGTCGTACATTTTTCTATTCGTAAAAACTTGCGGTGGATTGAATCGGTTAGTCCAGCTACCGGTTTATATAAACAAAAGAATATGCGGGCAGAAGCAGGAACGAACTTTAAGCATATTATGGCGATATTTAAGGGAAAAATTAGACAACATTTTTAGATGAATTAAAAAAGATGGATGCAGATCGGAATGGTAAACTTTTTTATCGTAAAAAAAACTAACTTAGGTTGAACCGTCTTAGCCGGCATCCGTTACAGGGAAACTAGAGAGCGTGAACGTAGAAATAGGTATGAATCTTAAATGGATAATGGTGAGATTTTGAAAAAAAAAATTAGACGATTTTATTTGGTCGTTCTCCGTTTTAGATAAAATAAGTAAAGTGAGCATAGAGGAAATTTTGGTCAAATTTTTCATGCGTTAGAACCTGAGATGGTTTACTGCGAATCGTTAAAAGAGAACTTCAACAATTTGGTCTAGGCATTCTCCGTTCAAGAGTGAAAGAAAAACTAAAAAGTTTCAGGCAATCCCGTTTTGAGTGACTTTAAATTTGTGGGCGGAAAAGTGGTCGTGGTCAAATTAAACGCAGCCTATGTTTACTGTGGATAGCGGAATAATGATTTTTCTCCCTCTAAGTGAGGTGGTAAATTTAATTTTGTCCTATAGGAACGACGGAGTTTGCAGATAAATGATTTTATGAAGAATTATGAGTACACGAATCTTGAGTAGACTATGGAGGGATACACCGTAAAGCTGTGAAGAAAAATTAGGAATACGGTCATGCTTACGTAGGCCATACACATACCTCAAAATATTATGATATAAAACATTTAGTTTACGCTGAAAGTTTTTTTAGCGCTGAAAGTTTTTGGGATCGGTCCAGTACTGCCAAAGCCTATTCGTTGCCAACAAACAATCATATCTTACCTCTTTATAGTCTTAGTATAGATTGCATGACCTTGTCTTCGGCCCTCAACATAGATGTCTTCTGTATCAAAAAAAAAAAAAAAAACTAATGATATTTTAGTGCCTCTCTCTTTACGCCGTCAACAAAAAACAGAACATTGCATATTTATTTAATTTCAAAATTTTTTGTGTTTCTTCTTTGGTTTGTAACAGTGTTCCACAATCCCCGAAAATATGTTGAAATCTAAAACATAATCCTTATTAAACACTTCCATCAGCTTAAAGTGTAATAAAGTATAAATAATAAACGTCAGAAGTTCAATGTGAAGAACTTGTGCATTCATAAATAATTTATTGTAATGAGTTGAGATGGCAACAAGAGAAGGCACTCTTTAAACAAATTCTTGTACACGTGGAAAAAAGTCATTAATAAATAGTTTAAGCATATATGTGCAAATACAAAAAACACCATTTTCTTAATCCTTTTCTAGAAAAAACGATACGACGTTTCTTTCAAATTTATAGAAAAATTTAAATGGGGGCAATTTGGCATATTTTCTCTGTACTGCTGTTATCAACGTCAACAAATAAAGGCTGCGGCTACAAATGCGTTTTAATCGACGCACAATTACAGTTTGTTTTGATTGCATTCCACAATTTGTTTGAATGTCATGCACCGCAGCACCCGCTGCAATGTCGAAAGTGGGAAAAGTACAGCATTTTTTTTTTAGTATACCTCAATACCAGCGAATTAAATCCCTTTTTGGCAGCTTTGAAACCCATTTGTTTGCCACTCTACCCTCACTTGTTTGTGCCCGTTTTGATAACAAATAAGGCTACACAAGAAAACACAAAACAAACAAACAAATAACAACCAGCATTTGCATATCATCTGCGCATTAAATATTTGTATCTCCATCCGTGTTGCCGCTTAGATTTTTCAAACCATTATTGGTTAATGTTTTTTCTATTGGATATTTTCACTTGCAATTTGTACATACAAATGCGGTATTATTGCTTTCTTCAATGATAATTTTCTACAGTTTCACACTAATTACCTGCCTTAAATTGTTTGAGTTTGGTATTTCATATATCATAAATAAATATCTAAAGAATTTGCTACAAAGAACCCAGGAAAGTCAGTAATGCTGTGAGATTATCTTTGAACGTTTTTACTTATGAGTATATATATGTATATTAGCTCTGTTTCTTTACTTTTTGGGCAAAGTTCGGTAAAATGAGAGTAAACTATAATTTCCCCTCATAAAGCCCGTATGATACTTCATTTTTCTTTCATTAATTGGATTGATAGAAAGAAACAGCAATTGCTAGAAAGAACCGAATATACAAAAGGTAAACGAAACTAACATCTTTTTTTTCAGTGTTGTATTCTTTTTATTTTCAAGAAAGCGCCAAGAAATAAAATGTTCAAAAAAAAGCGTTAAATCGCAAAAAATTTTCCATAAGCAGCTGACACAGCAAAGATTCAAATTTGAAATGTCAACTTTAAGTGCAAAAATTTTACTTTTTTTTTTTTAAATAACCCGATTTTTTATCGATAACTTCAACAAAAATGTTGACAGTTTTGCATTTATCTTAATATAGCTGAACTCTTTGCACACACTAAATTATACTATTACATTATATTTGCACTGTTCTCCAAAACCTAAACAATGCAAGAAAAATGTAGTATACGGGCTTAAGAGACAAAAATGCAAAAAAGTACGGGAACGAATAAAAACAAATATTTAACATAAAAGAAAACGTCAGGGTTCTGACAGCTAAATTTATTTAAAAAAAATATTTATATATTTTGTTTAATTTGTGCTAAAAAAGTTTTCTTCAAAAAATTGCAAGGCATGGAATGCATAAAACTTTTTACGAACACTGCAGAACTCTTAAACTCATATACATATGTACATACATATGTACATTAATAAATTCGTAAATATAAATACACATGTATATAAAAATCAACAATTTTTTAGAGAATGCTTTAAAATATTTTTTCACACTGATTTCCAATTTCTCTTTTAGTTTCCACAAAACATTTATTGCTTCTATGCTATTGTTTATTATTTGAAACAGCTGACAGCTGAACTACTTGCCCAAACTAGCCCGAAGAAAAAGAAGAAGCATAATGTTCTCTTACACATTCTCTCGTTTGGCCAATTTTAAAGTGCGGGATCGCGTTTCGTGTAAATTGGTATCATATCAGCAAACGTGTCTTTCAATAAACCGATTGTGACATGTTGCGCCGTCTTGTTGAAACCACATCTCCTGGACATAATGGTTATGCAGTTCAGGCATTAAAAAGTTAGTAATCATGGCTCTATTCCGCTCACCATTGATTGTAACGTTCTGGCCATCATCGTTTTTGAAGAAGTACGGACCAATGATTCCACCAACCCATAAAGCGCACCAAACAGCCAGTTTTTCTGGATGTAACGGTGTTTCGACATACAATTGAGGATCAGCTTCACTCCAAATGCGGCAGTTTTGTTTGTTGGCGTAGCCATTCAACCAGAAGTGCGCTTCATTGCTAATTAAAATTCCCTTGTGAAAATCGGGAACAACAGCAATCTCGTTTTGCACTATTTACAAGCGTTGTTCAGGCGTGAGTCTATTCATGATGAATTGCCAAACCAAACTGAGAATAAATCACTTGACATCTGTTAAAACGGTCGCTTGAACAGTAATGCCCACTTAAAGTTCTATACATCGAAAAAAACACCCTTTATCTTTGTTAGAGGAAGAGACAGGAAATTACATTTTATGGGTTTGAAGTTTCAACTTTGACTCCGACAAGTCAGTCATGCAGTGCTTCTCTGCTATAGCTTATTATCAAAAACTTTATATAATTAATACTAAAAATAAATGGCAACACTACAACCCGGTTCACTACAAAACGCTTACATATGTATGTACATACGAGCATAAAGATTGAAAAGAATGTACATACATAAAATGTTGTATTATTTTGATATATTTGGTTCAGCAGTTCGTCATACATAATGAATATTTGTTTGCATTTGTTAACATGTGTATTTTTTGAGTACTGTGTGAGTGTGTGTGTGTATGTATGAATCCTTCATATCAATGCAGTTGTTTCGTTGCATGCAACAATGTATGTACATATAAATAAGTAATACAATTTTAGTTATGAAAATTTTGTGATGGAATTCTTAAAGTTGTTATTTCATGCCAGTTTTGATTATTGTTATTTGTCACTGTTGCAAACACATTTATTTTGTGTGGAATATAAAATGCAATTTCTTTGCTTTAACTATGTTTTGCGCTTTCTATTAATAAATGATTGCATCGTGTGTGCCTTTAAAAGAGCCAGACAAAAAAAAAACTGAATAAATTAAAATAAAATTTTGATGGAAAATATAACGAACGTTTTCTCTGAATGAACGTTTTTTCTGAATTTCCTCCAAACAGTATAAATTGATATGTATATAAAACGATGTATATAAAAGTGGGAATTTATAACATATATAATCAGGGCCATTGTTACAACTTCAAAAAAAAGGTTGCTGTTAATTACAGGTACCGGTAAAAACTTATCATTATTACAACTTGCCGGTAAAAAAAAGCCCTGTTTTTCTCAATGTGTAGCAATAAAACTAGCAATTAATGACATGTTTGAGAGAAGTCACTTTTGTTCAATCCATTATTCAATTTAATTTGATAGAATAGAAAATATTTTAACAAAATCCCCCATCATAAGTTTTTCTGTTTTTTTTTTTGAAATTCCTTTTTAGAAATAAAACCGAAATCTCCTTTTAAAGAAAATCCACTTTAATTTTATCCTGAAACAATCAACCTTTTTCTATTCCAAACAAAATGATACACAAAAAAAAACTTACGATTTCTACTGCTCTTACATACAGCCCAGCTCAAGCATCCTTTTCAGTTTTTATTTGCGTAGCTTTCGTGAAGCAGAAACTTGACCCAGATTGTATGATTTACTTGCTCAGTGATGTGTTCATAAAATTCTAATTTATATCACAAATTAACTTCGGCAAGCCAGATGTTGTAAAAGAAAACTCAATACAAATGAAAACATAACAGCTGCGCCAGGGAACAGGGAACTTTTTCCAACTTAAGAATAAAAACTACTTGATAATTGCTTAGGAGCACTTTAACCACATTTTCCCACCATAATTATCATTATGTTTTAATGAGCTTAATAATTGAATTCGTTGTATTGCAAGTAAGAAAAAAAAATTAATATTAATTAGTTGCTGTACAAAATGCTCAGTTGTTAGAAGTTTGTTGAGAATTTTTGTAACTAAATAAATAAGTTTAGATTACCCCCCAACCACTTTCGGAACTTATTGCTCTGTGTATAAACAAATATTTTTTTTATTTTTATTTGATTTGATGTCAAGATTATTTTACTGAAAATGTTATTTATGTACCCATCATTAAAAATTTTATCATGTGAATAATCCTGGTAAAATTGTCTGCTAATGTCTTTTTAATGTGGGTAAATAAATAAGAAGTTTTGCTTAGATCTGACACCGCACTTTTGGTTTCCCCATGAAAGTTTAATTTAATTTAAAATACTTTGGAACAATATTTTATAGTGCTGATCTCACATTAATTTAGGCTACAATAAAAACGTCTCTTAATATAGTACACCTAAGTCTGTTTTTACACGGTCTTTTTGTACACGGTTTTGATATAACACGGTTTGAAAATTAAATATTTTTAATTTTTTTACACGATATAATTCCATTTAGCACGATATGAAATTTTATGTACTTAAATTTTTTTTGTCAAATTTAATTTTTGCGAAGTATGTTCATATCACAAAAAAGTATTTATGAAAGAAAAAAGTCTGAAACCATCGATAGTATCGATAGTTTGCGAGCACTAGCTTAAAGATTTAAGTGAATTCCCCTTTAGCGCGTACAAACAATTTTTACTGGTCACAACATAGTTTTTTAGTTCCTGAACTTGCCATACATTTAATTTATATTACTTTTAAGATTAGAGTGCATATCTTTTTTATCATTAATTACTATGCTTGTGAAAATAAGCATTATATATTTGATTTAATAAAATAAACATGAATTCTTGTTCTTAAAAAATCTTGTTATACCCTTCACATAAATGTGTAAGGGTATATATAAGTTTGTGATTCCGTTTGTAACGCATTGAAATATCCATCTAAGACCCCATAAAGTATATATATTCTGGATCAGCATCAATAGCGATTACGATTGAGCGATGTCCGTCTGTCCGTCTGTCCGTCTGTAGTCGTTGAAATACCGTTTCTGAGAAAACGGTTTGAGATAGAAACCTCATTCTTTCGCTAAAACGTGTGAAACCCCGGTAGTGGGTCTGCTATTGAAATTCAGTAAGATAGGTCCGCGGATAGCCGAGATATATTCAAAAAACCGGGTTTTGAGGGATATTTTGTGTAATTTTTGTATTCAGATTTTTGAAAAAAAATTTTTTCTTAAAAACTAAATCATATCATTTTTAGTGCTCATTAAATCCTAGAAATGAAGGAATTTTTGAAATCGGCCCATATATATCCGAGATATAGCGTCTCCCGATTTTTAAAGAAATCGGCTTTATTAGCCAAATAAGACAACTTTTGGCACCGAAGATCAATCAAGATGGTATATATAGGCTATTTAGAGGCAAAAGTGGAAAATTTTTCCACATCGGCCCATATACACTCGAGATATAGCGCCTTCCGTTTTCTCAAGAAGTCGGCTCTAAAAGCCAAATAAAACAACTTTTGGTATCAAAAATCGATTAGAATGGAACATATAAGGTGTTTAAAAGCAAAATTGGAAAATTTTTGAAATCGGTCCATATATATCTGAGATATAGCGACTCCTGATTTTTCAAGAAATCCGCTCTTTAAGCCAAATAAAGCAATTTTTGGCACTAAAAATCAATCAGAATGGTACATATAGACTATTTAGAGGCAAACGTGGAAAATTTTGGACATCGGCCCATATACACTCGAGATATAGCGCCTCAAGTTTTCTCAAGAAGTCGGCTCTAAAAGCCAAATAAAACAACTTTTGGTACCAAAAATCGATCAGAATGGTACATATAAGGTGTTTAAAAGCAAAATTTGAAAATGTCTGCAATCGGTCTATATATACGTGAGATATAGCGTCTCCCGATTTTTCAAGAAATCGGCTCTATAAGCTAAATAAAACAACTTTTGGCACCAAAAATCAATCAGAATGATACATATAGGTTAGTCAGAAGCAAAACTGGAAATCTTTTTGTCATCGGCCCATATATGTTCGAGATATAGCGCCTCCCGATATCTCAAGAAGTCGGGCCTGGAAGCTAAACGAAACAGTTTTTTTGCACTAAATATTTGTCGGAATGGTACATACAGGCTGTTTAGGGGCAAAATTAGAAAATTTTTGGACATCGGCCCATATGCACCCAACTTTTGGTACCAAAAATCAATCATAATGGTACATACATATGTATATAATATTATATACATATGTATATAATATTTGCGATCATGTATGAATGTATGTATGTATGTATGTATGTAGATACGTTTGTATGTATGTAGGTATGTATGTATCTACATACATATGTATGTATGCATGCAAGTATGTTAGCATAAACAATTTTTTTGCTTTGTTGTAAAAATGTGTATGTATGTACATATGTATACACGAGCTTGAAAATGAAAGTGATATAAAGAATTGTTGAAAAAAGGGTACGCAATGAAATTCTTTTAAACAATTGCGTCTTCAAATTCATTCACACAAAAAATCATTTTGGGTTTCCCTACGTACTTACATATGTACATACACACACACATGTGTATGATGATACGCAATAGATCATCAACAACGTGCACAAGAAAAAAATAATTTTGTAAAAGCAAGCAATGTTAATATGTATGTATGTATATATGTATGTATATAATCATTGTTTTATGGAACACACTGAAAATATTCAATAATAAAGAATTTATTTTATAGTTTTCTATTATACATAGATACATACATACGTATGCATGTACCCACATACGTAAGTAAATTGAGAAGCAAATCACACTTAATGGCAATGTTTAGCATTATAATTCAAAAATAATTCAATTATTTTAATTATAAGTTAACTGATAAATAATTAAGAAATACATTTTGCTTTTCTTTATTTCATTGATATTAAAAAGAATTGGTGTCACCCAGTGGTTGAACTTGAGCATATTAGGAATTATTTAAATAAAAGTTTTGCAGCCTGTGTTAAATCCCGGTAGTGGATCTCATATTGAAATTCAGAAAAAATCGGCCCATTTAAAAGCCAAATAAAACAACTTTTCGCACCAAAAATCAATCGGAATGTATGTACCATTGTGAAGGGTATTTAAGATTCGGCCCAGCCGAATATAGCACTCTTACTTGTTTTTCACTAATTTTAATAGGTTTTAGAGATTAGGAACAAATCACCCATTTTTGTATAAGATCAATGTCTTTTTTTACACGGTTTTTTTTTACACGGCTTCTTCTGGAACCAATCTACCGTGTAAAAACAGACTTAGGTGTACACCAATGTGTTTTATTTTTGACAGCGAAAAATCGCGGCGAAAAATTCGTCGTTCGTCTCTGTTGTGTTCCTAGCATAACTGTGTAATATCAGGTCATACATGGACTTTGATATCCCCAAGTTTATGTGACAAACAGGCACTTATGTATATTAAAATAATGAATTTTGACCAAGCATTAGCAAAAATCAGAAACTATAAAATAATTAAAAACATATTTAAAAATTACTTAAAAGAACAATCTATTTTTAGTAACTAGTGTTTGTACCCTAACGCCGAAAATCTCACTTACAATGTAAATTGCAAGTACTTATTGCCTGCATTACATTGTAACTATATACAGTATTTATCGGATATAAAAAACTTGAAAAATCCACGAAACAACTTTCTTTCTTATATACAATTATTTTATATAAGAAACTTATTTCTTATATAAGTAGCTATGGCCATAAGGCATTTGTTTCTTATATGAATATACGAGCTTTTTTACCTTTTTATATGATGTATGTATGTAAATAGAAAAATAAAACAAATCAAATTTTATTTTGTTAACCCCTTTAGTAAATATATGTATATTAAAAACTAGACAACTTCAATTTGAAAAAAAAAATTATATGTAGTAAATACATGTGCATACATAATTCATTTTGTACTATTTATTTATTTATTTACGAGGCAAGAAACAAAACTTCTCATGAGCACTAAAAGTAAAAAAAAAAAACGTTGTTGTTGTTGTAAAACTGTCAGAAAACAGAGTTGTCCATGCAAACTACATAAATTCAGTGTTGCCCTTGAAAGTTTCTTATATAAATTCTTTTTCTATACATTTTGTGGTTTTGGTGTTCAAGAAAAATGTTCTTTTATCAGTTTTTTTCTTATAAGCGTTTTTCTTACATGAAACTTTTTTTGTTAGAAAAATCACTAAAAAGATATGGTGTTTTTGCAATGTTTCTTATAAGCGTTTTGTTCTTATATGAGATGTTCTTAAATCCGATAAATACTGTACCAAATTCTATTAGCTTAAGGATCTATCAGCATGCCTTAGAACCCAGGTGCGTATAATGTGGACCACTTTTTTATGAAGAAGAGTTTCTTAAAGATACATGTGGTTGCTATTTAACGATTCCTATTCCAATATCATAACATAATTCTTGCACAGGGTTTTATAATGAGTTTACGGTAAAAGTAAGCTCTGAACTATTTAATATGAATGTAAAAATGAGCTGAGTCCAAAAAATGCTCTAAATGCCATTTTTGAAAAAATCAAGTATAACAGGAGCTAAAGAAACATACCTGGATAAAGGGAAAGCTAACGAGTGTAAACATGCTAGAACAAATTATATTGTGACATATGTATATATGTGTTATGTACATACAGGGTTCTTCAATAAGAGCGCTACAAAAGTTTTTTTTAATAAAACAAAAATCGTTTTGGATATCAATAAAATTCTTTATTCCTGTAAAAGCATGTTTGATGCAATTATGTCTGGAACTGGAACTGAGTCAAACTGGTTCACGGTTAAACCCACGGAGCGCACAACAAGCCTATATTGGCTTAGGTGTATGTCGTAAGACATGGGCAGTAGAACCCCTCCATTCAACCTAACCTAACCTAACCATGTCTGGAACTCGATTTCTTTTGCATGACCACCACAGGTACGCTTGCAGAAGTCCAGACACTGAATCAAATTTTCGACGTTTTCAAGCATAAATTGGCCGATACTACTACAATTTAACGTTCGATATTCGTATGATAAGTCAATCAATCGTTGCTGGCTTGCTGACATAGACCATAGACTTGAGGTAGCCTCACAAGAAATAGTCTAACGGCGTCAAATCGCACGACGGAAGTGGCCAGACGACTGGACCATTTCGTGAGATAACACGTTCTCCCAACTTGGTTTTCAATAAATTGTTGGTGATATTCGCTGTGTGGCTTGTGGCGCCGTCCTTTTGGAACCACATCTCTTCCAAGGCCATATCATCCAATTGGGGCCAAAAATATTCGGTTATCATTGAACGTTAGTGATTCCCATTCACAGTAACAAGCCGGTCATGATCATCACACAAGAAGTACGGCTCAATGTTGCCGCCGGCCCATAAACCGCACCAAACCGCAATGTTTTCTTGATGCAATGATAACTCATGGAGTACGTGTGGATTGCTGCCCGACCAATAACGCATATTATTTTTATTGGCGAGGCCATTCGGGCAGAAATGAGCCTTATCATGAATTGTTCATAGCACTCTTAACGTTGTAAAATATAAATTTTAATAATTTCGACTCGTTGTTGGCTCGTATATCTTTCCATCGTAAAATGGCAAACCTTACTGAAGATAAATGTCAAAAGAGCAGCAAGAAATATGGCCTTGTCTTCTGTCCATGTCGCTGTACATTTGTAGCGTCTCTTTTGAAAACCAAGTTATATATACATATCCGTTGCTTTATCCACCCTGCAGGGCATTTGAATCCAACTCCTAAAATAGTTAGCTTTAAGTTTTTTTTTTTTGGTAGGGAGTTAAAAATGCTTTATGCATGCACTGTGGTCGCCACCACTGTGGTATTTCGAACTCCGCTACAGCGTTTACCGACTAAAAAAGCCTCCACTTGTCTTCCTCGGGAAAAAGATGTCCCCCCGTAACTGGTATGCATTACTTCAGGGTGGTTCCCTTTTTGGTTGTAAGCCTCGCCGTCTCATCTGCCTGCGCCATGGCCCCGCATTATATCACTACGAGTCTGATGTTGAGCTCGTCCAATGACATCATCGATGTCTTTTTCTTCTATCGGAGTACGTGTTCGCAGTATTTTGTTACTGCCATCTATTGAAGATCATTTGCTGTCATATTTTCTACAATATTTTCCACCGTAAACGGTCCGATTTGTGCCTGTAGCGTTTCTCGTTTTAAATCCCAGAGTGTGCAGAGGAAGAAGGTGTACCATCCAGTACTTCATCATTTTCATATAAGCAGAACGGTGTTTCACATTTCTTCATTCGGTGTAAATATTTCATAAAATACCCGTGGCCTGATAACATCTGGGTAACATAGTAGTTAACATCTCCGCTTTTCCTCTTCAGCCATCTATTAATGTTTGGGATAATCCTGACAGTGCATCTTCCACATGTTAAAGCGTTCCATCGTGCTTTCCAATCTTTAATAGTTTTCTGTCCTACGTCGTCTATCGCCGATGGCTCAGCGTTATTCTGCTTTATTTCATAAATTTGTTTGCGCTCCTGTGCAAGTAAATCAATTGGGACCATACCGGTCATCAGATAAGCCGCTGGACCTGATACGGTGCGATACGCTGATGTGACTCTCAGTGCTTCTGTTCGTTGCAACGCCAACAAGGTCTTCGCTCTTCTTTTCACCTTGAGAGTGTCTGCCCAAGTAAAGGTCCGAGTAAAAGTTAGCTGAAAAGTATTGTTGAAGCCATATTCAAAGAACAACATGAACACATGCCCTTCTCAAAACATAGACCGATTTGAATATCAATCTGCCATAAGCAACACATGGGCCAAATTTTCTCAAAACTCGATAGCCGCCAAAAATACAGCCAACTTTAATCACGTCTAAATATGATTGATTCAAATTCCACTATTTGATTTTGCATTATTTTTTATTAGTGCTAGAATAGAGTGGAATGGAATAGACTAGTGTAGAAAAAAGAACTGCTTGAGATAGAAAAATCGATTTACCATAGTTTTAGATCCGACTGTAAATACCGCGATAAATACAGAAAATTGAAAAAGTAAACACCTACATTCAGCAAAAAAACATAGAACAAAATTTTTAATAGTTCTGCTGGAATTATCGAACTACTTCGTTAGCAAAATTCTAATGATTTTCGGTGAGCTTTGACTTTCTGTTATCTGTGCGCAACTGAGATCTTGTGGGGAAATACTACAACTATTGAAGCAAAACATGGGTCTGCTCGAAGCGAAAAAATCGACATATCGCACTTTAAGATACGGCTGTGATTGCCAACGTTATATCGAAAAATGCATTTGCGCGAAACCTACGTTCGGCATAAGAAAATAAAAATTTTTTTTTCTAACTCTCCTCCAACAAAGGTTTATATTCAGCGGTATACGGATAACTTTTTTTTGCTTGTCTAATATCCATGCTTTTCTTTTTTTGTTATTAATTTTGCTTTTTTTTTTCTTTGTTTCTGCTTATATTTTAGATCTAAGGCTGATATTACTAAGTAATTTTAAGTGCACTTTTTGGCGATATTCTCTCAAAAAATTGTAAGCCCCAGAGGCCAGGGCGTTTAGTTCCCAAATATTACAAATTAAGGTAAAGTAAACAATTATTGAATTGCTGTGTAGAATAATTGAATAACATGGCAGGATCGCCATGTAGAATAAAAATAAGGGGGATAGAACAGGACTATGGTTGGTTGGGAGAAAAAGATGTTCCCTATTGTTTGAGTATTTGCCCGCGAGTATTAAAAAAGACTAACTGGTGTTGTTTAGTTCAAGTTTAATTCTAAAATTTATTATGATGTATTACTATAGCTTATATACTAAAATTGATTCATTCATTCATACCAGTCATTCATAGCAAACAGCATAATTTCATTTTATTGATTTCCCACGAATTATGCTGACGCTTAAAATTAGTTAAAATTAAAATATAAGCAATTTGTGTCTATGTGAAAATAAAAAAGAATGTTCGCAACTGCACTGAATAAGTAAAAGAATATTAAATTTCAATTACAGTGGCATACATAAGTATACGTACTCTACAACTGAATTAAAGAGGGCTCAACAAAGTTACTATGACTGTTCAATGCTTGATAATAGTACTTATCTTAACAAGATTGATTCTCTTTAATAATCTTTATTCGGCTTGATTCAAGTTTATTTTTGTGTTATGGCTACTTAAATTTTCAAGCACGTTTCGCACAATATATTCAAATAGAAAATCTTCTTTCTGTGTAAAGCATTGGATAGCTGACTTAGGCAAAAAGTAATTTTTGTATAAAATCTTAGTTGCTTATAATTTATGGCGCAATATATCCTAAATATTTCTAAGGAATTTTAGAATTTTTTGCAATTTTGTTTCTATTCAGAACTCTTCCCCTAAAATTCGTAGCGCAGCTTTATAGAAGTATTCTTATGCTTTGTTTTAAAGACAATAAAATTTTGAATTTGATGGAAAATATAACAAGTTGTGTTGGGTTTCTGTACTTAACTCGTTGGAAAAGTGTTGTACTCGTATTAAAAATAAAGTGTGTCTGTATTTTATGCCAAAGGAATCAACATTACTTCAGGCATAGTGGCATGTTCTGAAAAACGAATTTCGCTTAAAATTTGTGTTTTCGAATTGAAAACGCCAAATAGGTGTTCTCAAGAATGCTTATCGTTGGACGTACGCGTTTTCGATTTGAAAACTCCGAACAGGTGTTCTGGGAAACAAAAACGCTAGAAAGATGGCGTTTCCAAACCGCTAGTGTATGCTGAAACGATGTGGAAATTTTTATTTAAACTACACGCGAAAGAGAAAATAAAATGATGTAAAATTTAAATTTAATACGTTTTGTTTTTATTTGAAGAAAAACTTTTAACATTTTTGGAACGAAGTTCCTTAACTCGGCTTGCTGGTAGTGAAAATTAGTAGAAATCGTCACGAAAGCGTGTGAACTGTTTACATGTATTAGTGTATCTATCGACAAACAATTGTGTATGATGGTGTCTTCGGTGTCTCCGCTTCTGTCAGCGGAGACACCTACCAATAAATATTAATTAGTTGTGAAAACGGACACTATCAGCAGCTACATGTCCCTAAAGTAAAGTATGTCACAATAAAAAACAGCAATATTGAAAAATTTTCTTCGTTTTGTAGCAGATTGACAAAAAAAAAAAAAATACTTCATGTGTCAAAAGTAAAAAAATAAAACGTTCCAAAAATTTAAAGAATCTTAAAATTTTTAAATTTCAAAAACAACACTATTCGGTTGTTATTTTTTCAAACTTCTAATAATATTATTTGAAATTTATTAAGTTCGTATACTTTTATTAAAAAGTAGTGAACAATCCTTTATAAAAGTTCAAAAACAATTTACGACCTATTGCAGCACATAAAAACATTTGCGAAAGCTAAAAAATTATACAAGATCCTATTTGAAACCGGCTACCCGTGATGAAACTTAGCAATTATTCGCAAGTGTTTATATGTAACATCTCTAAATAAAAAGAAGAAGCATTTGTGGTTATTGAACTGATATTTTACAAATAAAATAAATAAAATTATTAATTCAGGTCCAAAAATGAACCTTTTCAAAAAATATTTGCTGTATCTTTCAGCTGTCTATATGCCGACGACATTTCGTTGGTGCTAATCAACTCATCAGTAGACTTGAAAAATTCTTAAAAGTTTGTTTGAAACTTAACTACTTATTCCATAATTCCCATGAACAGAATGAGAATCAGAAATGTTCAAACAAACCTTTAACACAGCAAACATTTTTTTTTTTTCGTTTTGCAACACTTCTACTTTTCTTTGCAACATTCTATACAACGAGTCACCATTCGTTACTACGATTTGTATTTTTGAAAGTATCAAAAAGTAAAAGTTTTTGAATATTCAAATATGAACATAATACATTTCAATTGGCTCTTAAAGCAAATAAATAATTAAGTTCATATGTAAATAAAATTAAATAAAAAAGCTGCGTGTTACCGTTTGACAATAGATATTAAAATTTTAAAAACATTCTGTCATGTAAATACATAAAGAAATGTTTTTTTTAAGCTTAATAATAAGTCTTGTTTTCCATGAAGGGCACCGCATAAATCAGTAGAGCAGTGTAAAATAATTCTGCAAGTTATGGAGATGTGTCTTGTTATTATAAAACATATGTTTATTATATGTTCGAACACAATTTCGAAAAAGGCAAAACGCCAGCAAATCGCTTCGTTTTCACAACATGCTCAAATGCGTTTTGCGATTTGAAAACGCAGCGTTTTCAGACCATGGTCGATTATTCCTGATCAAGTGTCTATTCAAAGCCGTATGTCACGAGCAAGCCGATTTCCTACAAGATGAAACCATACACATCGGCTTAAAAAATATTCTTCTTCCTAAATCGAAACACTGCCGGCTGCTACCGCATTAAAATACAATCAAAGCCCGGTTTAACGAATGATATAATGTTCAGACCTTTCGTTATACCGAGATGTTCGTTATATCGAACAGTAATTTTTTATCTAAAAATTTTATAAAAGACGGTGGTCCGCAGTTTTAAAAACATTAAAATTTAATTTTATTGATGTATTGATAGAAATAGAACGTTAAGGGATATTTTAACGTTTATTTAAAAATTGTAAATGTACATAGGTGCATATTCATATTTACTTATATTTGGATGCTATTAGCATGTGTAGGTTTATTATTACATTTCATTTATATTATTAATTTCTTAAGAAATCAACATCTCGTTTTCACAATGTTGGTTCATTAAACTACAGAAATTTTAAGGAAAAAAGCAACGCATCACACGCGTTCTTTCAATACAACGCAAAGAAGCCAAAAGCACCCACAGTCTTACGATTCTATAACGATTTTTTAATGTATTTTGCTTAGTCATTCGTTAAACCGAGATTCTTTTTTTTTTTTTTTTTTGTTTTTTTGCCATTCGCTACATATTTCGCCATTCGTTATATCGGATATTCGTTAAACTGAGTATTCGCTATACCGGGCTTTGACTGTACTTGAAAATAAAAAGCCCTCTGCGCAAAATAATTGCCAAACTTTTCATAATAAAAAATAACCCTGTCAATTTAAGAAAATACAAAATGGTATTATTATTTTAACTTTGTGCACTTTATCTGTAACAAATTGAATTAATTTGATAATTGAGTTCACTGGAAACACGCAACAGAATTTCGTTGTGAAAATGCATGCCTGTTCCCAAACACAAGTGTATGTGCATACGAAAAAAATTGATACCAGCAACCTTTTTTTTTTTTTTTTTTTGAGGTAAGACTAGTAAATAAGTAACATAAAGCTAGGCCACCAAACATTAATTGAATTTATTATTATTAATATTTTTGTGCTGCATACAGGAGAAAAATAGCAAAATTGTATCAAAGAAAAATGCATTTCAATTCACTACTGATTGCTCTCACCTCTGTATGCCGCTGCATGCTTTTGATATTATCTAAAAGTTATGGTGCCTACATACACATGTATTTGTATGTCAACTTTCGAAAATTGCTGAACAAATATGATGTATTTTTTTTTTGCAAAATATTTCATGGCAGAGCAGAGTGCATTTAAAATATCAATAAAAAAAAACTTCAACCTTTTTGTTTTAATAAAGAAAAACAAAATACATTTTTATATGAAACGAGGATATTTGCTTAATTGTCGATAAAGAAAAAAATGTCAACTGAATTCTTTAATTTAATTAAAGCTCTTTTGATTCCTCTTTTCATACGAACGATTGTCTGAAAGGAGCCCTCAACTTTGTTTTGAAAAACGTTTATGCTTCATTTTATCTTAAATTTGATTAAGTTTTTGTTTATATTTTTCTAAAAAATGCTCATGTGTATGTTTTTAAAAAGCATTTTTGTTTATTATTACTTTCTTTTTTCGTTGTAACTTGTGTTGTGTTTTTGCAATCGATGTATGTACATATATTGTACAAGCAATAAAAAATTATTGCTTTTATTATAACTCGATACACAAATTGTAACAATTAGTTAAATTTATTTGAAACAAAAGCAAGTAGATGGCAACAATAAAAGTTATATTTATCTGTATCATGTCATAGTGACAAATAATTAACAACAACAACAAAAAAGAACACATATATTTCATGCTTTACTTCCCCACAGCACATAAAAAAAAGTTACGTTTGAAACCACAAAAAAGGCGTGAAAATATTTTAATTTGCGATATGACATCCCAACTACCATATTTCGATCGAGGAAACAGCCAATCTAGTTGCATTTTTCGCTACTGTTCTGTGACATAAAATTGTTGGACGCAACATTAACGAGATTTATTGGGATTATATCAGACAATTATTAATCATATTCTTAGGAATTTTGTTGTTAAGGTGGTAATTTGGTGTCAATTTGGATAAGTACACATATGCACATTAGGGCACTTCTTATTTGTATGAGACAACTTTTTTCGAAAGGCTTGCCCCCACTAAACACATTCTCCGCAGTAAAATTTTTAGATGTTGTTTTGTCTAAATATGTCGAACTTTTTCCTTTTTAGGATTCCGTACTCATCAGAGTAAAACGGAACCCTATTACCGAGACTACGTCCGTCCGTCATAGCGACCATTTTCCGAAACGGTAAGAGCTAAAGACCTAAAATTTTCACAGGATATTGTTGTACTTTGCCGCTACAACGACAACTACTAAAGACAACAACAAAGCGTAAACTACCAGGTGTCCCCATACAATGAAAAGTTACAATTAGCTATAACTCTCGAACCATAAAAGGTGGAGAGTTGAAATTCGCACATTGTATATATTTATAGATGTTCTACAACAATAAATACTAAAGACAACAAGTTGAAAACTACCAGGTGTCCCCATACAACCTAAAGTCACAATTAGCTTTAGCTGCTAAACTGTAGAAGAGGGAAACAACTGAAATTAGCACAATACATGCATTTACATATGACCTACAACAACAAGTGCTAAAAGCAACAACATGTCGAAAACTACCAGGTGTCCCTATACAACGTGAAGTAAAAATATGTGTGTGAAGATAAATTTTAAAATTTTTAACCAGGGACACAAACCCTTAAAAAAATTCATGGGTTTGACTTTTTAAGCTACATTTTAAATAAAAAATCCACGTAAATAAAACCCACAATGTAGTTTAAAAAGCCAACACAAGGAATATCTTAATTTTACTATATTTTTCTAGTACTAAAATCTAAGTATTAAATAAATAATTTTGTATATACTTAAATAAGTCCTTTTTGAAATTTCAGGGGTCGATTTTTTTAAAAATGCTTATATTTTTCACAAAAACGCAGCTTCAAACATTTTGACTGTTGGACATTATATTAGATGGGCTCTAAAATGACGTCCAATAATTTTTTTTCGCCCATCTCCTACCGTTTTCGAGAAAAGGACCAATGTCCTTTTTTTAATTTCCTCTTTTGCGACTTCGTTTGACACTTTTGTGACTCCGTTTAATTAAAATTCAATTTGAAGATATTAGTTGGTGTTAGTTAATAATACGTTTTTTTCTCAATTTTTGTTTTTAAATGTTTTCTTTTCATAAAAATTTGAATTTTCGGGCTTAACAGAGCCATGCTATCAAGTTAACAGAGGTCTGTTAACTTTGAGGGTTTGTGTCCGTGGTTAAAAATTTTAAAATTTATCTTCACACACATAGTACAAATTAGCCGTAACTCCCAAACTGTAAGAGACAGAGAGATGAAATGAGCACAATATATGCTCTCACATATGGCCTACAATAACAAATGCTAAAAACAACAACAAATCGAAAACCACCAGGTGTCTCTATGCAACGTAAAGTAACAATTAGCCGTTACTCTTGAACCGTGAGAGACAGAGGGATGAAATTTGCATAATATATGTATTCGCATATGCTCCACAACAACAAATGCTAAAAACAACAACAACTGTAAAACTACCAGGTGTCCCTTTACAACGTAGAGTAACAGCTATAACTCTCGAACCGTAAGAGATAGAAAGCCGAAATTCGCACAGTGTATGTATTTCCAGATGCCTTACGAAAGCAAATGACAACAACAACAACAACTAGTCGAAAACCACAAAGTGTCCCCATTCAACATCTAGTAGCAACTAAACCTAACTCTCAAGCTGTAAGAGACAGAGAGATGAAATTTATACAATATATGTATTCACATATGCCATACCATACATACATTACACATACGTATGGAACCCTTAGTGTGCGAGCCAGCCTCGCTTGATTGAATTTATTATTGAGTGCAAAGTAGTTATTTTCACTGCCTCTCAAAGGGCAAAAAAATAAGGCATGTTATTATATACATTTTTGAGGTCTTTTGAAGTTTCTGCATACATTTTAATTTTATAAAAATTTGTTTAGTAACTTTCTGAAATAAAGAAAACAAAAATTAAATTATAGTTTTGCTCACGTGCCGATTAAACTGCAACTTGAGTATCTCTAAGATGATGGAAAATATATTCCAAAAAAATGTTTAATGAAAAAAGAGTATCATTTTAATAGAAAATATATTTCAGGAAATATTTATGGTTTTAAAGACATTTCTTCAGTGAAATAAAACTGTTCCTTTAAAAAAAATTATGTATTTTAATAATAGCACTCTGGCAAGAGTTTCTCTAGAATGTCCAAGGTTTTTGTAAAAACTATGTCCACTAGTTCTTCAACAAAATCTCATTCATATTCATAAACTTCACATTAATAGTTTTATTTTATTTCTTTTCTGTTTTTCTCTCCAAATTTAAGCATCTTATAAAATTTTCTTATGAAAGCCTGTATTTTTCCTTACTTTAACCCGTATTTTGACTTCCGGAAAAATTTCTCGCACGCCCATATATCCAAAAATTTGTTTAAAACTATTCGATATTCGACCACCTCCAGCTGCAGCGTACTTTCCTCCATTTCAGGGAACTTACATTTTTACACATTAACGAAAAGTCTAGTAACAATAAGAATATAAGTTCGAGCAACATTTTCTTGAAAGCTCAAAAACAATGCAAACACTTTTTTCTTGAAAATTTACAGGTTTTTTTTAGTAAAAATTTAAAGTTTTGAATTACAACCCATTTTACGGCTAATCGCATTAAGTCATTTCAACATGGTTTAACATAGCATTATTTAAAATCGTGCGAAAAGAAGTTTGGTGGATTTCAAAGTAAAATGGGCTGTTAAGCCAAAAAATAAAGTTTAGCTAAAAAGCCAAAAAAGTAAAGATAAAAATATAAAAAAGGGATTGTAAAGGAAATATCAGGAAATAGCCATCAAAACTTCCTCAAACATTTCTGCTTTGTCTGGATGAGCAACGTCTAAAAGGCTCAACATCTTCAAACTTAAATTGTGTTGAAAGAACTTGCTTTGTTGCAACAACTAAGCTTCGTTTGAACTTTAATAGTACGCAATAGTATTTCGTTTACAATTTCACATACTATTTTGTAGTTCGTAGAATGTAAAAACGTAA
Organism: Sturmia bella; assembly: GCA_963662145.1. NCBI lineage: Eukaryota > Metazoa > Arthropoda > Insecta > Diptera > Tachinidae > Sturmia > Sturmia bella. The sequence goes on from OY759170.1 coordinate 24,432,443, forward strand.
TTAAATTTGAGTTTGAAATAGAATTTTATATAATTTTGTATAAGTATAAAATTTTATAGATAGAATTCTGTATCACATAAAATTTTATATAAATATATTTTTGTAGTGAAGTAGAAAATAAGGGCCGTTTTGTCACATATAAATTAAGGCTACCCACAGTAGTCACAACACATCGCTGGTATGTGAAAACATAAATTTATAATCATTATTAAATGATTGAGACGTTCCGGTAAGGTGACATTAGTTTTTGGTATATAAAGGCTGTTGCTACCCTGACACAAACGGTTGTTCACCTGGTTATAAAATTTTAATTTTCTTTACTTGGTTAGCATTAATAAAACTAGGAACCACCCAGGGTTTGAACTTAAAGCCAGTTAAGAAAGATGTTAGCAAACTAATGTGTGTGAAGATAAATTGGAATTTAAATTTTTAGCAAAAACAAATTTTGAAGGTAACGACTAAACAGTGGCCCAAAATTTGATCTTAATTTTCTAAAAGAACTATATGTATATGTCCCGCCTGGAAATATATGTATATTTCCTGGCGGAACTATATGCTATACTGGAAGCTGTAGGCGTCCTATCCGAAAGGGGATAGATACACAGGAGTCAGAATCAAGATACTGTCCGACAGTCAGTCGGTACTCAAAGCCCTGAATAGCTATACGTTCACATCCAGGACAATACTGGAATGTCACGACAAGCTAAATAAACTGGCCACTGACAATCAGATTAATCTGATATGAGTTGGCTGATACCTACGCAAAAAGGGGAGCCAATGGGGCTTTCATTAGACCTACTCCATCCTTTGGCTTTAATAAGCTCCTTCTCAAGGGGGAGATCAGAAAATGGACAACATCCATCACAGGAAAACTGTGGAACGACACTAGGGGTCTGGAACATTCGAAGAAATTTCTTAGCTTTGATGCCAAGAGGGCGGATCTCGCTCTAAAACTAAATAGAAAGAATGTAAGGACACTGTGTGGGGCGCTAACAGGCCACTATACCTGCAGGAAGCACCTGGATAGAATGGGACTATCCAGTACGGTAACCTGCAGATTTTTCGGAGAAGAAGAGGAGACAATGGAACACTTGATTATTGAATGTGCGGCACTAGGCCACAGAAGATACAAGCAGTTGCAGGCCTATACACTGGGTTCACAGGACTTGCAAGGACTTCCACAGAAGGAGCTAATACTGTTTCTTGATGTATTAAACTCGTGAGGGAAAAGAGTTGCACAATAGATCATTCTTGGTCACAGTGCAAAAGGCCATCCTGGACCAACCTAGTATAATACAATACAATACAATACAATGTCCCGGAGAACCATGATCTTGTCCATGTCACAGCGCAAATAACGGCTTGAAAGTTGCACTATGCTAACAGATCACAGGAACATTTAAATTTGTGTTGGAAATAACAAAAAAGTAATTTTAGGAAATATTACTATTTTTTCAGTTTCTGGAGAAGATTAGGAATATTTTTAGAAAAACAAGCTCTTCAGCGCACTACACCCCATATACAAATGGTGGCCTGAAGGGTCCTCTAAGACTCCTGGTGGGTGTGATATCTTAAATAATCTTATGAATAGAAAAAAAAGGAAAGAAATAGTGTAGTTTTAAATTATGAGTAAAAATATGCAAACTATTTTTTATATGGCCTTCATTCGCTTCTTTTTAATACTTGTGTAGTGTACCGCACATGTGTGATATGCATGTTGAATATCAATAACAACATGTGTAGAACACATTGCACTAACAACACCAATAATGCTGATCAATTTTAACACTGAGTGACTCATTTAACAAACTGAATTGAGTGCATTCAATTTTACTTATCTATGATTGGTCAGTACTTAATTATAATTATTTTACTATTTCTTTTCTCTGTTAGTTCTATTATATTATAATGTAATAAGACATTTTGTAATAAGTTAGAGAAGCAAGAATTGATTCTCATAAGTTAGACTTTAAACAGAAGACTAATCTGGCCCCACAAGGCCTTGTTTTATTTAAAGTTTCATATCTGTTGGCAGTCCTTTTGGACGCCTATCTTTTAAGCTGCCCCCCTTGCCAGCTGAATAAAATTAAGTAAGGACTATAGGGACTAAGATTTCATACACCTTTAACACCTAACACCACACGTGTACTTAGTTAAAAGTTTTAAATCTTAGTTTTAACTGTTTTTCATGAACGGTTTTTATTGATTTTTCTTAAACATTTTGCGTTGAATTTTTTTTGTTGCTCTTTTGCACTTTACTCGTATAGTATCCTTTGTAATTTGTTAACGTTGTAAGGAAGAGTCTAAGCTAAATTCATACAAAATGCAAATTGTTGGCCATTTCGAGTAGCAATTTTCTTAAACAAACCCGTTCTGGTTCTTCAAAACGAAAAATAATATGCATTTATGGTGTTGCACACGGTCCGTAAAATTCAATAATCACTTCATAAACCAGGCTTGTTTCCAGCTAGCTACAAGCAGTGCTAAGCTAAATACATGCTTTGATGTATTTAAAATACAAAGTACATGAAAGTTGTGTATTTAAAATACAAAATATTTACAAATATTTTTTCTCCACATATTTAAAATACAAAATAATGCATTCTAAAAGAAAGTATTTGAAATAGAAAATACAGTGTAACAAAAATATGTATTTAAAAAATAAAATACTTTTAATCAAACAAGTTTTTGTTTTCTTTCATATGCACCAGCTTTTCAAATGTGGTATGAGCCAAAAAAAAACCTCTTGACGGCGAATGAATAAAATCAGTTAACGACTAAATCTCAATGATTTCCTATTTTATTGAAAAAAAGAACAATTAAGAGTCAATCAAAAAACTTTTGGTTAAAGACTATATATATGTATATACATATAAGGTATATCCAAGTCAACATCTCTTCTTGTTTTAAATCAAAATGGCAAAAGCTGTTTTATCCTTATATCCTATTGTTTAATTTTCTAAAAGCTTGGCGACTTTCTCAATGTGTTTCATTAACTTGAGACAGGTACTTTGCGTTTGGTAATTAACAAAGTAGTATTGCCATTTTTTTTTTAAATAAAACAGTGACAAAGTTTTGCGCTTTTAGTTGATGTAAGATGAAATAATAATTAAAATTGAACTTAGGAAAGCATTTTACGTCTTGCAAGTGTCGGCGCCATATAGACGGCTGCAAAAGATAGAAAGCATTAAGGTCTGTTTTTTAGGCCTAAAGTAATAAATTAAAAATGTATTTTGAGAAATGTATTTTGAGAGCACAAGTATTTGAAATACCAAATACTAAATACTCAAGCGCTTAAAATACAAATACAAAATACGTATTTGTATCTTAAGTACGTATTTCAAATATATGTATTTTAAATACTGCCCAGCCCTGGCTTCGAGGCACCATTTGAACCTAGCGGCAATTGCACTTTGGTTATGTGTATCCTGCTGTAGGAAATCTATTCATTGTTTTACGTTTCCATCATTGCTGCCCGCCAGCATGACGTATGATTGATATCGAAATGTAGTTGAAATAAATAAAATTACTCATACACCCCTGGGAACTGTTGGCAAAAGAGAAGCATTTATTACTGATGAGCCAATATTATTTAGTCTTGCATAATTGTTTAACTTTGAGAAATTGGGAATCAGCCTTTTGGTATTCCTGACTGAAGCGAGATGCTTGCGGGATTGAACATATTTTTCATGTCTCAAAAGAAGCATTTAAACGGTGTGGGATACGCCTCACTTTGATCTCTCTGATTATATCATCTTTAACAAGCGAATAACTGTTTTAGTCGGTGGCTTAAAGCCTAATTTAAGTTTACTCGACTTTGTGTGGGAGACAGCGAGGAAGCGCTTTAGGCACAGTAAATTATCCAATAGAGGTTAGCATTAAGTATATTTAAGTTCAAGTACATTTGCTTTTTTAAATAAACTCAGTTTAAGTTTAAATAAAAATAAAGAATATTTTATTTAAAACAAAATATCCGAATACAGTCTTACCCCCTAATTCATAAAAATTATTACAGGCTTATAAGACTGTTATTTGACATATGTATTTGTATGGAAAATCTATCAAATAAGAGCTTTATAAACCAGTTATACTTTTTATTAATTAGTTAATTAGACGGTGTATCAGCCCAATACAGGTGTATCAGTCCAGGTTCATTCATTTGCAATCTATTGGCGGTGTTATAGATAGAGAATGGGAAAACATTTATATATTTGCTGCAACTTACAATGCTGTTTGTGAGTAAAACGCGTTGCATTTTAGTGATCGTCCACTGGATACCAGTTCTAGTTAAACAAAAAACCAATAGAAACTTCATAATTTTTCTTCTATATTCTGCCGAATAAAATGAATGCACTCAATATACTTTCCTTTTGCTTTGCCTCCTTTGCATTCATATAAAACTAGAATTTTTTTATTGTTGATTTTTATATTTCTAGTCTTTTCGGTTCATAATGAGATACTGAATTATCGGGAAAAAATTTTTAAATACTTTTAATACCACATTCATTTCATCATGTTAAAAAAATTTATGAAATGCATTAAATTTGTTTTTTAATTAATTTAAAATACACATAAAACTGAAAAAAAAATTCCATAAAAGAGAGTAGAAAAGTTGCAAAACAAACAAGTTTTGTAGTAATACTTGTAAGAGGTACAGATGCGAATAAAAAAAACAGCAAAATTTTTCTTTAATTCAATGTCGTTTGTTTTTAGAGTTTTTCTAACGTAGCCAACAATAATTTTCTTTTTTTCAAAATCTTAACGTTTTGGCTTCTGCAGCCAAATTGAAAGCAATACCAAAAAGCACAATTGTTTGCTTATGTTGCCTATTTATTACGTTTTTCTTTTTCCACTGAAAGTAAGCAGACATGCTCGAGAATTTTAATCCCTACCGTAGAGAAATAAACTTGATTATTTCTTATTTCAAATGGTTTTTTTGCAAGAAAGTTTTATTGCTTTTATTGTGAGTAATGGTAGCAAAAGTGAACGGTATTATTTAATGTTGAATGTGGGTAAATCCCAGCGAAATAGTTTAGTTAACGGAAAAATGATTTTTTCATTATCTTTATTTCTAACTGTGTTGCTGTTCCTTCTCTCAATGGCAAATTTCAGAAAATTTTCAGAGCAACCACAACGTACTTGATTTAAGGAAATTCGTACTCACCGCTTGGTATAGATTTAAGTACAAATGGCTTGAATTTTTTCTGTGTGCTAAAGCTCTCATTAACTGTTAACTTTGCAAAAATACTTGACTTTCCGTTAATATTTTTTTAAATTTAATCAAACGTACACAAACATTTCCTACTTTCTCTCGTTCTCTCTCTCTCTCTCTCTCTCTCTCTCTCTCTCTCTTTACCTGTTATTTTCCTAGCTCAGGTATGATGCAGTGCATATGTAGAGGTCATTCCTTGAGTGTTCGTCCAAGAAAAAAAATATTGTAAAATTTATGAGTATTTATTTGAATATAGTTTCTTATAACTCGATTTTCGCAATATTTGATATCTCTAAAACCATGAGAAGAAAAGCTATAAATTTGCTGTCTAGAAGACACATCAACACAGCAAAATGTAAAAGAAATAAAAAAGAAAAATTTCGAAAACTGGATTGGAGTGAATTTTTTGAGGTTGGTCATACTTTTGACTGCTGTATTGTTATCCTGGGACTGTTTAGTGAGATGAGGTGGATAAAATTGTTTAAGATTTTAGAAGATATTTTTGTTTTAGCACACAAAAGTAATTTTTGTTCATGTGCAAAAGTGTGATGTGCCAACATTATCTAGCGAAAATTATTGTTAAAGCCTTGTAATGGTGCATTTTTTCGAAACTTGTTGCTAAAAATTTCCAAATAAAACACTATCTACTAGCAATTCAAAGCAGCAGCAGTTGAAAATATCTGTCAGCCTGCATGGCTGTGCAACAATAATGTTTTAAAATGAGAAAGAAAGAAAAATTCAAGTTTGGCACACTTTACAAACTGCGGAACAACAATTAAATAAAATTTGAAAGTTTTAGCTAGTAGGAAAATAGTTTGAAAAAGTTTTCCTGTTCATGTAAAAAAGGTAAGAACAACTATTGCTTAGTCGTTATTTCTATCACTTATACAAAGTGTTGACAGTATTGTCAAACTTTATGCCGCACAGTGCTTCATCTTTATGTAGAGAGTCAGCAAAATTCAAGTCTTCATAGCAGAAAGATGAAATTTTGTGCACTATGCAAACTGAAACAGAAAGTTTCTCATTAACAAATTTTAACTTGCATATTTCATTGAAATAAGCGAAAAATTCTCTGATAGCTCTAGACTTATACGCTTCAGCTCAGTTGTAAGCTTTAGCAAATTGTGTGCATGAACACTCCCACCTCTCCAACGAATCTATCTTTGATACACCATGCTGTAGTTAAATACATATATTCAGAGAACACTGTATATAATATATGAGCGCTATAACTTAAAGCTTGAAGTGTTACTTTGACACTTGCAACATATTATTAGTTATATTTGAGTTATATTACACGAATTGTCAACAAACATTACTACTTCCGTTTTAGCTATTAATGAAGCAAGATGTCTTTTCTTTTATACGGTTTTTCTAACCACCAACATCACACCACTTTACTGAAAAGCAAAATTTTAGCTGCATTTGCTGCTTATTAAAATACCCTAAGACTTCGTAAGTACTTCATAAATTATGTATTTTAGCTCTTCAATAAAGTTTATCCAAATCACTTCACGAGCCCCTTCCTCCACCATATACAGGGTAACCCGTAACTTAACGTCCAAACGAAAATTAGTGATAGGTAAAATGGTGACTACACCCAGTGTAAGTGCTCCCAAGGGCAGTTCAAATTATTTTACAACTATTAATACTTTCAAAAGTCTAAATACATTACGTTCAAAAACTTTAACTTAAATTACATTCACACTATCACACTTCAAATAAAATGAAAAATAGTGGTAAAATCTTCATCGACGGCATATGAGCAGTTTATGTAGACGAAAATCGTGCCGCCCACTGGAAATATTCATCAGCTAAAGTAATCGTTATGTTTAAGAGCTCGAAAATATCTATAACAAGATCCCATTATCAGTAAGACGCGGCGTGAACAAAATATAGTTCTACATAATGTTATTTTTCTATGTATAGAACTTTAAGTTGGCATCACTGTTCAAGATGGCGACCGATTTAACAGCTGTCAAGTGATTTATTCTCAGTTTGGTTTCGCAAATTCATCATAAATAGACTCACGCTTGATCAACGGTTGCAAATAGGGAAGTTTTAGTGCAAAACGAGACGGCCGTTGTTCCCGATTTTCAGAAGCGAGTTTTGTTTAGCGGTGAAGCGCACTTCTGGGTTGAGAAGTGGAGAGACTACGTCAAAAAACAAAACTGTCGCATTTGGAGTGAAGCTAATCTCAAGTGTATGTCAAAACATCGTTACATCCAGAAAAACTGATTGTTTGGTGCGCTTTATGGACTGGTGGAATCATTGGTCCGTACTTCTTCAAAACCGATGATGGCCAGAACGTTACAGTCAATGGTGAGCGGTATAGAGCCATGATTACTAACTTTTTCATTCCTGAATTGAATGACCATGATGTCCAGGAGATGCGGTTTCAACAAGACGGCGAAACATGTCACACAGCTCGGCCACAATCGTTTTATTGAAAGACACGTTTGGTGGCCGCCTAATTTCACGTTTTGTCCTCCAAGATCTTGTGATTTAACACCGCTAGACTACTTTCTGTGGGGCTATGTAAAGTCATTGGTCTATGCGGATAAGCCACAAACGCTTGACCATTTGGAAGACAACATGCGCCGTGTTATTGCCGATATACGGCCACAAATGTTGGAAAAATCATCGAAAATGAGACGTCCAGATTGGACTACATCCGCGCCAGCCGTGGCGGTCATATGCCAGAAATCATATTTAAAATTTACTTTTGAAACCGCCGAATGGACAACCCGTTATAATTTAGAGAAGATGACGACAAACTTCAAGTTAAGCAGTTTGGAATCAGCTTACATTTCTCTACTAAAATCAAAATAAAAACGGATGCCTAGTAATTAGACAATCGAGAAACTGAATGCGTTTCATGCTTTATAGATATTACAATCATATTATAAACTTGTCTGGCTGTACTTTATAATATAAAGTACAATTAGTCGTATATCTAGGGTGACAATAACTGTGGTTTTATGATACTACAGGGTTGTCATATAATTCATAAAACTGTAAGTCGTCAATTATTCTCATTTGATTTTTCTCTTTGTGTACTTTGCGCAATGTTTTGCAATGATTCTTATCTGTTTATAATAGTTTAATATTTGGTGCAATACTATTTAGTAATATCTCAAACTTAGTATTAATATTAATATATCTAAAATATTTATGTTGTATGATGATGGAAAATAAAATGAATGAATGAAAAATGTTTTGCAAATGGAAATAAAAATTTTTAAATCACATTATTTAAACACGAGTCAAAGTAACCGAACACGCTAAGTGTGTGTGTGTGTTTAAAAAAGCAAGAATTTTGTTTGATTTTCAACACTCATAATTTACAATTTGCACATATTACAAAACATTTTTATGCAAACACAATAGTTACTATATGCAGTTTTATCTTGCAGGCACTTTGCTGCCATAGTAGTTGTTAAATTAAAACCACAGCAATATCAACCATAAGCAACACATATTGCCAGTTGTATGTAGTACTTGGTGTTTGGAATATTTTCATGTGTGTAAGTTATTTTTGTCGTATTAACGTTTCACAAGACATAGAAAATTTCAGTTTTTTTCCATATATTTATTTCAATTCAATTTTACAAAATATTTTCTTTTAGCATGTTTTTGTTTTCTTATGAGTTAAAATTTTCCCTTTTAATTTTTAGGGTTTAGTCAATATATTTTTAATGAAATTTTTTTATTAAATTTAATCTTTTAATTTTCTTAACTATGAAGAACTTCTGTATACTTTTTTACTAAATTTTTTTTTTATTTTTAATTGATCTTTCTACTATGTAGAACTTGAATTAATTTTTGTTTAATGTTTTAGTCTGAAATATGTTTTAATTTTTTTTTTAAATTATTTTTTTATTAATTTAATTGTTTAATGGATGAATGCCTGTAACCGTCCCTAAGGGAACGGAGTACAGATCGCACTAAAAAATTTTACAACCAAAAATCAAAAAGAAGAAAAAAAATTTACAATTACTTCGCAGAAAGAGGGGAAGATCAATTAAATAATTTTACAATTCATATGAATAGCGGTAAAGGGACATGAACGAATGAAAAGATGAATAAGAAATTTACAGTTGCTTAGTAACATGAATGAATGAAGAGATCAATGAGAAATTTACAATAACTTAGTAACAATTAAAAGTATGAATGAAAAAGGATTGCAAAATATTTTACTTCAAAACGTTAAGCAAAAGAGAGTATGTCAATTCTCTGACAAAAATATGAGCAAAAATTCGTTTATTAACCCGTTCGTTAACTTCTCCCCCCTTTAAAGACCAGTCGTCCTCGACTGAGAAAATATTTTATCAAATTCATTTAAATTTTAACTTACAATATTTTTTCTTATCAATATTTAGTTTATATTTTATTCGATAAGTACATTTTCTTTAGTATTAAGGTATAATTTTCGTTTTTTTGGACAGACTTACAAATTTGATCGAACAAGATATTTCATTAGCTCAACTCCAATTGACTTCGGGTCGAAAGTTTATTTAAACGTATTTAAGTTTTATGATAAAAATTTTATATGAAATATTAGCGAATATTGTCGTTATAGACATTTTTATTATCAATTTGAACAGTGGATCCCAAAAACTCGACAGATATTCTAAAAATCTACACTTTTCTATTTCAACCTAATATTTGCGTTATAACGTTTTCCTAGCATTCTTTTTATATCAGCGATATGTTTCTGCTCCGTGTCAGAAAATATGATGATATCACAGAACTCTGGCACCGAACTTACTACGTCCAAGATTTCGTTGCATTCAACACCTGAAACTATTTCGATTCCTTGTGTTCTTCCCTAATTGCAGGGTTCTCCATCATTGTAATCCTACGTGTAAGTTCATCTACTATAGTTTGAAACTCTCGACTAGTTTGTTCAGTGACATCTTTGGTTGCCGCAAAAGCCAATATTTGGATCCATTGTTTAACGTTGATCTTGCTCTAATCGTAAATTGCATAAACCCTCGATCAAAAGTGCTCCAATGTGTTGCAGTAAGCTTGACACAGCGACGGACTCTTCCTCAAGTCGATAATTTTAAATGGGTTATAATCTTGTTGGGCGCCAGTTATTTTTGTCGTATTAACGTTTCACAAGACATAGAAAATTTCAGTTTTTTTCCATATATTTATTTCAATTCAATTTTACAAAATATTTTCTTTTAGCATGTTTTTGTTTTCTTATGAGTTAAAATTTTCCCTTTTAATTTTTAGGGTTTAGTCAATATATTTTTAATGAAATTTTTTTATTAAATTTAATCTTTTAATTTTCTTAACTATGAAGAACTTCTGTATACTTTTTTACTAAATTTTTTTTTTATTTTTAATTGATCTTTCTACTATGTAGAACTTGAATTAATTTTTGTTTAATGTTTTAGTCTGAAATATGTTTTAATTTTTTTTTTAAATTATTTTTTTATTAATTTAATTGTTTAATGGATGAATGCCTGTAACCGTCCCTAAGGGAACGGAGTACAGATCGCACTGAATTTATCTTTTTACAATCAAAATATGAAATCAAAATTCTTACTACTAATCGACAGAAAGAAAAAAAGAAAACAAATTTACAATTACTCTGCATAGTGACAAAGAAAAAGAGAGAAAAATAATATTTTACAATCTCCTTCGCAGAAAGAGGGGAAGATCAATTAAATAATTTTACAATTCATATGAATAGCGGTAAAGGGACATGAACGAATGAAAAGATGAATAAGAAATTTACAGTTGCTTAGTAACATGAATGAATGAAGAGATCAATGAGAAATTTACAATAACTTAGTAACAATTAAAAGTATGAATGAAAAAGGATTGCAAAATATTTTACTTCAAAACGTTAAGCAAAAGAGAGTATGTCAATTCTCTGACAAAAATATGAGCAAAAATTCGTTTATTAACCCGTTCGTTAACTTGTACACGCTAGCGTGTGTGAATGAATGTGATCAGAGAAGTGGCTCTTATTGCCGTCACAAACTAATTTTCGTAGTTGCAGTGTTGTTTGCAGCAGCTTATTTTCAACACTTTGCCATTAAACACCAGTAATTTTTAGTTCTCCTAAAGCAAATATAATGCAACCGCACTATCACGGCATTAAATTTAGGTCGTAGCAGAAATATAAAATAGAAAGAAGGAAAGAACTGGAATATTGTTGCTTATAAGCGGACGAATGTAATCAAGGACCAAAGAAAAGGCAAACTCAAAATTTCGCTTTGGCAAACAAAGTGTGGGTTAACGATTGTGGCTGAAAAAAAGCAGTAACGTCAAAAATTATACAAATGTATATCAAGTAATTGCGTACACTTAGAAAAAAAAGATTTTTTTCTCGCAATGATTTTCATCATTCTGTGGTGGAATTTTTTCATGAACAAAGAGCTCAGAAAGCAGTTCATGCCATTAATGAAGAATATTTCATTGATATGAAATTGTTTTCTGGCACGGAAAAAACACAAATCAAAACAAAAACCTTTTCTGTTTTTCTTCCTCTTCTTTCTTCTTCTTAAGTTTTTATTTTTCGTAGCCTCTCCTTTTAATAATTTCATCTTCAATTATTTTGTTTGCCGCCTCTCTGGCAAGATTCGAACCTGTAAACTTCAAGTCAGTCACTCTACTAATTTAACGACTACAAGAATTTTAGATAACAGAATAGCAACATATTTGAGCAGAGCATAATGGTTTTCTTTGAGGTTTAGTACTAAATCAATCATTTACTTTAAGACAAAACAAAGAAATCAAGGAATAAAAAAATATTAAACAAAAAAAAAAAATGTTTTGCTTTTCTAAATTAATAGCCGCACAGAAAATCATGTAGAGCTCGAACTTGGCCTGCTTGAGAGTTATACAATGTGGCGCAAAAGTAATCCTCATATCAGAAAATGCTAAAAATTTTGCGATTGGCCCCTACTGTCAGTTCTGTTTTGACATTTGTGTAGTAAACACATGCGAAATACACGTTAATAAACAATGTTACGCTACACACGGCGCTGTATTTCCCTCGCGCATAATCTCCCGTTTTGGCGATTTGCACTGACCAGCAAGATCGCCTGATTTTACCGCTGCAGAATTCTTTTTGTGGGGCTTTTTGAAGTCGCGGGCTTATGTCAACAAGCCTCAGACTCTTGCAGCTCATAAAGACAATATCCGTCAAGAATGTTAGGACCTATCGCCGGAAGGTTTGCCCAATGTGATGGAAAATGCTATAAAAATGGCTCAAATGACAATCAACTGTGGCGGCGGCCATTCATATTCTCGACTTGATGTAAAAAAATTAAAAGACCAAATAAAAATCATCCACGAGAAGAATCAAAGTTTTTAATTTTTTTTTTTTTAATTACAGCCAAAAAACATTGGAAGGTTATTTTTGCGCCACCCTGTAAAAATGTATACTAACGCTCATAATCAGGCCAAGCTCAAGCCCTACATGATTTCTTATGTCAATAAAAATTAAAAAAATATAAGACTAGTTAATCATCAAACGTATTTTATATTATGCTTTTAATTATTTGTGTGCGTTAGATAATTAATTATTGTATAATTATGGTTCATATGGCATAGAATTTGAGAAACATAAAATTTCATAATATCAACGTAAACTTTTTTGTAAATGGCAATGAACTAAATAAAAGTAAAAAGAAGCTGAACTGAATAAGTTCATTTCAAGAATGATATTTTTCACTGTACAAACGAAATTGTTTATTCGTGCAGTGAGGAAAAACATTCAATGAAGCTCTTTTTAGTACTCGAATAAAAAAGATTTCTCTTAGTGTACTTGAATGTGAGCAAATTACGTTTAGTTCCTAAGACTGCGAATTCTCAGCTACATACCAGGTCAATTTATTAAAAAAGTATTTGATGAATAGTAACTATCAAGTGCCCTTCAAAGTGATCCCCCGCAGATATAATACACTTATGCCAGCGTTTTTTCCAACTCCCGAAACACTTCTGAAACGCTCTTTTTGGTATCGCCAACAGCTCGTGTTTCGATTTTACTTTTATCTCCTCAATCGTAGCAAAACGCTTTCCTTTCATCGTTATCTTCAATTTTGGGAAGAGAAAAAAGTCAGCGGGGGCCAAGTTCGGTGAATACGGTGGTTGAGGCATGATAACGGTTTTGTTTTTGGCCAAAAGTTCACGCATCGTTGTGTGAGCTGATGTGTTATCATGGTGAAAAAATCCATGACTGTTTTTTTTTTCACAATTCTGTGAGTTTTTGACGAACTGCTTCACTAAAACGGCTCATAACTTCAAGGCAGTATTCCGTATTGACTGTACGACCTTGCCTCATGAATTCATGATACACCGGGCCATTGCAGTCGAAAAAACAGTGAGCGAACCCTTCACATAATGGCGAATTTGACGTGCTATTTTCGGTCTGGGCTCTTCTAGACACTCCCATTGCTTTGGTTTCAATGTCATAGCCATACGCTCATGACTCGTCACTAGTTATGTCTTTTTGAGAAAATCTGGATCGTCTTTGATGATGTTTAACAGCTGCTGAGCGATGTCCATGCGACGTCTTTTCTACTCAAAATTTGGCAATTTTAGAACAATCTTCGCGGCCGCCCGTTTCATTCCCAAAACATCCGTAAAAATTGTTTTCCATAGGCCGTACGATATGCCAACATCATCAGCAACCTCTCTGATAGTGATTCGACGATTATCCAAAACCATATTCTTCACTGCTTCAACGTTTTCATCGGTTGTCGACGTGCTCGGGCCTTCCTTAAACCGGTTATGCCACATTTGAATTCGCATTCTGCTCGCAGTAGTTTTGCCGAACGCCACAGTCAACATTTTAAATGTCCTTGCGCACTTAATTTCATTTTTTACACAAAACTTAATACTGTTTTTTTGATCCATTTTTTCGAATAGTAAAAAAAGCGAAGCTCACACCAAACCACCACTAACCTTTTCATACCCTTCACAAAAAAGTGTAAGGGTATATACAAGTTTGTGATTCCGTGTGTAACGCATTGAAATAACCATCTAAGACCCCATAAAGTATATATATTCTGGATCAGAATCAATAGAGATTACAATTAAGCGATATCCGTTTGTAGTCGTCGAAATACGGTTTCTGAGAAAACGGTTTGAGATATAAACCTCATTCTTTCGCTAAAATGTATTAAATCCCAGTAGTGGGTCTGCTATTAAAATTCAGTAAGATTGGGTTTTGAGGAGAACTTTTGGCCATTTTTTTGATCAGATTTTTGAAAAAAATGTTTTTCCTAAAAATTTACCCATATCATTTTTAATGCCCATTAGATCCAAAAAATCGAATTTTTGAAATCGACCCATATTTACCCAAGATACAACGTCTCCCGATTTTTCAAGAAATCGGCTTTATAAGGCAAATAAAACAACCAAAAGTCCATCAGAATGGTACATATAGGCTATTTAGAGGCAAAACTGGAAACTTTTTTGACATTCGTAGCGTTGTAGCGTTTCCCGATATCTCAAGAAGTCGGGCGTGGAAGCCAAACGAAACAATTTTTTGCTCTAAAAATTTGTCAGAATGATACATATGTGCTGCTCAGAGGCAAAATTAGAACATTTTTGGACATCGGCCCATATGTACCGCAGAAAACGCTCCTTCCGATTTCTCAAGAAGTCGGCTCTAAAAGCCAAATAAAACAATTTTTGGTACCAAGATTCGATCAAAACTGTACATATGGGCGTTTAAAAGCAAACTTTCAAAATTTTATTAAATCGGTCCATATATATGTCGGGTAGCGTCTTCCGATTTGGCAAGAAATCGGCTCTATAAGCCAAATAAAACAACTTTTGGCACCAAAAATCAATCAGAATGGTACATATAGTCTATTTACAGGCAAAAGTGGAATATTTTTTGACATCGGTCCGTATAAACTAGAGATATAGCGCCTCCCGATATCTTAAGAAGTCGGCAGTGACGTAACACTGTTTAACATTCGCTTCGAAGGGAAGATTTGGGCATTGACCAGCAATGCGTGAGAAATTCATTTTGGAAATTATTATGTTGAAGAATTTCATGAAAACTATTTAACATATATGGATCATTGTGAAGGGTATTTAAGATTCGGCCCAGCCGAATATAACACTCTTACTTGTTATTTGTCAAAAACAAACTGACAAACTAGTAAGCTAGTGCTACTACTTTATGCTATGTAGCATTAACTTAATTTTTATTCACTCCGCCCATTTTGTTTGCTTTTGGAAATGTAACCTAGCAAATGCTCCTTAGAAAGGGCAAGCAGGAAGAAAAACTTTGAAATCGTTTCTTTTAATTCTTTCACGCAGCTATTTTTCATCGTTTCTCATAGAACAATTTAAAATGCTTTTATATTTTATCAAATTAGCGAAATGCGTTAGCGTAGTAGAATATGCCGGTTTGTATATGTCAAAGAACTTGCAAACACAAAAAATCTTTTTTAAATGTGCTGGGCTTAAACATTTTTAAATCAAAAGTTTTAATAAAGGAAAACTTTTCAAATCAAGTATCTTTATTATACCAGTGTATTCAGTATCATTGTTGTTTGAACATTTTATTTAAAATTGCTTTAGTAAGACTTTTATCGCATCTACAGTTTCGTTCACTGCTGCATTTAAAATAAAAATTCTGTTGCAAGCTTTGCTCTATTTGCCACAACCTTAGACTAATACTGGGTTAAACAAACAGAAAGACATACAAATAAAAATGCGAAATAAACACTTTTACAAAGTAAAAATAAAAAAGGGAATAAATAAGCAAGAACAGCCAACTAGAATAGTTTTTCACAAAACTCACACTGATATTAAAAGACTACCCAACAAGCTTAACTACAGCAAACTAAAAATTTAATGTATAAACACTTCACAAGAGGATTTAGTGTAAGTCTTCACATTCATTTAAAATTCGACAGCTTTTTTGGCTGCCTCTCTCGGCTGCCGTGTAAGGTGTAATTGTATGTGCCTGGAAATAACCCTGCAGATAAAATGGGCAGTATTTGGTGCGAAAGATTTTAGTTGCTTTTGAATTCAGACTGGTTCATTATCTACTTAATGTTATTATATTGGCTACTTTTATGCCTGTTCATATACTAGTTTGTATCAATTTTTATTATGGATCGACCAAAAATACATTCTAATAGTAGTAATTCAGGTCTAAAAATATACCTATTCAAATGTTTTCAGTCTTTTTCAGCTGTCTATATGCCGCCGACATTTCGTTGGTGCTAATCAGCTAACTCATCCGTGGACTTGAAAAATTCTTAAAAGTTTGTTTGAGACTTAACTACTTATTCCATAATTCCCATGAACAAAATGAGAATCAGAAATGTTCAAATAAACCTTTAACACAGTAAACAGTTTTTTTCGTTTTGCAACCATTTTACTTTTCTTAAAGTAAATAAATAATTAAGTTCATTCTTACAGTAGTTTTAAAATTCTAATAAATTCCATTGAGTGCAAGTGGGTGAAATAATGTGAAAATCCACAAAAATTTTGTGGAATTTATAAACAAATTTAACAATAGTTTTTGATTTTCTAAATCCCACCATCTAGAAAAACAACTGCTTAGTCCAAAATTGTCTTTACAGTGAGGAAAGTTTTCCGAGTGGTTCGGATTATTGATTCCGTTCCGCGACTGCAAAAAGCAATTTTTATGCGGAAACAATATTTACAAATATTCATTCGGTTGCGGCAATGGTGTATTATTGATTCCGCAATGTACATATATATTTTCCAAATTTCGCATACGCTCAAATTTTCTAACGAAAGTCTAACCAAAATGTAGAATTTTTTTTTTCAAAATTTGCTTTAGTTTATGTTGTTTTCTTTTTAACAACTGTTTTTATGAGAATAAAAGATAAAAATACATAAACAAAGTGCAAACCAGAGCAATGGAGGACTTAAAAAAAATCCTGTGGTTCTACCCAGCGCCATCCAGCAGACATAAACAAATTTTTGCGAAGACTTGTCATGGACATTAAATGGTTTCGAACCACCAATAAAAGATGCCGCTGGTTGGAGAAAGGTATCGTAACACTGCTTCTTGAATTTTGTTGATCGGGGCTTAACTTGCAGTTTCTCTGTAGTAGGTATGGACAGATTATAGGAGGGGCGTAAAAAAATGTTTTAAACGTACATTTATTTGGAAGCTGCAAAAATATGCATGATTTTCTATTTGCCAGGAGACAAGTAATGACGTATTTTAAAATGAGATCTATGCTCAAATTGCTGCCAGTTCTAATCGTTCAAATTGTTGTGATGTTTGAGTGGAGATAGTCAGACAAGTCCCGTCAGAAGTAAACGATTGGCATCGAGTAAAAAACTAAATTAAGAATTAAGAGAAGGCAATACGAGAGAAATAATGCATGTTATTCTTTAATTTAGATAAAAGAAAACTAAATAAAAATTCATAGCTATAATATGCAAAAGAAATAAACTTTGCTCGGCCATCACAAAAAAACATACTTTGCCAAAATAATATTAACACAATCTCTCTCAAAGGTAATTTTTTTCGTGAAACACAAATTAGACAGAATCAGAATTGTCTCGCTAGAAAACATATTATTTTTAGGTAAAAGCGACATCAGGTTCATTTGAGCCTTGCCTTAAGCTCACCACACGTAAAGAGGAAATATGGCTGTTGAGAAACATACTATTGTTCAAATATATATGTAGTTACAAGCTAACAGTATTAGTTGTTAACTAAAACATTCACATTGCTACTAATTCCACATGCTACATTTAGTCATGATGATATCATGTTCGACCATAATATTGTTATTTTCAATCACATTGTTGTGGCATCCAACAATACTAATGTCATTTCCTACCACATTATTAAACCATCCAAACATTGTGTAGTGAATTCCAACATACCTTGTAAATTTCAATCATACTATTGTCAAACCCTATATTATTTTCATACTGCAAGTTGCACATACGAATACTGACTGAATTAGGAAAAGAAATGGTTACTCTCGACAATATTATGGTTGAATTTGACAGCATTATGGTTTCCCTAACACTTTTTTAATCGTGTGCTTGAAAACAAAAACAATATGCTAGGAACACAACTGGGATAAATGACGAATTTCGCCCAGCACGACGAATACGCCGGTTAAAATTCGCTGTGTAAATTCGTCGGTAAAAAACATCGTAACGATAAAAAACAAAAATATTTGTTAAAATTGATAAAGTTATTTACTGTTTGTTCAAAGAATAAAGTTGTTTATTGTTGTTCTGCCACTATCGAAAGCAAGCTGAGATGTTCGTTTACGACGTTTATATGTATCCCGGAGTCCTTTCCAGCGTATTCTGCATGCATCACCTATGTATATCATTTTTGATAAGTATAAGTAGATACAGATGTATCTAAAAATATGGCATAGAATATTTTCAATTTCTTTTCACCGGGTAAATTTACCACGCCGCCAATTTTCTCCCATATTTCCGTCTTTTTCTGGACATTTTTATATGCTTTTGATCCCAAATTATATAAACGTTCATGAAGTTTAACATTTTCAATAATAATTTCACTTGTATCCATTTTCTCGGTGTTTTAATTTTATTTTATTATAGTTAAACTGCTGATGGGGTGACCATATTATGAAAATTGGTTGCTAAAATATTTAGCATTACCAAAAACAAAAAATTAAACACTACAAACATGTTTGGCTTTTTATTTTAAATGCAAAAATTCAAAGCGTAGCACTTAAAATAAAAACTATATAAATTGTTTTAATTAATTGTTTTTACTAAAACACTTAAAAACTAAAACCCAAATGGCCACATGGTACTGATTTGTTCGTCGTTCGCCGGTGTAAGAAATAGAAATAAATCTATTTCAAGTTCGCCGCATACAACGAATTTCGACAGACGCTATGACATTTTCATATACACCAATGCGTTTTATTTTTGACGGCGAATATTCGCGGCTAAAAATTCGTCGTTCATCCCAGTTGTGTTCCTAGCATTATGGTGGAATACAAAAATAATATGTCTCGATTAGTATATCTGTAAAATGCAAAAAAATATTTTTACGTACATACACATCTATATGATATTCAAATTACTTACTTGCATACACACAATAAAAACAATTGCGTATATGTTCCATAATTTGTATTGCATAATTGTCTTATTTCGCTTTTCTTACTGCGATTTTGTATTTAAATTATTTTTTGTTACTTTTCATAAATTTTCAGTTACAACACAAAAATTGCGGAAAACTTACTTGTCAATGGCAACTTATAATAATAATAATATTGTTATTATTATTTTTAACAAAGTTTCTGTTGTTGCCATTGGACAAGTAAGTTTTCCTCAATTTTTGTGTTGTAACTGAAAATTTATGAAAAGAAACAAAAAATAGTTTAGTATTTGGTTGTCATTTGATAGACTAAAAATACTTTATTTTTCATAACTAAAGCTTGTTCGAATGTTCATTATAAAATGGTTGTAGATATTGACAAATTAATGTAACCATTATTGAATTTTCATGGATGGTGGCAACAAAATGATCAAACTGTAACAAAAACTGTGTTTACGGTGACCAAAATTGGTTTACGGCACTTTAAATCAAATATACATTATCTGGCACAAGCTTACCCATCGTTTTAGACAGCATAATATTGTTGTCGCAACCATTGTTATTATGTTGTTTTCAAAACGACTTGTTTCAGCAAGTTATAAGTAACGGCAAATCTATCTGTTAAAAAACTTTAAACAAAATTTTTCGTTTCCGAAATTTAGCTAATTCAAATCATTTGTTATCATTAATATAACCTCTTTCGAATTCCCTTTCATTTCTATATTAAGGCACTGAGAAATCAAGTTTTTAAAAAAAAAATAATGGCACAACAACAATTAGTGGAATACATCAAGCCGGAAAATCTAGTACCGAAAACATATCAACTCATATTGTCTACTAAATGAAAGGATTTGATGTAATTGAATTATGCAAATATATACATATGTTTACTCATGATTGTTTTAATAAGCACCCACATACTGCTACTACTACTAGGTCTACTTAAACTACGCACACACACACACACATCCGTACAGGGCTCTCAAATAAGTCTTCTCATATCACGTTTCCTTTCATGTTTCGAAAGCTGTAAATTTAATTTAATACATTCACTCTTGATTTATACCTCTAACCATAAATATTTTCTAATTTATTACACATCAGTTAATTGTAGTTTAAGGTATGGAATATGGTAACAAAGCAGGAGGTGTGTGAAAGCAAACACATGTAATGGTCAAAATTGCATGAGTAAAGCGCATTAATTTCACTTAAATTTTTCAAAACAAAATTTTTAGGTTTAAAAGATAAACGTAGTCTTCAAAAACCAAACTCGCAAGAATGAAAGTTGCGCTACACTTTTTTTACAAACAAATTTATATTTTCTTTACTTTTTGAAAGATATTGTTGATATTTTTGTTTGTAATAAGTATACGGAAATTTCATGAAAGTGCTTTTCTTTGCAAATGCAGTGTGACGGTTTGACTTATAAAAAAAAATAATAAAAACCGAAAAAATGTTTAAACTAAATTTTTTAAAAGAACATAAAAACTACATAAATAAACCATTAATATTTTTTTGATCGAAAATAAAGAAAGTAGAGAAATGATTGCTTAGTATAAATGCTAAAGAGTAAAGAATATTTGCAACAAACAACACTTTTCTAAACACCCTGTGCTTAATTAACAAAATATTGTGAAAGATATAATATACGTAGTGAAATAATAATGATGCTTTTTCTGGTTCGACTCAAGTTCTGTTTACTATAGTGTCTCAAACAACAATATGGTTATTTGCAAGCCAAATGATTTAAGTTCTGTAGTCGTCCTTAATCCCTTCGATGTGCTTCTTATATGGAAAAGCAACAAGGTAAGCGGTTTACGTGGGAAAAATAAAAACCTGCTTCAAAATTATTTTAACATTAAACAACAAACTGTTATGGAAGAGATAATTTATAAACCTCAAAGACTACACACACGCACACACAAACACACTTACACACACACAAGTACGCTTTTGCATTCTTATCAGGACTAAGATTGTAAAGTAAACCAAAAATAAAAACAGCTTAAATACACGCTTTAACTCATTTACTGCAGACAATTTAGGTACATGTTCATTATAATTTGTAAAGATGATGCCGTCATTATTATCGCCGTTATAAAGTGTCATGTAGAATATGTGTTTATGTCATTTACAAGTGAATGAGTGTTTGTGCTGCAGCTCATGTGTGAGTAGATAAATCGTGTACATATTATTAATGCTTTTTTAGGCAAGCAACAGTAGATATGTACTTCGAAAATACATGCTAAAATTATACTTAAGTTTACGTAGTCTGGGCTTGTGGAGCTTCAAATGCAAAATTGTTGTGTGAATATCATTAATTCTTTAAAGCTTCCGCACGGTCATGACTGAAATTTATCTTGCATAAGGAGTGCAATCCAATGGTTTACAGCACATTATTTCATGGTGTTAGACAAATAGATCATTGAACACTGCACAGATCTTGTTTCTCATTTATTGCCTTGAAGTTATGGCGTATAGTAGCTTAGTAATAGCCTACAGAAATCGAGACTAGTCACTACACGCAGGTAAAGAGTATTCCACAAGGGACCATTACTATTCCAAAAGTAATCCAACAACAAGAGAAAAATATGCTCTAGTTTACATTACAATGTTCTGGCAGAGTACCATGTAATCCAAAAACCAATCCAAGCAACTACTCCGCATATTATTACCACAGGGTTATTCTTGAAATCACTTCATGTCACTGCACTCAAAATAATATTGCCGTAACTGAACGTAGTTTATTCTAGAATTAAGCAGTGCAGTTATTTTTAAGTGACAAAACGTTTAAAATATGTAGAATGAAATTTTAATTTTAACTGAGTTGTACAGTTACTTAAAAAACTAACTACAGATGAATAAGGATTTTCGGTCACAGTTAATAATGACAGTAGTAACTTATGTCAGATATACATGAAGGAAGCAAGCTGTTAATGTGTATATACACATTTATAATTTGGTTTCTATATAAATTTGTAGCATACATACTCTTTACTTAAATTGATTGTTGTCGAATTTGTTCTGACTGTTGCGTTGGCAGCTGCTTTCAAGACGAGATGCTGCATGTTCGAGTCTCAGCAGACGCTTTGCGGTACAAAAATTAAATAAGCGACCTGAAAAAGGAGATAATACAGATAGAAACTATAATTAATTAAAATGACTACCCAAAAGAAAAAAAAAAAAAAATTTTACAAGTTCATTACGCATGAATTATTTGAAAGTTAGAATAAAAGAAAAATCATTATTTTTGCCGATTGGGCTCTGTAGGTTTTTCAACATTTAAATGCAAATAAAGTAATAAGTGAACTTAAAACAAAAATAGGTAGGACAGTTTTTAAATGAAGTTTCATTTATTTTAAAAAATGTTTTCAGTTACGAGCTCGTTTGAGCATTTTTTGAGAACCCTAAGCCGTATACATATGTTTTTTCGATGTATAGAACTTTAAGTTGCAATAAAACAATGATGGATTATTCGATTGACTTCCATTTCATTTGAGCGAAAAATAATCTTTTGGCATCACATTTTAAATATGATTTCTGGCATATGACCGCCACGGCTGGCGCGGATGTAGTCCAATCTGGACGTCAAATTTTCGATGACTTTTTTCAACATTTGTGGCCGTATATCGGCAATAACATGGCAAATGTTGTCTTCCAAATGGTCTAGCGTGTGTGGCTTATCCGCATAGACCAATGACTTTACATAACCCTACATAAAGTAGTCTAGCGGTGGTTAATCACAAGATCTTGGAGGCCAATTCACAGGTCCAAAACGTGAAATTAGGCGGTCACTAAACGTGTCTTTCAACAAATCGATTGTGGCACAAGCTGAGTGACATGTTGCGCTGTCTTGTTGAAACCACACCTCCTGGACATCATGGTTATTCAATTCTGGAATGAAAAAGTTAGTAATCATGGCTCTATACCGATCACCATTGACTATAACGTTCTGGCCATCAAAGTTTTTGAAGATGTACGGTCCAGTGATTCCACCAGCCCATAAAAAGCGCCAAATAGTCAGTTTTTCTGAATATAACGGTGTTTCGACATACACTTGAGGATTAGCTTCACACCAAATGCGGCAGTTTTGTTTGTTGAGCCATTCAACCAGAAGTGCGCTTCGTCACTTAACAAAATTCGCTTATGAAAATCGGGAACAGCGGCAATCTCGTCTTGCACTAAAATTGCACTATTTGCAAGCGTTATTCAGACGTGAGTCATCATTCATGATGAATTGCCAAACCAAACTGAGAATAAATCACTTGACAGCTGTTAAATCGGTCGCCATCTTGAACAGTAATGCCCACTTAAAGTTCTATTTATCGAAAAAAATACTCTTTATATACAAAAATTGCTCGTTTAAAGATATTAGAGATAAAAAGTTTCGGTTCTAGCTTGTATAGAAGCGAAATAAAGCTTTAAAGAAAATTGCATTGTAAACTTTCGTTGTCTTGAGATACGTTTACATCTTTTGTATCAATATGCTTGAGCTTCCTCTAAAAATATTTATACTTTGCTCAGAATTCTGAATAAACAATGAAATGAATAACTTATCGTAAGAAAAGGTTTCTACCAACCTCTTATTTCCGCTGTGTTCTACAAAAATCTAAATTGTATATTTTTTGACATGGGTATAATTTTGCTTGGCTAAATTTAATTGAGCCTTTATTTGGTATTCAAACATATTCTAAGAAAAAAAAAAAACACTGATTACCTTCAACACTTTTTAACCAACATATGATTTTTTGTTATTTCTTTTCAGGTGAGTTCTTTTAAGAAACCCCACTACCACTCCTGCGACAACATAATGAAGTTTGTGATACACAGAAAAGGAATAAAAACAAATTACAACGCACATATGTACCTAGAAAGTACCATAGGGGCAAGTTAATATCAACCAGACTTTGAATGTTTACTAGCGTAAACACACACCTGCATTCAGGGGAAATATAAATATTTATGTATGTATGTGTATATGTATCTACTTCAGCCATTATGTCACTTATTTTCAACAAAACACACCCAAGCATGTTCTGTCAACCCATATCAATGTCTGCGACACACTAAAGCCCAAAGGAAAAGTAAACAAAATTCTTTAACTAGAATTTCACAGCTATTGAACAGCATTTTATTAACAATTATAAAAACGTTAATTAAACGGCACAAAAAAAATACAAACATCTCTAGAGGTTGACAAATGTGATGCATGGGAACTACATGGTGCAGGTCAAACAACCAAGTAAAAGACCCATCAAGAGTGACGACCATTGCTTTGGGTTTGGAAAGGCGTTCAAACCAGGCCAGCAGTCAATTATAACTTTTCTTCATAAATTTGCTTTGCTATTTTAGCTCGACACGTTAGGAGCATAAATACTACATACTTACATACATATGAGAACGAAAACTAAGAGAACCTGAGCAAACATACGGTTTGGTTGGGCGAAGAAAACTTTAGTTTGTTTTTGCTACAACAGTTTTCCAAAAACATCATTTATTATTGTTGACAGTCATAACCTTCTTTACTTGCTTATTTATTTATTAGAAATATTTTCATTTACATTAAAAATCTAAGGGCACCATTTTCAGTGCTCTCCTTTGGCACGAAAATATCCTTTGGACAATGCGTTAAAACGAATTGAGAAGTTATTTAAAAATTTGGCCCATCCGTTTTACTTCAAAAAAAAAAAAAAACTGAGAATTGTTTGTTCGGCAGCACCACTAAGTAACGTATAATGGAGACTTTAACGGCCAGTTTGGCATACACAAGTTGACTTTAAAGTAAACGTTAACACTGGTATTCATAAAAAATAAAACGTTGCTCAAATACATTTTGGAAAAAATGTTATATGAAAAATTTTTTGTAAAATGTGTTTCAACAATGTTTTATTTTTTATGAATACCGGTGTAAGTGTTTAGCAGGAGGAAAAAATTTCACTACGACACTTCATGGTTCAGGGTCGGTGTTCGAAAAAATTTTTGCAGAAAAAAATTATTAGGGGTTATTTGACGCTTCTGCGAGCCACCGGAATAGATTAATATTAAAGTTCCGCATTTACACGTAAACAAAAAATATGGTTGGTTGAGGTAATCATATTCGAAGAGAAACATATCGTTGAAATATATGGTTACAGTCTAACCACATTAATTGTTTTGTCATGTGCTACCTTACTGTTTTTAAGTTGAAGTTTTCAGTAATCATTTTACTTAAAAAAAACAAGCATAGGATTGTCCTCTTCAAACACATTATATTGGAAAAATGATTTGAAATTATTATATTGCATTTGAAATCAACCCTGTAATTTTTGTGAGTAATTATTTTATTGTTATATTCAACCATGATATTGTCATGGACAACCATATTTTTTTGGAATAAGTAGTGTTGCTTCAAGCATATACTTTTTAGATTTTTCAAGTGTACTGATGAGTTGTTTAGCAGCAACGAAATGTCGGCGGCATATAGACGCCTGAAAAAAGACAGAAAGCATTAAGGTCTATTGTTTGCTTTAACTTTATAGATCGTTATAGAGAACATTATGTTGTTATCCCAACCATGGCTTAAAAGGTTTTTTCTCTGCTCACACTTTAACAAAGAACGTGTTTATAGTAACCAAAAGTATGCATTTTAAATAAAAATAACTTGTTTGCTACAGCTTTATGCATCGTTATAGAGAACATTATGTTGTTATCGTAATCATGCCTTAAAATATTTTTCTTTGCGTTTAGGTTTCTCAAACCAAATAGTAGAGGCGTAACAGCTATTCGCCTACCATTTTATATGATCCTATTACTTGGTCCGTATATTCAGGCGCGGATCCACCTAAAGCTTTTGGTGGGGGAGGGGGAATTTCTTATGGCATAAAATAAAGTCTTATTATTGGTAAATCGCTTATTAGCAAAATAAATATACTTATCATTTCATCAGCTTAATATCCCTTCCCGCGCCTGTTATATTAATACATATACATTTGATATCTAATTTTAAACGGATTGTTATTTTTATTTTTGATTTTGATGAAAAAAAGACGGTTAAATGGTTAATTCAAGTTCAACAAATCATCTGGAAGCCTTGATATTGTAGATGACTGATAAAAACAAATTCTATATATCATTACAAATAATTCTTGACCAAGAAAACACTATCAGTAAACAGCAATTAGTAACGAATTATGTCTACAATTTTACTTCAAACACAAGGAACATCTCCCTAACAAATAGATTTTAAGAAAACTTTCAAACAAGCAAAAACTTTTCTCTGTCCCTTTCCAATTTATTTTTTTTTTTTGTTTTGCTTCCAAAATGCTTTGCCTTTGCAAATCTTTGGAAAAATGTAATACTTTTCTTCAGAATTTAACCCTCAGGTGACCATGGTTATTAACAAATTGGTTCCAATTATTTAAGATTTTTAAGTTGTTTTGCGAAATAGTAAAGAAAATTTAAAAACACTGTGAAGGCAGATGAATAATCCTGTAACTTTTTAAAGCTTAATTGTATAAATTATTTTTGTATTAAACTCTTTCTATATTCTGTATGTATGCAGATAAGATAAATACACAGAGCGAAAACTTCCTAATAGATTCAATAAGATTTTCTCTTTGAAACGTTTTTAGGCTGAGGGGTATCCCAGCAGAGAGTAAAGAAGATTTTACTATGGGTATTTCTTATTATTTCCATGTTGCAGATCTTATTAATTGTCTCAACAAGAAAAACACATAAAACCAAGAAGAAAACTTGTTACTCATGTTTGTTTTTACTCAGTTTCCGATTTGCATGGTACCAAAAAATAATTCTATAGAGAAGAACTTATTGATTCTATTAGGTTTTCTTGTAAATTGTATACAATAAGGATTTCTTATTGATTTTATTAGGTTATCCTTTTAATTTTTTCCCTATTGGTTTTATTAGTTTCCTATATAAACACACGTAAATCATCTTTTTAATTTCATTAATTGTTGTTTTTTTAATAAGGTTTTCCCATTTAAAATAATAAGGAATCCTTCTTGAAAAAAAAAACTATAAAGATATCTTATTGATTTTGTTCTACTTCATTAGGTGCTTTTTTCTCTGTGTAGTAGTAATGGGTGTGTTTGATATAATTAAAAAATATTTAGACCGAAAATATACAACAACTTGGCTGGCTGAGTGACGTGATTGTCGCTTTAGAATCATGAGCCCCTGAGTTCAAGGACGGCTGCTTGACGAGAAAGTGTGGCGACTTCGAAACAACTAGTTGTCCACCCTGCTAAATGTGTATTTGATATCTTTTTTGTCTTATTTAATACCAATCACAAAAATAAATAAATAATTAATTGTAAGAAAAATAAATAAATAATAAATAACAAATAATTGTACAAGAAAAAGTTCGAATAATAAAAAAATGATTAACTCAATTGTATAAATTACAAGATTCGAACTCCGAACTTATCTCTTGGCCCCTTTTTACGCTACTATATTCCGAATAATGAAAACAAAAATCTGCCTACGAAAAAAAGTTTAAATTTTAAAAGAAGATCTTTCTCTCAAGTCTTCCCTGAGGCTTTTAAGCAATTCTAAACTGTGTTCTTGCTTTCAGCGAACGATGTGGAGTGGTATTTCGTTTGTGAAACTTATTTATTCATAAGCTCCTGACACGGAATCCAACCAAATATCTGTGAGTTTCTTATTTATTCGAAATGAGCATGCAGTTTAAAAAACGAGAAATGTTTTATTGTGCTATCATGAAATTTGTGGAAGAAATTAATTGGTAAAATCAATATTACCCCTAAACGATATACAGATATGAATATGGATCAAATCCATGCTATGTAAAGCCAACATAACGTCATTGCTTTCGATAATATTAATCAGGTTACGAATTCCCCTGTATGTCAACTCTTTGCTGAAGAGCTAGGCTTATTTAATCCTTTTTGCAGTGCCATTCACTTAGTGGACACAGGACCATTTTCTATAAATTATCAGACCTTAAACCAGTCCAGTTAATGACTTACCCCGATTTCTTAACAACGACTACACAACCTCAAGAAAAAAAAAACACTATCTTCCACCTGAGCTTTGTAGCCGGGAGAGACTACCCGACAAAAGAAGCCTGAAAGAGTCGGCGTTGAACTTGAACTGCTTATCACCGTCCTCTGTCCCCCCAAACTTTCAATATAGCGTGGCTTAACAATATGAACTGAATATCAAATAAATGCAGTAGTATGCAGTTTAAAAACAATTGTTTTCCGCTTTCTGGACTTATCCATTTATTTGAGCTGACAAACTTGTCAGGAAAATGTTCACTATAAAGGCGAAATCATACCGGGCGATGTGACACGACACAAAAAACTTTGGCTGATGCCAAATTCTTCAAACAAAACCGAGAACCATATAAGCCATTAAAATTAAATAAGAATATGCAGCTTGAAGAAATTGTGTGTTGAATATAAATATACAAAAAAAAGTAAATTAAAAAAAAATATCGCAGTTATCGCTGGCTATTTCGCACCAAACAGAAAGTGAACTACACCACTGGACACTGCTTGACATATTTTCCTAGTTGGTTGAGTTGCATCACATCGCCCAGTACTGTTTCGCCATACAAGGCTTAAAAAGTTTTCTGTCATAGTAAGTATTTTCCATCACGTTACTCTTCACATTAACTAAAAAATAATGCATGTATTATTCCTTAAAAATGAAGGCGGGCATTCATAATAAGGCGCAAAAACCAGTTGCAAAATGTGAAACATAACTGAGTTTCGAGGAAGTAAAAAGCGAATTATTAACAATTGTAAATCATATAGTTCGAGTATAAATATGAACTTAATTTTTTAGTTTCTATTCAATTTGCTTTGTTTCTATTCAATTAGTTTGTATTCAATTTGCTTTAAGAGCCAATTGAAATGTATTAATTCAGGTCCAAAAATTAACCTTTTCAAAAAATGTTTATTGTATTTTTCAGCTGTCTATACGCCGACGACATTTCGTTGGTGCTAATCTACTCATCAGTAGACTTGAAAAATTCTTAAAAGTTTGTTTGAAATTTAACTACTTATTCCATAATTCCCATGTACAGAATGAGAATCAGAAATGTTCAAACAAACCTTTAACACAGCAAACATTTCTTTTTTCGTTTTGCAACACTTCTACTTTTCTTTGCATTGTTGTATAGAAGCAACGAGTCACCATTGGTTACTACGATTTGAATTTTTGAAATTATCAAAAAGTAAAACATTTTTTGAAAAGGTTCATTTTTGGACCTGAATTAATACGTTCGATTATAAAGTTAAAACTAGAACTAAATATTGCTGAGTAAAAAAAGGTGAAATTAGAACTAGAAAGTTTATATTACAACTAGATATTGCTGAGTAAATAATGTGCCATTCTGTCCTTAAATATTTTGTACTGTTGAACGTTGCACTTTTCTAAACGGATTTTGCTGAATTGTCACAAATTTTCATTGATAGCGTATAGCAAAATTGATTTCATAACCATGATTTTTTGGAAACTCCACTTCTAATGTTAAAAAAAAAAAAATCAGTTTAAAAAAGAAGTATGTCAAAAATAATAGTAACATCTCGGGAAATACTTTTAAACTATTATTTAATAACAAAGACAGATTCTCTTCCTGCTACTTTTCTTAGCAGTTGTCAATTTTTGTGACTAGTAGAATACTTGACACGGACAGTTGTGGTTTAAATGGCGTGTGACGCGTGACTCACACAAGATAGCACATAATTAGCCTTCAGGAAACTGCTACCTATAACGTAAATAAAAACGTTATAGTTATGCTTCATACGTATTCACTTTCAAAAATAATATGTCCCTAATAAAATATTATGCCATTACTGAAAAGAATATGAAGTAAGCAAATGATGGTTTCCGAACTTTTTAGTTATTTGTAGTTATTGCTACAATATCGTTTCATTTCAACCTCAGTTAAATATTGAAGGTAGTGTTTTAGGAAAAAAAAAAATGTTGATAGTTTTTCCCAAACTGCCCTGCGAAGGTATTGCTTGATCGGCTACTTTTTTCAGGGTTGTTGCGTTTTTTTCTACGATTTGCTTAAAAGCTCAACTAAGTATGAAATTCTATGCAGGTCATGTAAATCGGATTTCATCAATTGTACATGAATATATGTAGGTTAGTTTCGTGGGAAAAATTATACCATCTTCTACATCTGTGCTAACAATTATATGAATCCTGTATACAGAAAAACTTTTTTTGGCTGACCTGTAAACGAAATTACATACATATATGACTTGCAGTGATTTAAATGCACTAAATTCAAGTCTACTGTATATATATTCTATCATGTAGTGAAGTAAAAAATAACACTAAATGTTCTTTTCATCACATTTTCGCGTTACAAAAAAATAAAAGCATAATCTTCTCTTATATCCGTTGCCTGCGTGCAATGGTTTTGCCATAGTGTCGAAGAACGTATTGTTACGATTGAAAGAAAAACGATTTTTGTGAATCCGTTAATTCTAAACGAAAATAAAATACACTCAACTATTTTATTGACAGCACTTTTAGATCCGTTCAATCTTTATTAATTATTCAACTCTGTTAAAGCGCTTTGCTACAATACTTTTCAGCATTGCCGTAAAAATCAGATTCATAGTTTCGAGAAAGCCGTGTTTTTAATGCGGAACAGTTGCCTCTAAAAAATCAACTTAACCAACTTAAGGTGGGATCACACGTATGCCGTAATGCACCAATTTTACACAATTTTTATTGGGTTGAATAAAAAAATCTAAAAAGAATGTTTTAAGCCCACTTACTTATTTTAAAATTCTCATGAACAAAATGAGAATCAGAAATACTCAAACAAACTTTTTATACAGAAAGCATTTCAGGTCTTGCAACACCGTTACTTTTTATAGCACTTCCTTACAACTCATTTTGTTCATGAGAATTTTGGAATGAGTAAAAAAAATTTTTGAAAAATTTTTCCACTAAAATTTTTTCCCATTTCCCAAAAGTGCGATCATGATCAATTTCTCCCATAAAATGTGTTCCCATTCGAAATTTCCCCTTATCATGAATGGATTTTTCAAAGACATTTTTTCCATTTTTTGTATCAATTTGTTCATATAATTTTCTTTGGAGAACTAGAAAAAAATGCAAGTAGTTGCTACATTTTAATGGATATATAAATTAGCTGAAAAATATTTTTAGGTCTAAACCAATAAATAATGTGCAACATGACATGCTTCTCAATAGGGTGCAAAATAACCGACCCAGTGCATGTGGTTTTGTGAAGGTTTCTAAAGATGTGGTGGCCGAATTTTGGTACATATTCGCTTACAGAAGAACTAAAAAGTGCTGACCCTCCTATTAAAAAAGTGCATGAATGGAATTTTATCCATGGATATTTTATCCATTCTTCACAATGAATTTTCTAAAGCATCCAACACTTTAGAGAGCACTTTGGAAAAAGTGGATTGCGCCATTCCTACTTCGTAATCTCTTCCAACACTTTTTTAGTATACACCCTCTGCAAAAAATACGTAAGCATGCGCTTAATTTTACGATGGGCGGAATATCAAATGATTTTTTTTTCCGATAGAGAATCTGTCAAAATATTCAACAGGCATGAAAACTCCGATTTGTTCACCCTTTTTACCTTTTAAACTACACTGACTGTTTGTTAGTCATAAAACATAAATTTAATTACTTTTTACATCACTTACCCACAAATTTTCAATAAATTTCCTTTGTATTTATATTTTTTTCTTCCCAAACGTTCCCACAATATTCATGATAGCAAATTTCCCTACTTGGGGAATGAAAATTTTATGCGAATAAATATTTCACATTTTACTCACGATAGGGGTGATTATATAAACTACGCTTAATGCAGCGGGAATGAGTCAGAGCCTGATACAAAGTGGGAAATATCGTGATGTAAAAAACTCGAATTTTCCCACATAATTCCTTTTTTCGATAATTTGTTTGCAGAGCATTTTATTGTCATACCCTGCATATGCAGCCTAACTATTTTCCAATTCTAAAGAAAGAAAAAAAAAAGAAATGCGTTCGGGGGACCCCCGTTAGGAACGAAGTTCCTTACATTTTTGTTTTTCATCATTGAATGTAATACAAGGTGAAATCTGTATGTTTTATTTTGTGTTGTTTTTGAAATTTTGAAATTTTATGTTTCTTTAAATTTTTGGAACGTTTTCCAACTAATTATTATTTATTGGTAGGTGTCTCCGCTACTGTCAGCGGAGACACCGCCCATCATACACAATTGCTTGTCGACAGTACACCAATACATATAAACAGCTCACACGCTTTCGTGACGATTTCTACTAATTTCCACAAGCCGCGTTAAGGAACTTCGTTCCAAAAACCAATCAGACATTTTCAATATTATTGCCTTAGAGGAACTGTCCAAAGAAGAGCAAAATATGGGTAAAAATATACAAAGAAATTTCCTTTGGCTTATTAATTTGAGCTCAAGGTCACTTTTATTTATTTTAAGAAAATTGTTCGATATTTCGATACTCCTTTGTGTATCTTCTTTAGGAAAATGTGTTTTCTAATATTTTATCCAGAACATACAAAGAAATAAAAAAAATGTATAGCAAATGACTTTTAGCTCAACAATATACTAATATTAAAGCCTTAGAATAGTATTATAAAATCTTATTTATATTAAACACTTTTGGTCTTAATTTAAGGGAAAATCTTTACGGAAGGGGCTATTTAAAAAGCTTAATAAACTGTGAGATGGTGTAACGTGTTCTATGAGGATTTCATCAAACATGGCGATCCAAAAATCCCTTGCCTTACAAAATTATTCAAAATTGTCTTTATTCCCAAAAGTTGTTTGTTCAATTTTCACACAACTTTATACTGATTTAAGCCTAGTTAATAGCTTTTTAATCCTATTTAGTTCTCTAAAGGGTTAAACTCTTTGAGCTTAAGGGTATATTCTGTTTGTAAATAGTATTTTACAATCATTAAAAAAGTTAAGGTTTGTAGTTTGTATTAAAGAACAAATGAAAACTAAAAGCACCTTAAAACTTGAACAAAACAAATGTTAAAGTTTTTGCTTGTTTTTCTTTTTTTTTCTTTCTTTCCTTTCGGTCCTTCCACTGAAACGAGTAATAATATTATTTAAAAAGTTTAAGAAGACTATAAAAACGTGAAAAGGAAAATGCTAAACATTTTTCTAAGCGAAATTAGTTTGAAAATGGTATGGCTTCCTAAGTTTAATACAAATTGTTCTATTTAGTTTGCAGCTGTAATATTAATAATGTTTAAAAAAAAGTTCTTTAAATTAAAGCTAAAGGAAAACTTAAAAGTGAGATCTTTTTGTTCCTTTGTAAATGTCCTGTTTTTCTAGGCTTTCATTGAAGTATAAAAGATTTGCTTCATTCGTTTAGCTTAAGATTTCATTAAAATATAACTTCCACGCCTTAATGTTTTCACAAGTTTCATTTAAAAATTTTTTCAACATCAGCATTTAAAAGAAAATATAATTTGAAGCCAATATTTGGCAATTTAATGGACCGTGCTCCACTCTCGTTATGTATTTGACTTTTTGGTTGACATTTTTACTTAGAATTAATTGTGTTGTTTAGCTGACTTTGGTGCTTTCCAAAAATTGCTACTGTCTCGTTCAAATGCTTGTGGCAGCGCTTATGGAGTTTTCTTTTCTAACAAAAACTTAAAAACTAAACGAAGCCTCCAGGCCAGGGTCCGAAACAGAAAATTAGCTGCAACTTTTGAGCTGTATGAGATAGAGACGGGAAATTCGCACAGAATATGCACACAGAGCGAAAACTTCCTAATAGATTCAATAAGATTTTCTCTTTGAAACGTTTTTAGGCTGAAGGGTATCCCAGCAGAGAGAAAAAAAGATTTTTCTATGGTTATTTCTTATTATTTCCATGTTGCAAATCTTATTAATTGTCTCAACAAGAAAAACACATAAAACCAAGAAGAAAACTTGTTACTCAAGTTTGTTTTTACTCAGTTTCCGATTTGCATGTTACCAAAAAAAAAAAATTCTATAGAGAAAAACTTATTGATTCTATTAGGTTTTCTTGTCAATTGTATACAATAAGGATTTCTTATTGATTTTATTAGGTTATCCTATTAACTTTTGCCTATTGGTTTTATTAGTTTCCTATATAAACACACGTAAATCATCTTTTTAATTTCATTAATTGTTGTTTTTTCAATAAGGTTTTCCCATTTAAAATAATAAGGAATCCTTCTTGAAAAAAAACCATAGAGATATTTTATTGATTTTGTTCAACTTTATTAGGTGCTTTTTTCTCTGTGCAGCTGCCTGGTTCTACGGCAACAAACAAAACAAAATAAAATGTTAAAACAAACACGGTGCAAGGCGGCCCCCTTCAATTTGATAATTAGTTGCCAGAAATACAAAAAATAGTCTAAAGCTGACATTAAAATGATGCCCGGCACAAGAGGGCGACCTTTGGGTTGCAAATAACATGAAACTTACGAACCGTAAGATGTTAGCCTCTACATTACATACAGCCAATAAATTATCAAATAATTATCAAAAATTATCAAATAATAAGAACAAATATATAATAGAGCAACCGTATTTCACATACATTAAAACAATTTTCAGCTGATTTTTATAAAGTCCTTCGTACGACAATTCTTCGTCAGTTAAGTGAAAGTCAAAACTTATTGCTTTTGGTGTCGGTAACGACTTCTCTCGTTTAATATCGAGTGTCCTTAGAGACTTCACTATACGTGTTGTCGCCTCGTCAAAGGAGTTCAAGATAAATTTGGGCTTACCTCAAGTTTTCGTTCCTTCTCCATACGCTACTTCCTATTTTTCCCAGTAACCTTTACTACCAAACTTTAAACCCTATCGATTTTTGTTCAGATGACAGCAACATTTGTCATTCGTATTCATTTAATACGAATGTAGATCGACGCCAAGAGGCAAATTATGAGCGATGCGCTCAATGACGATCTGAAACAGCGTCGAAAAACACACTGGAAGCTCTTAATGTTCTTGGTATGAATATTCAGTGCGTTGTTCGCTGGCCTGAGCACATTTTTGATGTCACAAAATAAGCATTTTATTACCTTAATTTTTTTTAAAGGCTGCAAGACATACTTCACTCCATCCGATCGCTTGCAATGCTCGTAAAACCCAGTGTTGCCTACTAACACCTAGACGAACTCCCAAGGATACTTATGGAGTCGGAAGCTCTTAATGTTCTAGCTATAAATATTCAATGCGATGTCCGCTGGACTGAGTATATCTCCTCACTATTTATACCACCAACATCCCGCCGAAAATGGAATATAACTCTCATGCCTGGGCCAGTGCCTCAAAGTCTATTTTGGGGCTACTCGGCAGTGTGCAGGAGAGGAGGCAGAAGCTTATAACTCCAGCAGAGTGTCCAACTCTATTGCGGCACTGGAGCATCGTCTCGGTGTGGGGTATGTTACACTGTTCTGTCGCTATTTTGATGCGATAGAACAGATCAGGGATCTTGTTACGGATACCCGAGTTTGAATAACTAGCAGAACACATCCATTTTCAGTCGATTAACCAGTGAATCGCATAACACATTACCGAAGAAATTGGCTTTTCAGAGGTGCGGTTTGTCTGTGGAACGAATTGCCTGCAGAACTATTCCCCGCTAGTTACAATGTAAGGATGTTCACATGAAATGTGCACAAACACTACTCCTCCCCCATTTTCATTTTTCTAGTTCCGGTACGATGTACTGCATGTATAATGGTTGCCCCTGAGTACTGGTCCAAGTAAAAATAAAAAGGAATAGCAAAACTGACCACAGCCTAGTAAAAACTTGCAAAAAAAAATTTAAAAATTACAAAAGCTAAACCAAAAGAATTTTTTCGCGCAAAAGCGCGAAAATTCGTAAAGGATATGCTACCGCGAAATGTTCTCTAATGGAAAAGGATTTATTCCTTGCACTAATTTCATCATTTTATGACAGAGTTATTTTCTTTAATAACAAGCTAACGAAGGATTTCATGCTTTTAATGAAAAATGTTTCCCTATCATGCAATTGCTTCAAATCAGAGATCCATTTTTTCCTGTTTTTTCCTTGCTCTTGTTCTTTTTTTGCGTAATTTATTTTTCTTTTCTTTATATTTGTTAATTTTTCTTCTTACTTCCTCCTTTATATAGTGCCATTTTAAACTATTTTGTGCCTCCGCATCTGCCGGAGAGACGAGCCTGGTAAACTCACGTTTCTTAAATCAAATATTGTAGCAAGACAACCACACGAAGAATTTTGGGTAACATTGTATTATTTTATTATTATTTTTGGCTATTTCTATTATTACATACATTCTGGTATAATTAAGGTTCGTAGGTCGCAAAATGTTCGAAATATGACATATTATAAGTTCAACATAACAACATTTTGCTGAATACAATGACTGCATTAAAATTCAAACAAAGCAGAATGAAAAAATTTGGTTCAAGATGATTTTTTTTCTATTGTGAAAGTGAAGTTTCTCATTCGTATAGTGAAGAACATTTTATGAAGCCCCTTCTTTGATGAATGAGGTTTCTCTGGGTGTAGATTTCGCTCTTAAAGAAGAAACGTTGTGATTTCCAAATTGTTTTAACGTTCAATTCTAAGTCAAAACAGTTACGAAGCGGTTTACGACTTTGCACTTTGTTTTACTCTTTCATCTGGTAATGAGTTTTAGGAAACTAACCGGCATTTTTTTACGTTTATAACTTGGCAGGCTTTGTGATTCTTCAATGTTTTGAAAAACTATTTCAGGCATGCGGGTTGCTTTAGATATAACTTAGTTCCAATGATTGATATGACTGATATTAATTAAGAGACACAAATAAAACTAAATTACGATTTGAGCTGGGGTACAACTCACCTAGTTCCAAGACGTTTCTCAACAGCATCAATATTGGTCATAAACTTAGTTTTAATTTCGGCCTGCATTGGTTGACATGTAGCACATGAAATTATACTTTTTGCTTTCAGATGGCTATTTGTTATCTAATAAATGAGCGGTTAAATAGTTAAAAAATTAATACAAGCAAACACTTTATCAAACAAGATTCTTAAGAGTATGCTGCAAAAAAGAAGGGACTTCAATTAAATAGTAGAGTTTTGTGATTTACAATTTTTACTTTAATTTTGCACGTTTTTTATAAAATATTTAGTGCAGTCAACCAGCAAGGGCGTATACACACAGAGAAAACAGTGACTACTGAACTCCTAATAAATGAGAACAAGGTCAATAAGATATCTCAATGGCTTATTTCACCTTGCAGCTCGTTTACTCGGTTGGAGTCCAGCCAAAGGCTAACAAAAGTTCTCGGCAGCACAGAAATCAAGTAGGCATAATATAAAAAATTAAATGAGATAGAATAAAAGTTAATAAATAAAATATCACTAACGAAACCTTTAAACAAATCAATTGTTATGTATTAATTCAGGTCCAAAAATGAACCCTTTTTTTCAAAATGTTTTCTGTGTTTTTCAGCTGTCTATATGCCGACGACATTTCGTCGGAAAAAAGGGTTCATTTTTGAACCTGAATTGATACATTTCGGCTCCTAAAGCAAATAAATAATTTAGTTCATATTTGGATAAATCAATTGTTGTTAAGTGTTCTTGTTGATTTTTTTTTAAGTTTCTTCTTAATGGGCTCCAGCCCACAACCTTTTGGTAGTCCATCCAAAAAAAAACTTTCGTTCCTAGGGAGCACAGTTTAACTCAATTCACTTTCACATTTAACAAGAATTTTTTAAAAATTTACCTTAATTATTCAATCTTGCCTCGTAAACAAAAACTCTTCTTAACATATTCATGTTTATATAAAAATTTTGGTTTTACATTTTTAAAATAATCTTAACCGCACTTCGTTCCAGGAAACAATTGCAAGTACCCAAAGTGTAAAGATTGCATAAGTATGTATACTGTGCTAACAGAAATATCCAGCTGGTTAATCTACCGAAATTCACATGCCAAACAGTTGCCAGAGTTAAAATTATAAGCAAGAATGCCTAGCTGGAGGCCTGATTTGGCACGTGCAAGGCTTCCAGACGCAATTTTGTACTCATTCTTCTACACAGAGAAAAAAACACCTAATAAAGTAGAACAAAATCAATAAGATATATCTATGGTTTTTTTCAAGAAGGATTCCTTATTATTTTAAATGGGAAAACCTTATTGAAAAAACATCAATAAATGAAATTAAAAAGATGATTTACGTGTGTTTATATAGGAAACTAATAAAACCAATAGGGAAAAATTAATAGGATAACCTAATAAAATCAATAAGAAATCTTTATTGTATACAATTTACAAGAAAACCTAATAGAATCAATAAGTTCTTCTCTATAGAATTTTTTTTTTTTTTGGTAACATGCAAATCGGAAACTGAGTAAAAACAAACTTGAGTGACAAGTTTTCTTCTTGGTTTTATGTGTTTTTCTTGTTGAGACAATTAATAAGATTTGCAACATGGAAATAATAAGAAATATCCATAGAAAAATCTTCTTTTCTCTCTGCTGGGATACCCTTCAGCCTAAAAACGTTTCAAAGAGAAAATCTTATTGAATCTATTAGGAAGTTTTCGCTCTGTGTACTAACTGGCAGCCAGTTACCCTACAGTAGCCTTCTCAGCAAGCCTTCTAGAAGCCTGTCGGAGAAAAGCTATAGATTTTTGCTGCGATAGTGAATAACAAGAAGCCATTTTCCATTCAATATGTCGTCATATAAAATCGGAAAAAAAACGCGCAAAAAGCAAAAAATTTCGCAGAATCATCTAAATATAATGATTTATGATAATTAGGAGGAAAACATAATATGGCCAAGTCCTCGTTATGACTTTGCTAGCATATACCTCATGGTCCATATATTGCATGATTCTCAGACACTCCATATTTTCCACGATTGAGCTTGAATGTCGTTAGTTTAGTGGTAACCGACCTAATTTGATAGAAAATGCTTTTCAAAAACCATTCCTAAGCTGTCATTGGCCCAAACGTGAAATTTATGCAGATTAACGAATCCTCTATGGAGAAAGTGGACACAATTTTCTTTGTAAAGCCAACATTCACTATTTAATGAAACAAGCGGCGTATCGCCGACGCTTCGAATAGTCATTAGTTCTCACTCCGCTTTTGAATGAGTTGGAGCTTGAAAGTCTATAAATTCATAGTTTTGTGAATCAGTGGTGTTTGGGAGGTGTTTAATTGTTGGACACGGGGACTGGAGGAGTATCGCGGGCAACAGCAATTATTATCGGAGAACGAACTAGTAGCGTATGGGACTTTTACATTTCCCACAGACCCGTTTGGCTGAAATTGGCTTACAATTCTCTCTATTATGGACATATTTGGTCGTCATATTTGACCCAAAAATCACGAAATATCAAATTAAGCTGGACACACAGTTAACAATGTGCATCATATGGTTGAACCAGGCTCCTATAAGAAGACCTAGAATAAGGCGACAGGGTGGTGGGCTCACGCCTACTCACATACTGAAATACTTTCTACATAGACAAAAAAAAACATATGTATAAGAAGGCCTGATTTTAGGAGACCTACGAAAGCTTGGCACTACTATATGTAACTTACATGTGTCCTTTATATATGTATGCATAAATACGTATAGTTATCATTGTTGGTGAACGTATGTGTGTGTGTTTATTCAATTGTAACAATTTGCATTAGAGTAGAACAAAAACGCATATTAAATTTTTAAGTAGTTAAAGATAGAAAATAGTCATTTTTGTTCAAACACTTACATACATGACCATTAAATGCATTACTATTTGAACGTAGGAATTTTACAATCATGGAATTTTATCATATGTTGGTTTTGGAAAAAAAAGACACTTGTACACAATTGCGACTGTATGAACAAAAGGGCAAAGGCAAGTGCAATTGGATATTCGTTGTACTTGTCGTCATTGACTAACAACCATCATATTTCCACTCTTGTTCACAAAGAAAAAAACTATATAGAATGTAGAAAAAATATATGGAAGAAAATACTCTGAGAAGCACATGCCATAGTTGTATGTACATGTATATTGGGCAGTGCGAGCCTGATTGGCACAACTGTCGAGTATTTCAACTCTCTGATTTCCTAACAGGCAAGTTTAATATTGTGCATATTTGTCATTGCAAAAGTCAGACTCGATCAGTTCAACATTGTTTTTTTTTTTTTTTGTTTGGACTGGGGCCAGTACTCAGGGGATCACCACTATATATGCATACCATTGTATTGGAGCTAGGAAAGAGGGATTGGTGGATAAAAAAATTAAAATATGCAATGTTTATGGATGTTTCAAAGAAAAAATTCATTCAACTCAACAACAAAAGTACTTAAAATTACCAGCTGCAAAATTCTGTACTTGAAACTACGAGATGAACATAAAATATTTCATTTAATTTTACTTTAAAAATCGTTAAAGTCTTCTACCCTTATAAAAAATATTTCAGGTTTATAAAGCTCCTATTTGACAAATTTGTATGGAAAATTTGTCAAATAAAAGTTTAATAAACCTAAAATATTTATTACGAATAAGACCCTTTAAATTTATCAGTTGAAAAATCTTCTAACTCCTGCCATTTTACCGTTCAACCAAACACAGAAATCCCCTAAAAATACCCCAAAAATAAATTGTTTCCCCTAAATTTTCCCCGAAAGAATTTAACAGCCCAAAATCACCCCTAAAAGAAAAAAAACCCCTAAATCTAGGGGGAAACCCCCTAAACTGTCAACATTGGTTCAGACTATTATACTATATATTAATACTTGCCAAAAATTCAACTAATACGATCAAGTGTGACAGTGTGAATGAGATGCGTTATACAAGCGGAAAATAATACGATAAAAGTTTGACATCCCATACGACTTCATCGTTTTTTGAAAATTTTTAAAACATTCTTGATGCAAATTTTTCGACCTTTGTTTTTTTTAGTATTTTAATTGTTCGAGCCTTTAGGTCACTTGTTTTTTATAAATGTTTATTAAATTCGATATTTCGATATCTTCTTGAATTTTCCTTACATGTTTATTAATTTTTGCTAAAACACTGCATTTCTACTTAAAGTAAAATAATGGCGATAAAAAGTAAAGCAAGGCAAAAGTAGGTATTTTTTTAGCCTTATAAAAAGCGTAGGTTCAATCTTTTGTAACAAACGCATTCTACACATCTATTTTACCTGCAGCTGTACAATTATTTATTTCACCCGAGTCGCTATATACTCTTACATTGATTTTAGCACTATATTTCGGTTTTCCCATACCTTCTGATATGTTTTGCAAACTTATTGGCAATATTTCCATTACAAGCTCTCGCACTTTTATATAGCGCTTTATCCGTGATAGCCAGCAGAAAGACTAAGCGTAAAATTCACATTATCTGGAAAGCATTTAACCTCAGAGCAAATACCTATTTTATTCAACTCTATCCTTTCACAAATAATTCCAACCACTTTAAACTTCAATTGTAGAACATTTACATAAAAAAGTGCATTTGTAGTAAAAAGTGTACAGAAAATGCAAATATTGTGGTTCAGTGTTATTTTCATTTAATTTCTTTTTCTAGTAATTTAGCCAAAAATAAAAAGAAACTTTTAGCAGTTTTTCATTTTTCGAATGGAAAAAGTTAACAAAGGAAAAAAATGCCCAATGCGTTCAGAAATTGCCTTGTAGTTTGGTTGTAAGTATGTGTGTGCATAAGTGCAGGGTTGAAGTTCTGGTATCAAATCTATTTCGATTTATTCTCTGGAATGTATTGTACAGAATTTTGATAGTATTTTAAGAATTTCAGCATTTGTTCGCTTGTGTGGTAGTCGAAGAGATTACACTATTAAGCTTTTATTATTGTCTTTTTTCTGTTATTAAATGATTTCTCCCTGCAATATCTATAAAATTGGAGCTGCGGAAACTTCCACGTATTCAAATAAATGCTTATACATATTGTGGAAAATATCTAAGATAATCACTCTTATTATCTATAAAGGGTGTTTTTTTTTCGATGTATAGAACTTTAAGTTGGCATTACTGTTCAAGATGGCGACCGATTTAACAGCTGTCAAGTGATTTATTCTCAGTTTGGTTTGGCAATTTATCATGAATAGACTCACGCCTGAACAACGCTGGCAAATAGTGCAATTTTAGTGAAAAACGAGATTGCCATTGTTCCCGATTTTCATTAGCGAATTTTATTTAGCGATGAAGCGCACTTCTATTTGAATGGCTACGTCATCAACTGCCGCATTTGGAGTGAAGCTAATCCTCAAGTGTATGTCGAAACACCGTTACATCCAGAAAAATTTACTGGCGCGCTTTATGGGCTGGTGGAATCATTGGTCCGTACTTCTTCAAAAAGGATGATGGCCAGAACGTTACAGTCAATGGTGATCGGTATGGAGCCATGGTTACTAACTTTTTCATGCCTGAATTGAATAACCATGATGTCCAGGAGATGTGGTTTGAA
This sequence comes from Sturmia bella, assembly GCA_963662145.1. NCBI lineage: Eukaryota > Metazoa > Arthropoda > Insecta > Diptera > Tachinidae > Sturmia > Sturmia bella. The sequence continues at coordinate 24,475,189 of OY759170.1, forward strand.
CAAGACGGCGTAACATGTCACACAGCTCGTGCCACAATCGATTTATTAAAAGACACGTTTGGTGTTCGCCTAATTTCACGTTTTGGACCCATAAATTGACCTCCAAGGTCTTGTGATTTAACACCGCTAGACTACTTTCTGTGGGGCTATGTAAAGTCATTGGTCTATGCGGATAAGCCACAAACGCTTGACCATTTGGAAGACAACAGTCGCCGTGTTATTGCCGATATACGGCCACAAATGTTGGAGAAAGTCATCGAAAATTGGACTACATACGCGCCAGCCATGGCGGTCATATGCCAGAAATTATATTTAAAATGTAATGCCGGATAAATAAAATTCATGTCAATCGAATAATCCATCGTTTTATTGCAACTTAAAGTTCTATACATCGAAAAAAACACCCTTTACTTGTGAAGTTTAGCGCGTAGCAAGGTTGTGAACACAAACCTTCGTCCGCACTAGACGAATGAGCGAAATGTGTGCTGTCAGACTGGTAGCGCAGCCACTTGCTTAGTAAGGCGACTGTATCTCTTTCATTCACACGCTTTTAAACGACGCATCTCCGTCTCACTGCATGTTTACACTATCTGCCACTCTCGCTCATTGAAAACATGTCCATTATCCATCTCTCATCGCTTTGAGAGACTACAATTATTTGTAATAAAACTTGATCAATTACAGAATGTTTAAATTTGTAACTCATAGAGTTGTAGTTAAAAAAAAAATTTTAAAATTTGCATTTTACTGTAAATTTTAATTTTGTTATTGAACTTCTGTGTTGTAATACATTTATATTAAATTACTTTTTCAGGCTCAAGTTCAACCCTTGGGTTTTCACTACTTTTTAATCAATATCAATTAAGTAAAGATAAGTAAAAATTTATTTGCTAGGTGGACAACCGGCTGTTTCTGGGTAGCAAACACCCTTCATCAGCACCCTAGGAACTTTGGACGTGTCAAATTTCACAATTTTGGCACAGCCGCTTTAACCACTCGGCAACCAAAGCTCACGCAATTTTACTTTCTGTTTGTATACTTAACTAACATTAACCAAAGCAATGATATTTTTGCAGTCTTGGGCGATATTTGTCGTCTCAGAAGACTGTTGCTCTCTGTTTATATGAAATCTTTTTTCTACATGTTCTGTTATGCATCATTGAGATCTAGATGCTCTTTTATTGATACAATTTGAACATTTACGCCATGCCCTGTGTTATTAACATTTTCCTTTACTTAATTGATATTAATTAAAAGTAGTGACAAACCAAGGGTTGAACTTAAGCCTGAAAAAGTAATTTAATATAAATGTATTTTAAAATTTGTTAATAATTATATCGGGCATGAGTGCGATTTGTACTACCTCAAAATTGAGAAAGATTGTTTTTGTGATAAAATGATAGTGATCAAGATTTTTTTTTTTTAAGAAGAAAAGAAATGTTACATCTGTATTAGTATTAGCTGTATACATCTTATTAGTGCAAAAATGAATTTTTTTTTCGTAGTTTGAAGAATAAAATGCACCAAATATTATACATTTTTGATTTCGCAACAAATTGGGCGAACTTTTGACGAAACTTGTCGAAAGTACGTAGTGAAATTTTTATGCAATACCGCTAGTTAGAGTTGGGTGTTGTTTTAAGTGTGAATACAAAAAATCGCAAATTGTAAGATTTTTCTTGCGAATTCAGCAAAACAAATTTTAAAATTGAACATCTATGATCACAGGAATCAAACGATCATCACGGGGAGATTTTTTTCAATATAGCAATACCTTCTAAACTACGCCACACACAGTTTTTTGTTGTAATTTTTCTGAAAGCAGTCACTGCTTGATCTATCACCAGCTTTCGTTTTGACAGTTTGTTACGAGGCGCCCTTTATAACATGCTTTAGCAAATATCAGAAAAAACACACGCAGAGAAAAACCATGGTAAATGAGTGGTCACTACAAACATTTTGGTTTATATCAAGGCGAATCCATTACAGGTGCCCGCATCCCAATTCGCTTCTATCTTTTTATACGATTCTATCTTCTGAGTTGTCAAAGCTGATAGCAAACGACAACAAAACTTATGACGTCTCGAGAGAAAATGTTGAAGCGAATTGAATTGCGACCATCTATACTTGATTCGCCTTGGTTTATATTTGTCTATATGCTTACGCAGAAAAATTTAATAGCCACAATGTTACGTGATCGTATAGTTTTTGTCGTTAACATTTTTCAATTTACTATTACAATATCACATAGTGCTTTACGTTTAAAAAGTTACTCTGAGCCGGCTAAACATATTGCATCAACCATGTTTTTTCTTTGCGTGCTCGTGTATTCCTTATGACCATCTGACTTGATTGTAAAGCTAGATTTACACCATTGAAATTTTCTTCAAAATTGCTCATCAAAATGCTTTAAACTCGTGTAAACAGCAAAATTTGTTCAAAATGTATTGATCAAAATTTATTGAACAAAACTTTTGACGATTTTATTGATGCCGTGTAAACAAGCATCAAAATCGCATCTGGCAATATTGATAACTATAAATAATTTGACAGCATGTTCATTCTTTTGATTCAATACATATCAGCTGTGTTTATTTACGAATGTATGTTTGTTGCAGCAAGTGGCAATGTAAATAAATTTCTTGAAGAATAGAATTAATATTAATAAATTAATATGAGTTGGTAAGTATTATCTACATATTTAATAATTATATGTTTGTGCAATAATACATACATATGTATATCAATATTTTTAAAGTGATACCATAAATGATAATTTGCGCAACAATCGCAAGTAACAGAAAAAGTGGACTGGAGATGAATTGAGACTGTTCATCGAAATAGTTGAAGTACGCGAACCGATTTGGAATTTTAAAATTGATGGGTACAGAAACCGAAATGAAAAAGAGAAGTGCTGGTCATAAATTGCTGCTGCAACCAAACATAGCATAGCTGACTGCAAAGCACAATTTAACGCTGTGCGATCACGCTGTAATGTATATTGTTTTTTTTTATGTTACATTTACACATTTAAAAGTTGTATATGTATATTGTAGGCTTTTTTATAATAATAAATTATTTCACAAAAAAGGCAAATCACCTGATCAAACTCAATATTTTCAATATAAAAAGTTTACCAATAGTGTAAATTAGCTTCAACAAATTTTGATCAAATTTTTATCAAAAGATTTTGAAATATATTGAAAGAATATTTTTATCAAATTTTTGAAACGTGTAAACAGCACATTAAAATAAATTTTCAAAATTCTGATAAGACTTCAAAATACCTTCAATCGTGTAAATCTAGCTTAAGATCATACCTTCCATCGTTGTTGTTGTATACATAAAGTCGTGGATAGAGCTCCTGAAATCTGGCAGAAAAGAAAAACTATTTGAGGCGCAATCGCACAGTAGAATTGACTGCTTCTGGATGATCTTTACTTATGATCAAAAAAGTATTCGAAGAATCTCATTGCACTAACTTAGGAGCGTACATTTCTCCATGAGACTATAAATATTAATATTTTTATTAAATAAATATTAATATTTTTATGAAAGTTTATGTTTTAATTTCCTTAATTATCATACATATAGCTTATATTTTTCATATAAATATATAGCTGGGTATCTAGATGTTTCTGGGGCTCCGTTCTTATATACTAAAAAAACGTGGAGTAGTCATAGAGTCAAACGCTAGACGGGACATTTTGACAGGGTACCGTTTTCCTTCCACAACAGAAACACATCACCTTAAACAGCAAAGCGAAAGTAGTTTCTTCTTTTTTGATGTAGACTTCAGAAGCATGTTAAAAAGACATTAAAGTGTCTTAGAACTACAGCAAAGAAAAACAAAATTAATTAAATTGCTGTTATTTATTGCTACACCAACAAGAAGCAGCTAAATACGATAATTAATAATGAAACTAGCAGAGAATTCAAATAATTAATTGCGCACAACAAACACAAACTCAAGCCAGTATTTTTGAGCAAAACACAAACCACCAGTTATGTTAAAACAGAAATTGAAAATTAATTTGGCTTTGTAGTGCAATAGAAACAATACAATGTCGGTTATTAAAAAAAAATTAAAAAGGGGAATCAACATTCATGTGACAAACAAATAAGAATTATGCAAAAGAAATTATTCTTATAAATATTTATAAGGACGAAGCAAAAACACTTCAGGTTACATTTGCATAAAAGTAAATATAACTATATAAAGGGTGTTTTTTTTCGATGTATAGAACTTTAAGTTGCAATAAAACAACGATGGATTATTCGATGGACATGAATTTTATTTATCCGAATGATAATCTTGTGACTTTACATTTTAAATATGAACGCCACGGCTGGCGCGGATGTAGTCCAATCTGGACGTCCAATTTTCGATGACTTTCTCCAACATTTGTGGCCGTATATCGGCAATAACACAGCGAATGTTGTCTTCGAAATGGTCCAGCATTTGTGGCTTATCCGCATAGACCAATGACTTTACATAGCCCCACAGAAATTAGTCTAGCGGTGTTAAATCACAAGATCTTGGAGGCCAATTCACAGGTCCAAAACGTGAAATTAGGCGGTCACTAAACGTGTCTTTCAACAAATCGATTGTGGCACAAGCTGAGTGACATGTTGCGCTGTCTTGTTGAAACCACACCTCCTGGACATCATGGTTATTCAATTCAGGAATGAAAAAGTTAGTAATCATGGCTCTATACTACTCAATATTGACTGTAGCGTTCTGGTCATCATCGTTTTTGAAGAAGTACGGACCAATGATTCCACCAGCCCATAAAGCGCACCAAACAGTCAGTTTTTGTGGATGTAACGGTGTTTCGACATACACTTGACGATTAGCTTCACTCCAAATGCGGCAGTTTTGTTTGTTGACGTAGTGGCCATTCAACCAGAAGAGCGCTTCATCGCTAAACAAAATTCGCTTATGAAAATCGGGAACAACGGCCATCTTGTTTTGCACTATTTGCCAGCGTTGTTCAGGCGTGAGTCTATTAATGATGAATTGCCAAACCCAACTGAGAATAAATCACTTGAAAGCTGTTAAATCGGTCGCTGTCTTGAACAGTAATGCCCACTTAAGGTTCTATATATCGAAAAAACCACCCTTTATGTATATACGTGCTGCCATGCCTTTTAATGCTACCTAGAGAAATTGGCGCCAATTTATTTTTGCTTTGTTTTCTAAAAATAAAACACATTAACTAATAAAAGATAAATGGACATCAAATATTACCATCGAAATACCACAAATTATTCCACCATAACTCAATAATTTGGCTCGTGATACCAGCCAATTAAATACAAAATTCATCACTTTTTCTTCGGATGATATTTTCAGGAAGATTAAAGTTTCAATATTAAAATTATTTGAACGGAAAGTGTTTACGGCAGAATAATGTTATTTCAGACTTTAAGAACGGTGAAAGTAGAGTTTTTAACAGATAAGCTAAAACATGACATGGAATTATCATGGGAATGATTTTTGCACTGGGGGTGTATGGTTCTTAATTTTCTTTAAATGTCCAAAATGTACTTTTAATTATTTAAATTATTGTAGAAATAATAAATTATGAATACCAAGGAAAAATAGCGTTAAAGGTACTATTAACTTGGGCTTTCAACCTAAAAATTTACTTTTCAGATGCTGTTTTTGAAACTTTTTAAAACAATTAAGATTAAGTATATTAAACCCATTAAAAAAAAATGTGTTTCATTTTTGAAGGTCAACAGTCAACAGTAAATATGTATAAATTCGCAGGAAAAAAATTATGTCTCAATGAAGAAAAATGTCTTGAATACAAACAATTGATTATGTCGTCATAAAACAATCACACAATTTCGCTGAGGCAATGCAAATTTTTAAATTCTAAAAAAGTAAAAAATTCTTTTTTTTTTTGCTTATTAAATTCTTTGAGTAAAAAAGTGGCGCTATTTATTATATAAATAATGTTGACTGTTATCATAAAAAAATGGTTTATTGCAAGGTCAATGTCAATATTAATAAGTTTGCAAAAATAAAGTTTTTTTTTAACTTATGCAGGTATAAGCCTCAAGAAGAGCTCAAAGCCAGCCGGCTAGTAGCCGACCATTAGCCGCCTCTATCGATTCTAGCACTCACTTAGTCGCCATTATTAATTGAGGGCTTGGGTGATTTTTCTTGTAGAAAACATGTAAGACGTGATAATAATATAAATAGCTGTGGAGCTTCGAAATTAATATTAATAATATCAGTTTAGTGATTCTCCTGGATTCAGCAGCTCTTTAAGGCCCCGGTCTTAGTATATTTTTTTTTTTGTTATGGGAGCGCTGTTTTTAATATTTGTTGGTTCTTTCGTCGACAACTATGCTTAGCCGCTGGCTAAGATGAGTTTCAATCGGCGACGGCGACAGTAAAAATATTTGGCGGCGGCGGCATTTGCAGTGAATTTAATAAATTATTGAAACTATGGGAAACAAGGTAGAATTATTAGCGGAACTCACCCTTCATTGCAAATTGCCCTTGCAGACCTTGCAGATATTGCAACCGTAGCATATGTGCCATAGTCTGCAACACTACAAAAACAAAATGTATGAAACCGAGATTTGCATCACTTAAGCAAATATGCAAAACTAAAAACCATTGCAGATCCGTATTTGCAAATGTTGCTAAATGCTAAAACAGCTGCTTGTTTTTCTACATTTCAACACGTAAACTCCTGCGCTCAAAAAACTGTATGACGGCAAGGCCGCCACAAAATATGCCTGTGCTGGAATTAAATGAATGCTAACGTTGCTCAAAGAAGCATTTACAAAATAGCAAAAAGTGAATATTATATCTATTATTATGCATCATTTTTATTAAATTTTATAAAATAAGCAAAAAATCGGGCAGTTGCTTCACGTGCAAATTTTATCGACGGCGTTGCTTTTCAAATATTAGCTGCGGCTTAGCTTCTCTCATGCGGCAAACTTGCTTTATTAAATTTTGTAAACAAATAAATAAAACAGGAAAGGAAAAGAAGAAAGTAAAAATAAAATTAAGGCAATTAAACAAAAAGTCAACAATAAAAGACGGCCAACGAAAAGATGAATAATGAAATTTTTGCAATTTGTTTTCTAAACTTCCTTCTCAATTTGCAAAAAAAAAAAAAATTTATATTTTCCGTTACTCTAAAATCAGCTGATATAATTATTTTGCTAAGCACTTGAAAAAGACACTCACGCTTTGTAGCAAAAAATCATGCTATATCTGCTAAAATTGCAGATGTGCAACCAAGGGTGATTTCCGCTATTATTTTTACGTGACTTATGAGAATTCTGAGTTATGAATTTGCAGATGAGATTGCAAAAGGTGTCATAGTGCATAATAACATGGAATTAAAAGAATACATTGTTCGCTTTGATATTTTGACTGATAACGACAATGGGCCTTAACTGTAGTCAAACACTAAAGTCGGTTCTTTTTAGAAACAGCTTAAATTTTAAAAAGTGTAGCTAACTTTTTTCTAACTATAGTCAAAGTTAAAGTTGACTTTAAGCTGAATCAGCTTTAAATGGCTGCCACATTATTTATCGAAAATTCCAACTTATTTGTCATACAACCTCTTACAAATTTAAGTAAAATCCCATCTCTAATGAGATGACTCTCATTAATTATGTGAACACACACCTACATAAATGTAAGATTGTATTAGTAAGTAAATAAAAAACATCAAAGCGAATTGAATAAAAGTAAAAAATTTAAAGAAAATTCTGATTAATAATAGTTATTAAAAAATCTTTAATTTAATTATTTAATTAAAAAAAAAAAACTTACATTAAAAAGCTTTTACATTTAAAAGTGACATTTGCTTAAGCAAAGCTGTTGATAAATAAATTAAAGACAACTTCTGTTTATTTTAAGTTTAGAGCAAACTTTTGCACGTAAAGTCGGCTTTTTCTCGTCTTTAGTAGACAAAAAGCTTGCTTTTATTTAGCAGTGACTTAAATTGCTTAAAGCATACTTTTTCGATGTCTATAGTTATGGGCCAATAACTTTAGAACTTGTGCAAACAGATACCGTATGGCAAACAAACATAGGAAAACAATACATGATTGCTTGAGTGATTATGGAAAGGGAACCTATAGTTAATAAAACTATTTTTTAAAGCTTAAGGTCTTTTATTTTTCTTTATTAATTTTTCAATTAATTTTTTGAAAAATTAATAAAGAAAAATAAAAGACCTTAAGCTTTAAAAAATAGTTTTATTAATTTTAACAATAAAGGTCCAAAATTATAGATAAATTAATATAGGGAGCCTATAGGTTAGATTGCAACATACTAGATTGACATATGGAATCTTGTTCATTAATAGCTTTGCCCCATTTTGTAATTGTAACATCGGTTAACCAGCTCTACCACAACTAGAATGAACAGTACTAAATATAATCAGAAACTTTATTTTCCAAAACACTGCAATGCAAAATATAGCCCTATTAACAAGTTTCTTAAGAAATCTATTTTATATAACAGAATTTTGAGTAAATTTATTTATAATATATTAAATAATCAAATAATTTTTTTATAGAAATTTTTATAACATTAGATTATATTTTATATTTAAGGTACTTTTGAGCTGAAGGCCAGGCCTTAGATGCTATTGCTCTTCTTTTTATTTTATAATTTGTAATTATAGGCTAAATTATAAATAAAAAAACACATAAATAATTTGTACATTTTAGCAAACTTAAAGTTAGATTCCACAAAGCAATTTTAGTTGTGCAATTTTTTCGTAATTCGCAATTTCTTGCGTAATTGGACGATTATGTAAACCATAATCTACTCTTAAAACACGATATGTGGCTGTGGCAGAATCACCATTTTTGTAGAGTGTTTTGATCATTTTTATGCGTTGTGTGACAGTTAAGCGATCCATTTTCGTCAATGTCAGACTTCAAACTGAGAAGAAAAAATTGGTTTAACAACTTAGTTTGACAGATGTCGAATTCCAGTCCTATACTTTTGAAACCACGAAATGGATAACCCATTATATTATTGTTGTTTCTCTTAACATAAAATAAAAACAAATGTTGAATTGCATGAAAGCTAAATTTAAGCGAAACACAAAAACTGCTGTTTGTAGACACGAAAGCAAGTTCAAGATGTATGTGTCCGACAATAGCCCAATTAAAATTGCCTTTTGTGATCGAGGACTTGTGAAGTTTGAAAATAAAAAGTTCACAGCGTTGTCCATAAATTAAAGCGTTTGAACATTTGGATTTTTAATTTGTAATCTACACCTAATCAATTTTAATTGTTTTTGGCGAAAAAAACTGTCGTATATTAAACAATTACGCTCCAACTGAAAAGTTAAATTTAACATGTATTTTGAAATACGGTTAACTTATCTGAGATTTTAACTTTTTCACGATTTATTTATTTATTAATTTAGTCTATGGAAATTAATTTCCTACAGACAATTTACAATACATAATATACAATTTTGTTACATTTAAAGACAGCATTTTAAAATATTAAAAATTTTTTATGAATTTAAAAAATGAATAACTGAGTTTTTTACTGCAGCGGGATTTAAAGAAAAGTCAAAAAATCTATAAAATTGATTAAAAGTATAACACATTCTCCTGAGAGGATCAGCATAATTTTCTCTATAAACTTTTACCAACATAGGAATAAAATTACGTAATGTACGTTGAGGAACGTTAAATAAGATTTCGTTGATCAAAAATCCAGAGCAGACATCGCCATTAATAATATTTAGAATAAATGATACATTCAGCAGAGTTACTACGGCTTTTGAGAGTAGGCAGCTTGATAAGTGCAAGTAATCGTAATTGTACTGAACTGAATCAGCAATTAATTATAATTAATTTTTTTCCTACAGAATTTTATTAAATTTATCATATTTTTTTTTTTTTTTTTTTTTTTTTGTAGCAATAATTTGTTGAGTTCGATTTTACTTCCTCAAAATTGAGAAATATTTGTTTGTGATAAAATTGAAGTGATGAACATTTTGAAAGAAGACAAGAAGAGTAAAGTTGAATACTTGCTGGCTGGGTTACACCTCATGGCTGTTTCACGTTCACCTCGTGTAACAGCCTGGATTTAATAGAATTAACACCCCACCCAAGTACATCCATTTACTTATTGTCACTTTGCTGACAGATGTAATGAAAATGGGTTTTTTTTTTTTTTTTTTTTTTATTTAATAATGAGTATTATTTTTAATACTTTGAAATTTACATTATGTTAAATATGTTAACAATACGAGTTTTAATTGTTCTGAACTAAATTATTTCTAATGAAATTTACAACTTTTTTTCTAAATAATATAACATTTTGCTCATTTTTAATTTCGCTTGACATCAAATTGTACAGCCTTAGTCCTTTGTAAAAAAATGTTCTCTTCATTGCATTTGTATGAGTTTGTTGTAATCTGAAGTCATTAGCATGTCTGAGATTATATGGCTGTGCCTCTCTCACGTATCTCGTCTGTTCCATCAAATAATCTGGTGCTTCTCCCCTTTTCAGTTTTTGAATAAAATCAATTGTATTTAATTGTAGTCGTTGGTGAATATTTAGCCATTTTAGTGTGTTAAGCATAAAATTGATTGATGTTAACCGATTACATTTTAGTATTACACGCATGGCTTTATTCTGAAGTTTCTGTAGCCTTGAAATCTGTTGATCACTACAGCTGGAGTACAAAATTGTTGATCCGTATTCAAAATGTGGTTTAATTATCGCATTATATATATTTATAGATGTTATTGTGGAAACTTTATTTCTCAATCTTCTAAAAAATCCAATTTTTTTTCCAATCTTTTTGCAAATATATTCAATATGTTCGTTAAACTTTAAGTTTTTGTCAATTATAAAACCTAGATATTTTATAGTGTTTATTTTTTCTATTGTGATGTTATTTATTTGAAATGTTTTATCAGTGTTCATATTAATTTCCATTATTTTGGTTTTATTTTCATTTAATTTCAATTTATTCATATTTAGCCACTTGTTTATATTACCGATATCTTTTGTAAGATTTTCATAGCATGCCTCTTCTGTCTCTGCTTCTGTAAAGATTAACGTGTCATCCGCATACATAATTATTTCGCACTTCTCTAATATTCGCTCAATATCATTTATATACACAATAAATAGCAGTGCTCCAAGAATTGAGCCCTGTGGGACCCCATAGTTATTTTCAGTCGCGTCTGATTGTACGTTATTTACTTTTGTTTTTTGCTCTCGATTAGCTAAATATGATTTAAACCAATATAGTTCACTGTCCTGGATACCATATCTATGAAGCTTTTGTATTAAAATATCCCGATCAATTGTTTCGAAAGAAACAATTAAAGAAATTTTATTCAATAATAAGCGATACAAAATCACTTGCATATTTCTTAGAAATAGAGCACTTTATGCGGCTTGTAAACAAACTTTTGACACTAGCCTGATTTTACCTGGCGGATCTGCCTGGACAATACATAAATATTTCAATTACTTGTATACAACAATTAAGACTCTCAGTCTCAGCCAAGGGAAAAATAAAACAATGCCAATCGGTTTCGTCAATTAATAGAAACCAAAAAGCGATTGCGATGGCACACAAATCTAAAAATCATCATTATGAGCCAATCGGCTTCTTAATCTGGCCGCTGGTAAGTGCTTCTCTGGTTTAGCTGCCGTCGTGCATTATTTGTGCTTAGCCGCCGCTGTTCCTGATTTTATAATAGCCTGGCAGTCTGTCCAAAATGTTTACAAAAATTTGTTAAATATTACTTTCCACTTCTTTTTGTGTTCCTGTTTTCGTCTTTCTGGTCTCTCCGTATTTTGCGACTCAAAATTAAATCACCTATGAAATGTTATCGCCAGTAACACAGACATTAAATTGATATGTGTGCTGTTTCTGTATAAATATTTTATACTATTGAAAACTGTGCGAAAATGCAAACATGCAAAAAAAAATTGAATATTAAACTTGGCTTTGAACTTAACATTGTAACATAATAAACGAAAACAAAAAAGAAAACATACTCGAACGTAAAAAAAATGCAATTTATATTGTTTGCATTTTTTTTTTATCTTTCACAATCGAAATCAAAGTAAACAGGTGGAAAACATCTTTGTAGCATTTTCTGCAAACAAACCGGTAAACGTTTTAGGAAGAGAGGTGTGTGTTTGCATGAGTGTTACATCCGCGTTATTTAAGCTACATTTCCGGTATTTCCTCTAGCTTTCCCTCTCTGGCTACATTTCTCTTAACCCTCTCTTTCTCCCGATTGTTTAACTGTTATTTCGCTGTGTGTTTTGCTTTAATAATGTACAATTTCTGCGAAGGCATATTTAGTCTTCTTTTTAATTTTCTTCATCACATGTTTCTATGCAACTTTTAAGTTTTTCCATTAATTTTGATTTTCAGTTAAATGAAAATTGTGTTGTGCTTCTTCTCTACATGAAGAAAACCAACCTTTTTTATTTTCTTAGCTGCCGTATTCAGCTACACTCAATTGCTGGTAGTGGTAAAAAAAAATCGGAAGTTTTTGTCTGCAGAAACTACTTGTTAATGGTAAAACCACAATATGTGTGTGTTTTCTTTAAATTTCTTGGTTTGGTTTTTTTTTTTTTTTTTGTATTTCATTTATTTAATTGCTCTGGAAACGAAATTTATTGAAGCCACAAAAATTTCATTAACATTACATACAATTAAGGAACAATAAAAGCACAAAAAAATAAGCAAAACATACAACACATTGAAAATATTTCAAAACTTTAAACTAAAACAACAAAAAGATTTTTTTAATGGCTGCAGAAATTAAGAAACGAGAATGTTTGTTTGGTTGTCCTGTGATTTTTTTAACTAAAAACTTTGTGTGGTTAAAGTTAAGGTACATAATTTTTGACATGTGGTTGCTGTCAAGAAAGTTTTGGACACATAGAGAAATTCTTACAACTTGGTGTTGGTTAAAACTTTCGAATAAATACAGTTGATTTCTACAATTTCACTTAAGCGATAAAACACCTAAAAAGCTATTTTATCGCTAAAGTAAAGCTCATTAAGGAAAATGTTATGTGTGTGTTGTGTATGAAAAATAAAGGGTGTTTTTTTTCGATGTATAGAACTGTAAGTTGCTGAAGGATAATCTTGTGGCATTACATTTTGAATATGATTTCTGTCATATGACCGCCACGGCTGTCATCCAATCCAATCTGGACGTCAAATTTTCGATGACTTTTTCCCACATTTGTGGCCGTATATCGGCAATAACACGGCGACTGTTGTCTTCCAAATGGTCAAGCGTTTGTGGCTTATTTACATAGCCCCACAGAAAGTAGTCTAGTGATATTAAATCACAAGATCTTGAAGAACAATTCACAGGTCCAAACGTGAAATTAGGCGGTCACCAAACGTGTCTTTCAATACATCGATTGTGGCACGAGCTGTGTGACATGTTGCGCCGTCTTGTTGAAACCACATCTCCTGAAGATCATGGTTATTCAATTCAGAAATGAAAAAGCTAGTAATCATGGCTCTATACCGATCACCATTGACTGTAACGTTCTTGTCATCATCGTTTTTGAAGAAGAACGGATCAATGATTCCACCAGCCCATAAAGCACACCAAACAATCAGTTTTTGTGGATGTAACGGTGTTTCGACGTACACGTGAGGATTAGTCTCACTCCAAATGCGGCAGTTTTGTTTGTTGACGTTGCCATTTTTGCAAGCGTTGTTCAGGCGTGAGTCTATTCGTGATGAATTGCCAAACCAAACTGGGAATAAATCACTTGACAGCTGTTAAATCGGTCGTCATCTTGAACCGTAATGCCAACTTAAAGTTCTATACTTCGCAAGAAAACACCCTTTATTACACACAGCTCTAAATACTGTTCTTCGTTTGTTTAGGTACTTCTCATTTATTATTATGGAAAATGTACCCATCGACTGGGGGGGGGGGGGGTTTGAAGTTTTCTATTGTTTGCCAAATTCTAAAAATCTGTGATCTAAAACTTTTTCAAGCAAAAATCCGTTCTTTTATGTAGACTTTTTCTCAATAACTCTACAAATAATGGGTGTACTGAAAATCGATAGTAGAAGAAATAGTATAGATTCGATTAGGTTGTTTGGAGGGGCGTGTTTGCACACATCATCACACAATATACACTCAAGCCAGTGTTGTTGTACGCTTCGTGGGTTTAACCAAAAATAGTTTGACTCATAGATGTGCAGGAACTCCTTGAAATTCACAAATTTCCCCGTAATATCGTTATGTCTGCTAAGTAACATGTTTGTGGGAAACATGGCTAACGATTCAGTACGTTCTAGAACAATTACAATTGGTCTGTTCAGGACTAAATTCGTAACAATATGATCGCGTAGGCTTTTGTTTTTGAAAATATTGAACTGGACAGTGCCGATTACAAGAAGATCGTATACCATTAGTAAAGCAGGATTAGGAAAATAATATATTGCAGGACTTACCAAATACAAAACCGAACTATAAATGTACTTGAAAATAAAATAAAACACAATAGCACGAAAGAAATGTTTTTGCGCAAAGTTTTGTTTATTCCACTGCCGTTTGAGCGCTTCTGCCAATTAATTTGCACCCTAAAAACTAGAATACGGCGATAGTTGCAATGCGACTGTGAGTACAAAATTTGTCGCTTCTTGGTTGGTTGTACATCAATTGAACCATTTATTGTTTTTCTTTTAGTCATTTTAGAGTCATTCGCTTCTGGACTTTCGATTATATAATTTTATGTAGGTCTATATACTAGAAGTAAAACAAATTTCGGCTCTCTAGCCGGAACACCCTAATATACATATATGTATATATACAGAAAAAATTAACCACATGGGCAACAAAATTACGAATAAAATGCAGTTTAATTTGTTGGCCAATTACTGTGATTTAAGCTGCTTAATTTTGTTTGCATTTTATTAATATTTACGTTTTTGTTTGTTACTTTTGTTTTTTGCTGTTTTCAAACAATGCAGTTGGTAACAGAATTATTCATAAAAAGAAAACCAAAAACAAACAAAACGTTAAGCGAAGGAAAAAAAGAACTAAATTGGCTCACCGAAAAAAAAGTAACAATAAAAATTGGCAACAATCAAAAAATGTGTGCCTTTTAAAACCACAATTACCACATAAATAAACGTAATCCACTAAAAGCCAAAAACAAGTCCTCAATCTCTTACACACACACACACACACACACACAAACACATACACAGACACAAAATTGCATTTACAACAAATCCTCTAATGGGGAAACTAATACAAACACAGACACACACACACACACACATGTCAGTGTGTATTTTTTATATGTGTGCGCATCCACTTACACTTAACGATGTTAACAAGTCCGTAATAAAAATAAACAAATATTTTATAACAATAAAAACTAAAAAAAAAAAACCAAAACTGTTAAACAACTTTTTTTCCCTTAAGCCAACCATAATATTAAAGCCTGATTTAACTGGTTTTTAAACAGCACAGTTTAATTTTGGTTTTTAACAACAGATTTAAACAAAATGTTTAACAACGTAAGAGGCTTTTCGTATCTAAATTGTCTAAATAATTTTCGCTAAACATAAGAAAAAAATTTTAAACCTTCGGAGTTAAAGCTATAGAGACAAATCAGTGGAAGAATCGTATGTAGTTGATTTAAAAGCAATTTTCTGAGATAGGCCTAATAATCTAAATAACGAAGTTCTTGGAAATTAAATGCTAAATTGAAAATGAAAATTCAAAAAAAGCAGAAAACTAAAATAAGAAAAGATTGGTCGGAATTAGAAGCCACATGTGTTATTAAGTTTTTATCCCAGCGAGTTTAATTTCCTGACTGGAGGCCATCCATATTCATAATAATTATTGTAAGTTTATTAAGCTCCTATTTGACGTATTTCTACGAAATATTTGTCAAATAAACGTGTAATAAACCTTCAATAGTTCTTATGAATATGGGTGTAGAAAGGAATTGAAATAGAAAAATTGGGCAAACTATCAAAGACACATCTTAACCATTGTATTTTTGGGGAACAAACAAATTTTTTTAACATCCAAGCAGCAGATTGCTGCATCAAATAACAAATCTGTTTCCGCTTTACATAGAAATTGAACAGTTTGTTCAAAATCTTGTTTAATAGTTTTTTTGATCTGCAGTAACCAGCTTATCTAAAAAAGCCTTTGTGCGAAATTTTTCTTCCTGACCGGAAACGGATCCTCAGCGTGAAGTGAACTGTAAATTGAGCCGCTAGTTCACGTGCTGTGTGGCTCTATCTAATGGAATTCATATATCGGCTAAGTCTAGCTCCATTTTGGCAAAGCAATTTGTAAAAATCGCATAACAGCTTTAGCATTCACAATAACGCTTCGGCTTTGGTCGTGTTTGAAAAAGTACAGCATAATGATGTCACCGGCCCATAATACTTATCAGATAGTATATTATTCATAATATATATTACCAGTTCTTGGAACCCTTTTTTTTCTCCACCAGCTGTATTTTAAAAGGTTTTACATCCAATTCCTCTTTAAAATTTCCCACGCAAGAGAGTCACAATGCTGCGAATATATTCCCCCGTTTGAACACTACTATGAGTATTGGTGGTTTAATGTATGATACAACTAATAAGGCAGCCACACTAGCTGAAACGTCAATCGTCTGACTTCAAGAGATAACGGAGATGAGAAGCAGCCAAAATGAGATAGCAAGCAGCGAAAACTCTGTTCATCTCTCTTCTATAAATGCTGTATGGTTTATAGCAGTGGTGTCTCCTTGACGGTTTTCAGAACTTGTACAAAAACAAAATATATGCTATATATCATTAAATTGTTCTTATGGTAGGGAAAAGATTACCTTATAAGTTGTATCATAATTCAATGTATAATAATGTAGATTTGATTCGCAAAATCTTAGTATCGCCTCCTCAGAAAGTTTCTTAAATCGACCATAAAACGAAAGAAGTGCGCGATACACTTTCTTAACCAAGCACACATTAATAAAATTCGTTAATAAAATGTTGATAGCAAAACTCATATAAAAAAAATGTGTGTGAAGATAAAGTGAACTTTAACTAGCGAAGACATACACCACTTTACAAATTTTATGGTTAACAGAGCTCTGTTAACTGCTTAACAGACAATGCCAAGTAGATGTTTTTTTTTTCTTGGAGGGTCATCCACCAATCTGCGTAACATCCTGAGAAGATATGAAGTGAAAACTGTTCTCTGGAATATGTATTTTGTAGTTTTGACTATAAAGTATATTGAAAACTATTTCCAAGGACAAAAACCCCATTTGAATAATGTTATTTTCTTGGAAAGACAAGTGGTCGTACTGGAAAATTGCGAGATGGTACACATTTCCCGCCATATACAAAAGGTGCCTCAAGGCGTCCACTAAATTCCACAATTAGTGGCTTTTCTGAAATAATTTTGGAAAAAAGTTTTGAGCATATTAATAATTTTCTTTTTGTTTCAAAATTTCTGGAGAGGAAAGCTGTCAGTTCTTGGAATAATATGGAGTGCTACAAACATGCCACTATATAGAAAAGGTGCTCCAAGAGGTCCACTAAGTTGCACAGTTAGTGGCATATCTATTTCATTTAGGTTTCATTAAGTTTTTTTTAGCATTCACTGTATGTAGCAAAAATTTTGCGCTGTAATAATTATTTAGTGCATCCAAATAAAAAGTAAAAGTTGCAACGCTAAATTTCCTTTTTTTTTGGCTTCTTCTAGGGGTTGGATCTGACCCCGATTAAGAATTATATAAATGTTATAACACATTTATATACATAATTCCTAAAGCGATGTAAGACCTTACAATATTGTCAGAAAATGTATAGAATATTTGTAACCAATCGTGAGAACTTATATATTTTGATAATGACAATTGGCTGATAATTTTTGATACCTCGAAAATCTTACATCCGTGTAAGCTGACAATTTTCGTTGGTAGCTAAATTTATTGTCAGGCAATTGTCTGGCAATGAAATTGTAAAATTTTTTTGCAATTGTCTGTACTGATAATTTTGTATTCCTAGTAGATTGCCTGCACGTTGTTAGGTCTTACGATATTGCAAGATCTGACAACCGTCTATACGAAGCTTAATGTTAACATGAGTAGAATGACAGTAAAACTTTTGACTGGAACCCATTTTATCAAGATACACTTATAGATGATTACTTATGCTTGGTGGATGAAAAATGAATTTAATTATTTATTTGCTATAAAAGCGAAATATTGGGTTGCAAAAAAAAAACTATTTTTCAAGTAGCCAACCATGCAACATGGTTGGGTGGGCAAATCGGGAACAAAAACATCTGTCCCCAGTAAAAATGAAGACTGGTGGCGGCAAGGCAAGAAGAATGGAGAAATACTAGTGTTTAATGTTCCGATTAGTGTTCAGTTTTCTCAGTAAATGTTTCTTTATGTGTAGCGCACCCAGGGAGAAGGGAGGAACCAGCTTGAGTGAATCAGATGCGAAAAGATCAATCCGGCAAACTCCCTGGTCAGTGCGGCTGCAACATAAATGTATTATTTTAGGTCTAAAAATAGACCTCAATAATTGTTTTCTGTCTTTCAGCTGTCTATATGCTGCCGACATTTCATTGTTGCTAAAGGTTTGCATGAACATTTGTTATCGGCATTGTGTTCATGAGAATAATAGGATACTCGTTTGTAGCGAAGCTTCAACCTGACGTTTACTGAGTCCACTGACGTATTAAATAGCATCAATGATATTTCAGAGGCATATAGATTGCTGGCAGAAAACCATTAATAAGGATTGCCTTTAGACCAAAAATAATATAGTTAGTAGGTAGTACAAATTAAAGGCAAAAAGTTGAAACTTGTTTTCATTTTTTCATTCATTGATTTTTTAATTTTGTCATTAAATAAAAAATAAAAGTTGTTATTTAGTTGTATACAAAAAAGAATACTCTACCTTAGTAGCTTGATATTGCAATTCCTTGAATTATTTTAATGGTTAAACTTATATAGAGACTGACTTAAGAGTCGTGAGTCTTCCAGGTTGGATTCTTGACAGGCCCAAACAAGATGCTGTAGTTAAGAGTAAAACGGAAAGAATAAGAAAGGTATGGATGGAAGCGAATGGGGAAAATAAAAATTTAAAAAAGTTTAAAAAACCAGTAACGTTTTTTGTTTATTTTTCTCTGAATTAAATTTCATAACAATGAACAAATCTTCTTTAATCGTTAGCTCGTTAGTAGTGAAGAATGCTGGAACTCATACCAGTAGTGAAGCTTTTTCTCTTAGAGCTGCCAAGAACAGTGTTGCCAAAAAATCTTTCTAGTACACTGTCCCTCAATTTTTTCAACTGCTCTTATCGTAGCAATGAATGAAGTCGGCCCAACGGGTATTTTATTGACGGCTATAATAAATATGTGCTACATATAATTAATAGAACTTTAGTTCACCTATGTATTCTACAGTTATTAGACTCATTAGCAGAAAAAAAAAATTAATTAAATGAAAAGAGCTGTCAAAGTACCCAACGTCGCGTAGTCGTTGAAACAATTTTCATACGAAATAGAGTTTTTCGATTTAGTTGTCAGTCACCGACAAATAATGTATGCTGGATTCTATGCTACTGATTTAACGCAAAACCACTAACGAATCCTGGGCTTATCAAATTTAATTACTTAAATACATTGTTGATCTGTGTTATTTAGAGTTGTTCTAGAATCTGATTGCTATCAGAATCAGAATTGAAATCGACACAGAATTAATTTTGGTGTCACAGAAACAGATATTTCTCATTTTTGTGTTCGAATCAGAATTGTGTCAGAACTAGGTGTCACAGAATCTGTTTATATCGTTTTTCTATCAGAAATAATCTGATCAGCTGACAGGTGGCAGATTTGTGTGTTTGTTTTAGGCTGGTAAATACAATTTGGTTCACAATGTAGGTAAATTAGTTTTTTTATTTATTAAACTAAATAAGCAAAAATTTTCATTATTATTTTATCACCAATAAGGGAAAACATATTTATCGTACACAAAATAAGATATATACAACCAACTATTGAAGGATTTCTATATTTGGTGAAGAAATGGTTCCTACATCTTCCTTTTTTCATTATCATCTATTGTTAGCTGTACCCGCTGAGGTCACACATGCCTTTGCTGCTTAAGACAATTGACACCGTACCTCTGGCGAGACAAACGGAACTATCATTTCCTATTGATTTTTGATATGATCCTTCTGCCAATTAACGCAATGTCGCAGCCAGCTGAACAATACTGGAAATGTTTGAAGGAGGCAAATGAACTTTGACAATGTTCAACAGCATTTGAAAAGACTTTTTATTTAAACGGAATTGGCTAATAAATCTGTATATTTAAAATATCTTTGGCATTCTTGTACATACTATATGTATACTTACGCTGTTTCCGGCAGCTTCAATGGGTTGGTGTAGTCCTTTAAAATCTTCCGTTTCACTTTTTCATTGTTGTTTTCCTCAATCAATACATATGTATAAGGATATTGCCTCTACCATTATTTTTTAAAGATTTTTAAAATATAAAAAATATTTATCAAAATACATATGTGTGAAAATCTACTGCAAAATGAAAACAACAGCACAACCAAAACAAAACAGTTGATTCGAATCCATATTCGTTTTACTTATGTTCGAACCAGCGCAAAACCAGGACGATTTCATGACACCAATTCAAATCAGAATTAATTTTCAATTCTGATAATTCACAATTCTGACTTGGATTCTGCAACAACCCTGATTAATAGATTTATCTTTTTTATTTTTTCACTTTCAGTTAGTTCACTTTTTGCACCTTATAATTTTATCATAAATTTATTATTCGCATTATTGGTCTTACCCCCGATTTTTCACTTGGGATTTAAATGCAAAATTAGTAAATTTTGATTAAATCTTAAGTTGGATTTAAAATAACTTTCTGTTTTACAGTCTAAAATTATTTTTGGTAATCAATTGTAATAAAAGTACGGCAGCACAATGTAAGTTTCAAAAAATTATCGATAACTCAATAAAAAACAGCTGTTTAAACAAATTTGGAAGCAAGTGAAATTGTGAAAAGTTTAGAAAACAATAAATTGTTTTGTAAAAATTATTAAAATGAGTAGCAAAAGTGATAAATGGACTCCCAATTTCACTGCCACAGAAGTTGATTCCCTTCTGGAAATAATAAAAAATCAAATTATGAAACAGAAAAAACATGTGCGATTTTCTTAATTTGCAGAACAAAACCAAACTGTCAAAATCATATGGCAGTACGAAAAACTTAAATCGATTTTAAATGGGTATGGCAGGCCGTTTAAGTTTGATTTAAATAGCAACTGTTTGACTTAATTTTGTATTTAAATCAAATTGAAATTGAAATGGCATTTAAAATCCAAGTCAAAAATTGGGGGTTATTGTTGTAACATCTTTGTCTATAAAATTCTCCATACATTCTGCTTACTCCGTTACCTCGTCATTTGCAACGGTATGAGGTTGCCATATATATAAAATATGTGAGTATTTTCATAATAAACAATTGTTGTTTGATTTCAAAACAAAAACAAAGAGTGACTACAATCTCCGCATATTTATCACAACTTCCCTCATTTTTCTCCCACTGTCTCTCATCCTGGTTGCAGCGCGAATTCAATTAGCATGTAAAATTTAGCCAGTTAGACGGTTGTCTCAGTGGCTGGCAAATCCGCCGTCGTTAGGCCTGCCTCACCACATACATAATTTTTTATACAAACAACTTTTGTGTGCCTGTTCCTGCTATCAGTCATTTCATGACTGACTCTTGTCCATTTGGCCAACAACAACATTTATGTTTTACATTTTTTCAGTGCTCTTGTTTTTAATGTGGTCAATTTGTTGTTGAGCTTTTTAAGTGCATTCCAGTTATAAGCTGGCTGCTCGTTTTGTGTTTTTTGTGCCATTTTCTAGTTGTTGGCTTTCGTTTGGGTTTTTGCCATTTGTAACGTTTATTGCAGCACTTTTTTTTATTACATAAGTTTTTATTTGTTGAATAGAGCACTAATAATATTGTTTTTGCACATTTTTCTGCATAAACGCACTCAGCAACTACTCACTCACTTAAACCAGCACAACTGCATGTAGAGTATTGAATAAGCTGAAGTGCTTCTCGCATTGTTTTATGAACATTAAATGGGGGGAAAAATCACTTAAAAGGGCACAAATTCCAGCGAACTCTAAATATTAATTAAAAATCATTGCTTTCTAGAAACATATATTGAAGGTTAAACACAAAAAAAATCTACAAAAAGTTCATTTAAAATTATTAATTTATAATTTCACTGCGTGCGATGGCAACGCAGACTCTGTTATTTTGTAATGCGAATATTTTTTATGATTTTACTCACTTTGTAGTGAAATATTATGCAAATTACTTCTCATTGCTGAATTGATTTTAATTGAATTTTTTACGGCAGTTTCTTTTGCAACTCCAAAAAATATTTAAATATGATTTAAATAGAAGAAAACTAAAGATCGCCCTGAATTATATTGATTTTGTTTGTTTGAACTGTAAACAATTACCAAAAAAAATTATGGACTTAAAAGCAAATATCTTACTGCTATTACCGTTACTAAAGGTACGGTCAGACTACCAAATATTAGCTGTCAAATAACGGCACCGCTGATCTCCTGTTTTGGCCAAGCACCTGACTACAAAGAACCAAAAATACATATAAAGGGTGTTTTTTCGATGTATAGAAATTTAAATTGCAATAAAATAACGATGGATTATTCGATTGACATGAATTTTATTAGTCCGAAAGATAATCTTGTGGCATTACATTTTAAATATGTTTTTTGGTATAAGACCGCCACGGCTGGCGTGGATGTAGTCCAATCTGGAGGTCCAATTTTCGATGACTTTTTCCAACATTTGTGGCCGTCTATCGGCAATAACACGGCTAATGTTGTCTTCCAAATGGTCCAGCATTTGTGGCTTATCCGCATAGACCAATTAATTTACATAGCCCCACAGAAAGTAGTCTAGCGGTGTTAAATCACAAGATCTTTGGGGCCAATTCATGGGTCCAAAACTTGAAATTGGGCGGTCACCATACGTGTCTTTCAATAACTGGATTGTGGCACGAGCTGTGTGACATGTTGCGCCGTCTTGTTGAAATCACATCTCCTGGACATCATGGTTATTCAATTCAAGAATGAAAAACTTAGTAATCATGGCTCTATACCGATCACCATTGACTGCAAAGTTCTGGCCATCATCGTTTTTAAAGAAGTATGGACCAATGATTTCACCGGCCCATAAAGCACACCAAACAGTCAGTTTTTCTAGATGTAACGGTGTTTTGACATACACTTGAGGATTAGCTTCACTCCAAATGCGGCAGTTTTGTTTGTTGACGTAGTGGCCATTCAACCAGAAGTGCACTTCATCGCTAAACAAAATTCGCTTATAAAAATCGGGAACAACGGCAATATCGCTTTGGGCCCATTCGACGAATCTACGTCTTCCTTGATGATCGTTTGGCTTCAATTCTTGCATGAGTTGGATTTTGTAAGTACGCAAACCAAGATATTTCTGCAAAATCTTCCATAAAGTGGATGGACACATATCCATTTCCTGTGCTCTATGGCGGATGGACGCATTCGGGTCTTCCCCAATGCTACGCTCTACAGCAGCAATAGCTTTTTCTGTACGCACCGTACGGCGTCTCTGGGGATGCGAGTTATCAATAAGAGTAAACGTGGTGCGATAACGTTCCATGGTTAACCGAATTAAATGCTCTGATGGACGAATTTGTCGACGATAAAATGGACGTAATGCGCGATGCGTATTCCGCACAGAACCACTATTTTCGAAATAAAAGTGCACTATTTGCAAGCGTTGTTTAGGCGCTAGAGTCTATTCATGATGAATTGCCAAACCAAACTGAGAATAAATCACTTGACAGCTGTTAAATCGGTCGCCATCTTGTACAGTAATGGCAATTTAAAGTTCTATACATCGAGAAAAAAAAACACCCTATAAAAGTAAAGTTAATGAAAATCCACGACCAGCAGTTGAGACAATTTAAAGTAACTTCTTGTTGGAGTATTTCAAACTTCAAATTTGAGAAGCAAATGAAGAAGGCACTCTTTGCTAAAATTTAAGCTTCAAAAATGTTATTTAACATTATACTTCCCTTTTCATTAGTGACGCCTGCCTTTACTTTACAAACGTATCAAATGCCATTTACATATAAAATTTTTTCTTCTTAGTTTCACGTTTTTGAGTGTTACCAAAGCCAACATGGTTAAATGTTTGCTTACGTAATATTTGTTAAGTATTTTTTTATTTTATTTTTACTTTTTTGTATGTACCTGTGGTTGTGGCGGCAGTGGTGCATTATCTGGCAACTGCACAAAATGTTGTTATATGTATTTGCTTTGTATTAATATTGCAGAGATGCCAGATATTTAAGAAGCGAAGGGGACACTAAAGACGTTTTTTTAATTTTCATAAATTACAAATGTTTTCATAAATTACAAATGTTTTCTTAAATAAATATGTATAAATATTAAATAAATAAATGCTCCAAACACCATAACAGTGTTCTACAGAAATTTGCAAATTGCAAAAATTACTTTAAAAAACTTTTTAGAAAAAGCTAAGCAGTTGCTAAAATTAATCTGCTAAAAACCGCAAGAACTACGAACAACATTTTGAAAATGCTTAGGCCTTAGGTTTTAAGACATATAAATAGTTAGAAAACTCGTAATAGCGTGTGAAATTTCGACAAAAATTTTGCACATTGCAAAAATTCACTTAAAATTAACAATTAAAAAATCTCTTATTTAAGAATGGTTGGCGAACAGCCTCTGCTGCACGCCGCACTAATTTGCAAAACGCAGACATTAATTCCGTTTTTAAAAGCGTTGGAGTTGAAAATACCCCACCAGCGTGCAAAAAGCGCTAAAAATCACGAAGAATTTGCACGTTTAGAAAATTAGCTAAAAACAGTTTTTTAAAGTAAGTACGTCAAAAGTTAAAAAAAAAAATCCGACTGCTGCATTACTGCCAAACCATCAATGCTTGAACTTTTTAATCTACTGAATATCATTCAGGGAATACTGGGAATTTGAAAATTTGTAGCCACAGATGAACTGGTTCAATTAAGATTATCACTGTTAAGCATTTAATTAAGTAAATTTTTGTATGATGTAAATGGGTATAATTTTATTTTTATATTTTATCTTTTTACTGTAAATTTTAATTTTGTTATTGAACTTCTGTGTTGTAATACATTTATATTAAATTACTTTTTCAGGCTCAAGTTCAACCCTTGGGTTTTCACTACTTTTTAATCAATATCAATTAAGTAAAGAAAAGTAAAATTTATTTGGTAGGTGGACAACCGGCTGTTTCTGGGTAGCAAACACCCTTGCGTGAGCTTTGGTTGCCGAGTGGTTAAAGCGGCTGTGCCAAAATTGTGAAATTTGACACGTCCAAAGTTCATAGGGTGCTGATGAAGGGTGTTTGCTACCCAGAAACAGCCGGTTGTCTACCTAGCAAATAAATTTTACTTTTCTTTACTTAATTGATATTGATTAAAAAGTAGTGAAAACCCAAGGGTTGAACTTGAGCCTGAAAAAGTAATTTAATATAAATGTATTTATATTTTATCTTTATTTACCTAAATCGGCTGTTGTGACCGAATAACTAACTGTAACAAAGGCAGACTTTACCATTTCACAGTTTTTTCAAAATTATACCCAAAAGAAATTGGCTTAAATCAAGATCTGTTTGCAGGTAGCGAAAAACTTCTGTCCAGAATTTTTCAACGGGTTAATTATGTCTAGATATTTTTATATTAAAATGATGATGTATAAATTTTCATTTTAACTGCACTGTTTTGAAAAGTTATTTTGCAAAAACATTTTGCATACAAGGTACTACTTTTAAAAAGTACTTTTCTGTGTGGTATTTTGCTTGAAAATCCTTTCAAAAAAAAAATACTTGTTTAAAAGGCAGTTTTTCAAAAGATATTGTTTTAAAACATACTTTTTCAAAAGGTACTTTTATAAAAGGTACTTTTTTAAAAGGTACTTTTTTAAAAGGTAATTTTTTAAAAGGTACTTTTTTAAAAGGTAATTTTTTAAAAGGTACTTTTTTAAAAGGTACTTTTCGAAAGGGTACTTTCTTAAAACTATAATTTAAAAAAAGCATTTTTTTAAATTACTTTTTAAGAAATCACTTTTGTGAAAGGTACTTTTTTAAATGTTAATTTTTAGAAAGTTTTTCTTCATATGTACTTTTTCACAGGATAGTCTTGCAAAAGATACATTTCTTAAAAATATTCGCATTAATTTGCTTAAAAACGATGCCCTTTTTTTACGATAGTTTTTAAAAAGATGACTTCATAAAGGGTAGTTTTCCTGAATGGGTGCTTATTCAAAACTAAGTTTTATTAAGTTGGGACGTGTATTTGTCCACAATATAATTTATAAGTTGTATAACTTCATAAAGGGTTTTTTTTTTTAATTGGGAGGTATATTTGTCTTAAATACTCATATTTTAGATCGATTACCTTTTTATAAGTTGTTTAAATGACCAAACTCTCACTTATTTTTCCTGCTCCTGGAAATGTTACACAGCATATCACTTTCACTTACAGAACAAAAACCAAAAAAAAGACATCGGCGTGAGTAGTCTATAAGAAAAATAAGAAATAAATTGCAGAAATTACAAACGGACACATCAGTTTACATACTGTTTACACACGCAAGTGCAAGGAGCTTAATTCACTGGCATTTTATTACCGTTACAATCATACTTCTGTAAGTTGTGGACTCACCTGCAAGAGGTTTTGATTGCCAGTGATTTGTTACTTCCATGTTGGTAAAATGACACAAAGGAAAAAAAAAACGGTGTTAGCATGTAAATATTGCTTATTAGTTTTAAAAAGATAATTTATAAAGAATGGTTTTTTATACATTATTATTATTTTATCTAACATAACGTAGAAATAACTTAAACAGCAAAAAAAAAAAAGTTCTGAAACATGGTTTTTATCGATTTGTAATATAAATTTATTATTTATTTTAAGGAATGCGTGTGGAAAGTTCAAAAGTTTTGTTGTCCCGGAGAGTAAGAGCTTAGATTGATTTTGGATGGTAATGAGATACCATTCGTAGACAATTTGAAATACTTAGGAGTTAATTTTACCAAACTTTTTAAATTTAATTTTCATTCCAGGGTTTCTCTTGATTAAGCTAAGCGGATAAGAAGGTCTTTTGCAAGATTAAGTTCTAAATATTTGGCAAAAGAGACAAAGCTACTTATTTATAAAATGAGTATTAGGCCAGTGCTAATTTATGCTTTTTCAATTTGATTTTCCTTTTCACCAACGGTAATGAGTGAACTTGAAATATTTGAGCGAAAAATTCTTAGCAAGCATTTTGAAGATAATAACAAAAAAATTTCTAATGAATACATTTATGAGTTTGCAAAATTTAGGCCGTTAGCTTCTTACGCTTTTGACTTAATGACAGAATTTCTGAATTCATTGAATTTTATAGACAATAATTTAATTCAAAAAATTTTGGGTGATCAGGCTGGCTTGAGTTGGTTAAATACGAGTTATTATTTACCTTTATGCTATGTGGAACAGGAAATCGCTTGTGTAAATAATTTATTGCCGAAATTTTATGTTTCTAAAATTCAAGTGTCCCACAGGGGATGAACATATACCCTCTTGTGCAGGGAGAGCGGTGTCCGCTGGAGGTGCGCGTTACAGCAAATTAAAGTTTGTGCTGGTGTGAGCTTCTGGGGGACATTGTTTTTTTTTGCGTAAGGGCGTTACTATTTTTCTTTTTAATTTTTTTTTTTAATATAGTTTATAAGGTTAGTTTTTAAGCACACCATTAATTAAATTTTCATAAACGTTGTGTCGGGAACAGGCACTTATTCAACAGTACTGTTCAATGTAAATCCATTAAAAATAAACAAGTTTGGCACTGTTACTCTATATAATCTTATTAAAACAAAACTTTATAGTTTTAAGTTTTTTTTTATTTAATTGTTATTTAAAATTGATTTCCTTTATATACATATGTATGTATGTTTGTTTCAAAGTCTCAAATAAACTTTACTTTACATTATTATTCATTTTGAAAAAAAATTATTCGTAAAATGTTCGTATGGTGAAGCTTTGGCTACTCAGCCATTGTAAATTCAAGTAGACCGGCAGAAAAAGAACAAACGATACATAAATAAACTTGCACTTGCCTGTGTAAACAATCATGCAATTTTCATATATTTTAATGTCTATTTAAATGTATTGCTTGGTGATATATGTATACACTGCAACTGCACTTGTAAACGGTACATTATTTATCCATTTGTTTATCCCTAAAAAGTGTTATGATGCATATAAAAATCAAAAAGTTTGGCATCTCTTGTTTGTTTTGCTGTGTAGTGGAGACAACATTGTTTATTTTATACCAAGTTACTTTCACCACGCTTCTCTTATTTCGCACAAAAAAATTAAATGTAAACTATTTAACCGTATTTTAAGTGCAGCAAACAGCTCAGTGTAGCTTATATCGGTTTAAAAGCCTACAAATTTGTGGAAGATAATAGGAGCGTGAACAACGAGGCGTTGCTGCTGTAAAAGCCAACTAAGACATTGAGCAAGTCCAAGTTTCCAAAAAGCAAAATTCGCAAAAACAATTCACGCCACACAAATCCACAAAAAGAGAAAAGTAACACAGATACCAAATAGGAAACAACGTGCAAATGAAACCATTTGCCGTGTGTGTTTTGAAATGCGAAGCTAAAGCAGAGACGGTTAAAAGAAGAAAAAATCAACAAGACGGCAACAAAACGTAATGTCTAAAGTGTGGTAATCATTAACAATTGCGGTTGCATTATTTGCAACAAAAATAGGCATGATAAAATGCATACATTTATACATTTTATACAAGTTTAAACATACCTCTGTTACACTATCCAGCACACGCCATGCAATCCAATAGCAGCAATGTAAAGAAATAAATAAAGTATAATTGAAAGATTGGGGCATTTTTACTGTGCTTTAGCAAAAACGATAAAAAAAATTTTATTAAATAATTTATATGCGATTATGATTTAATTTGTCTGTTTTGCTAAGACCGTAAAAGACACAGAAAATCCAATGACAAACATACGAAATCAAAGCACTGAGTCAACAGAGTGAATGTCAACTTTATGACAGTCATGCTTGAGTGAAATTTTTAAAAGAATCATTAAAAGGTGCATTATTTTATAGCTATTATTTTTGGTTACAGGGTTTTGTTTAGAATTTACCTTCATATAATATTAGTTTCACTATTTTTACTTACTTATATTTTTTTGAATGTTTGTTAATGAAATTTTTTCAATAATTTGTTTTTTGAATTGTATAATTATTTTCCCGAAGATGCCAACAAATTGTTGACGAAATATTGAAAATAAATAAATAATTGTTTAAAATTATTTTTTATAAAAAACCAGAGATCAAAAGCTTGAACAATTCATTTGACAATTATATATTTATTCACATTCAGGCCAGTCACAATGCAATTAACAGCGGGGCATATATTCTCGGCATACATTCCATACTGCTTCTGTAATGGTATCATATGAATGTCGCTAATGTCGACAAAATCGTTAAAATTCAAATTTATAAAAGTCAATTTAATATTAAGTTAAATTTAAGCTTTGCTTGTGTTGAATGATTGCGCATTGGCAATTTGGTGCTGGTGGCAGTGCCACATAATCCTCAAAATCAAAATCCCTAAACACAAAATCCTCAAGTGAAAAAAAATCCACAAATCAAAATCCCCCAACGCAAAATCCCCAAACACAAGATGCCCAAATTTTTACGATATTACCGATCACATCAACAAAAGTACAACTTTTTAATATCTCTTTACTTTATTTCTCATTGCTTTCCATTCACTTTTTTTGTTATTACGTTTATAAAACTTCGCTCTCAATTATCACTACAACCTTTTCCTTGTGTACTCTTGTTCGATTTTTAAACATTAACCCTTAGTTATATATTTTAGTTTACTAAATATATAATATTTATTTGATCTTTTTAATTATTTGAAAAACTATTTTATATACGATCTGAAGCTGTATAAAATAGTTTTTCAAATTTTAGTTAACTAATATTCATGACATACCATTGTTAAATACTTGTGAATATATCATATATTTTTTTTAAATATTAATTTCGAAGTGAATTACTTTTATAATGAAATATTATTTTCGGAACGAAGTTCCTTAACGCGGCTTGCTGGTAGTGTAAATTAGTAGAAATCGTGACGAAAGCGTGTGAGCTGTTTATATGTATTGGTGTATCTGTCTACAAATAATTACCAATAAATACACAGAGAAAAAAGCACCTAATAAAGTAGAACAAAATCAATAAGATATCTCTATGGTTTTTTTTCAAGAAGGATTCCTTATTATTTTAAATGGGAAAACCTTATTGAAAAAACAACAATTAATGAAATTAAAAAGATGATTTACGTGTGTTTATATAGAAAACTAATAAAGCCAATAGGGAAAAATTAATAGGAAAACCAAATAAAATCAATGTTTCTTATTGTATACAATTTACAAGAAAACCTGATAGAATCAATAAGTTCTTCCCCATATAATTTTTTTTTTGGTACCATGCAAATCGGAAACTGAGTAAAAACAAACGTGAGTAACAAGTTTTCTTCGTGGTTTTATGTGTTTTTCTTGTTGAGACAATTAATAATATTTGCAACATGGAAATAATAAGAAATACCCATAGAAAAATCTTCTTTTCTCTCTGCTGGGATACCCCTCAGCCTTAAAACGTTTCAAAGAGAAAATCTTATTGAATCTATTAGGAAATTTTCGCTCTGTGTATTAATTAGTTGTGAAAACGGACACTATCAGCTGATAGATGTCGCTAAAGTAAAGTATGTCACAACAAAAAACAACAATATTGAAAAATTTTCTTCGTTTTGTAGCAGATTGACAAAAAAAATATTGCATGTGTCAAAAGCAAAAAAAAAAGTTTCAAAAATTTTAAGAAGCATATAAAATTTAAAAATTTTAAAATAAAACATACAGATTTCACATTGTATTACATTCGAAGTTGAAGAAAAAACGTAATGAATTTCGTTCCTAACGGGGGTCTCCCGACCGCCTTTCTTTTTTTTTTTCTTTATTGTTATATATTTTAGTTTAGTACTATTCATGACATATTAAATATTTGTAAATTTGTCATACAATTTGTTCTAATTTTTAATTTCAGAAATAATGCCAAACACAAAATCCTCATTTTCTGTGTAAAATACATCAAAATTAGGTTAAAAATCGTGCGACGCAAAATGAGGATGTTTGGGGATTTTGATTTTGGGGATTATTTGGTACACCCGGTGCTGGTAAGCTCAATTGCGATAGCGCGTTGTTTCCAAATATTTCCAAGATTTCCATCGTTATAAAATTACCAATTATTGCTTTTCATCAATATCACGAACTCGATTCAAAATATCATGGGCCATATAACTTCGATAAGTTTGCCATAAATGTAGTGGATTATTTGAGAAATATTTTGCAACATATAAATTAGTATTTAATGTCATGATCCTGGGCTGGATGCAGCCAAAAGTGTATAATTTTGGTGGTTATTATTTTCAAAAATGAACTTGATTATTTATTTGCCTTAAAGCTCTTAAAGCAAATAATTAATTAAGTTTATTTTTGAATATTTAAAAAATGTTACTTTTTGATACTTTCAAAAATACAAATTGTGGTAACCGATGGTAACTCGTTGCATAGAAGTTGTTAAGAAAAGTAAAAGTATTGCAAGATGAAAAAAAGTTTTTTTGTATTAAAGGTTTTTTCGAACATTTCTGATTCCCATTTTGTTCATGAGAATTTCAGTATAAGAAGGTGGGTTTCAACCACAAGATTTTTTGAGTCAACGAAATGTCGGATGAAAAAGACCGAAAAAATTAATAAGTTTTTAAAACCTAAAATAATACCTTTCAATTGGCTCTTAAAGCAAAAAAATAATTTTGTTAGTTTTGGAAAAATGTTTATCTTGATAATTGATATATACATAAATATGTACACTAGGTTGGGTGGATTTAGCAATCGAGATTTTTCGATGGCACAACTTATTTTTTCCTCTTGGAACGAGGAAATAACAAGTTCCACTAGGATATATAAAAGATGGTTTTTGAGGTGTTCAACTTGAATTTTTTTGCATTACTGAGGTCTATTTTTAGACATAAAATAAGGTTATTATTTGCGGCTAAACGCAGTTCGTGCAATACTTAACAAAAAGCAGGCCACAACTTATATTTTCTAGTCAGTCTCATAGTGCACGTACAGGAGTCAAATATATGACCAACATCCCATAACTCCCTCCCCTTGCCATCGCTTCTTGAGGAGCTCTCATGCAGGAATACAAAATAAATTAACTCCGACGGCTTACAAATAGTTTTTTGATGTGTCGTAGTGAAGCTTTTTTTTCCTTATGCCAAAATCTAGCGATAAATTAATGGCACAATATCGAAATATTATTATCCTTACAAAGCAACCCTTCTAATTTATGCACAAAGATATTTATTTAAAAGGTTCTGACAGCAAAATCTTTATGCAGAAATGACGTTTTTGATGTGATCATCATGGTCATGATGACGATAACTTTGAGTGCACTTCAGCAGAGCCAAGTTGTTCATGTTATTGACTGAATGCAAATTCTACTCGAAAGCAAATTGCATTTTGAGGAGGGCTTTCAATTCAATGGAATTATACCGACCATACTGGAATACAAAAAAAAAAAAAAAAAAAAAAACCAAACATGTAACGCTAAAAAGATTTAAAGAACTGTAGCGATAATAAAATTGCACGTTTTATCCTATTTTCATCAATTTGCAGGATATTTCTTTTGCAAGAATGCACTCAATGACTAAATTTTCTAATGGAAATGCATGCAACTTTGTCTCTTTTGAAAAAAACCTCTTATGCGCACATCACATTGGAATTGAATTTAAAGAACAGGAGCATATGATGCAGTTATTATACAAAAATGATTTTAGTTGTGTAAAGTGAACAAAAAATCATGGATGAAATTCCCAGTACCCCTACTTAAAACAATTTACATCATTTTAAGTGACAAAAATACAGGAATAAGATTCTAAAGCCCGCGACACTTGCTGCAAAATGATTAATTAATGTGTTCGCTTGCCAAGGCGAACAATAAAATATCTACTGCTGGCATACTGTCACCGCTACCGTCGCTGCTATCCTGCTGGCAGTGCGGTCTTAAAACCACATGAGCAATATGAGGAACACTAGGAAAATGCATAACACAATTAATTCGCTGAATATTCTGTGAAACAAAAAACTTAAACGTGTGAAACATAGAGAACAATGCAGAACTAATCAAAAATATCTGATTAAATATTTAGAAGAAATAATTGAATTTTTCTGGCAGATATTCTTTAATAAGTTGTTTGCTTTTAAAATGGGCCGGCCCTCTGTGTAGAATTGACTATTAATTGAGATTTTAATGGATCACTTTAGAGCTTAAAACATTTATGTATGTTTATTACAGTTTTTGATAAGTTTGAACAACATATTTAGTTTTGCTTTTTTCATAGCCAACATAACCAGACATTAATTTAAATATAGTGAACATTTATTCTGTTTTTCTCTTTCATTAAAATCACCAACTAATGACTATCAATCCTAATTTGGGAAACAGAAAATGAATGTGTACTGGTGTGTAGTATGTACATTGTATAAAAAATCAAGTGTAAATAAAATATATTTTCATGTTGTTTACTTTTTATTTATGCTGCCATGTTGATTTGGGTTACCCAGGCCTGCCACTCACACACACACACACGCGCGCACACACGCACACATAGCCAAACACAGGGATGCTTACAATTCCCTATTGCCCTTTTCATATGTTGTTGTGATTAACAGCACACACGCGACCCAACAGATGGCTAAAGCACCAGCAGCAGAACTAAAAGCAACAGTAAAATCAACACTATCATCATAACCATAAAAGAGTTACAATTTGTTAATAAACTTTAAAACAAACATGTCCTTTCGAAAGATTACTTACATACACACGCTCACACACATACATACATACGCGAATACTACTCTGTATGTAGTAATATTCACTAAGCATTTACAAATTATGGCTTATATCTCTAAAACAACGATGGACTTATGTACACAAACGCCATATCATACCACAAAATGTATAAAACGGGTGTCAGAATGTAATCAGAATGTATGTATGTACGTGTGTATGCATGAAATCCTGTTGGCAGAGCTATTATAAAAGTCCAGCTAAATGTGCAATGACAGCCAGTGAGAATTGGTAACCTGTCATGGTGTCGTAAATAACTTTGGTTCCGCTTTTTCTGTTGGCATACATCCTCCAGTGACTCATACGCACAACTGCGTTTGTAGTTGTGGTTGAAAGCGTCATTTCAACAGCGTGTGTGTGTGTTTTATACTATGTGTGTTTTATACTACAGATATATGATTCGTTACTTACTTAAAACCCATGTACAGTCCAAGGCAGTGGACTAACGATTTTTTTTGTCGGGGGCTCTATAAGATTTTTCATGTTTATCTTTTACCCTGCAAATTGATATTGAAAATAAATGCAAGAGTTTAAACGAACAATTTTTTTTTCGCTTTCAATACAATGCAACGGAGGACATGAATTTATTACAGCGCTTTGTTAAGACATTGATTATACTACACACTTGTTGCCTTTAATATTTTTATCGTCCCTTTAGTTTGCATCCCCCCATACAGGCCATACAGAGGTTGTAGCACTGTTGCTGTAAGTGTAAATTTGTGCACGACTGAGTTGCTGCAGTAGGTGTGTACCAACACAGAAAAACCAATTCGAGACATTGCACTGTGGTCAGAAATTTCATTTCATTGGTCAAAAATGAAAATGTTTACACTCATGAAATATGTTTTTGTTTTTGAAACCTAGTAGTCAACACTCCAAAACACCCCGAAATTATATTTTTTATTGTAATATGCAATTCACCGTTATATGGTGAGTCATCGAAATTGAATTTGTTTGCTTCATTTGTGTTTTATAGTGCTTATTTCAATTGTTTGTTAACCCGCCATTTAGACGGGAAAGTACTTTCATTAAATTTGTTTATAGTATTATGAATAAAATTTTCAATGAAATTTGTGACTTTCATGAAAATTTCTTGCTCAATTTCAAAGGAACGTGAAAGTTCATTTTAAAAATGTCTTCAAAGCGAAGAGTTGCAAGCATTATTATTTTACAAAAGTTAAAAGAATTAGAATTATTATTGAAATAGAGTTGCCAAGACTACTACAAACATACATTTATGGGGCAACATTCGAAAATAATTTTTATTGCTAAACTTTTATTAACTAATTTAATAATTATCACTACAAATATACTTCATTTGTGTTCTTTATTCATATTTGCTGTAAAAATGTTTTAAATATTTTCTAATGCACAAAATAATTTAAAATTCACAACTATTATTCTACTGCAATCCTGAAAATTTGTATGTGCCGTGGAGTAGGCAACCGTGTTTACTACCTTGTCACTTTACTTTCAGTAAATGTCAAAAAACTTACTTTCAGGAAAATTTTGCTGAAAGCTGAGTTGAAAGTTAGAAAATTGTGAGTGTGTTAGTAAAAAGGTGTGAGTGTATTACAACTTTCAGGCATTTACTTTCCCGTCTAAATGGCGGGTAAAGCTGAAAACAAAGTGTGTTAAATAAAAGTTTAATTGAAAAACGAAGGTGATGATAAGTTTATTAATTTTGTAAAATATAATACTCAAAAATTGGATACTCTAAAAAATAAAAAACCTTTTTCCAAAATTCTTTAACAGTTTGGAATTTATTTTATTTTTTAAGTTTGAGTAGGCTTAACACATTTTGTTTAGGAGTGTTAAGCATAAGATTAAAAACCAAATTACTTTGAGGTGTTTAGTTTTTAAAAATGTTTATCTCGATTTGCCGCTGTTTTTCGGTTTTTGAGTATTTGATTGAGCAACCCAAACTGACTTTCTTAAAGGCACAGATTACAACAGCGTAAAAGTTCATCCTATCAATGGAAATCGAAAGTACGGACTTAGTCCACTGCACTCCTGGATTAGGGTTTTTGAGTTCGTACTACATTTAGGATAAAAAAAAAATAACTCAGAAAGAAAAGAAAAAAACAAATTTATGTAAAAAAATTTTTTTTAATTTTAATTCTAAATGTTATTTTATATTATTTTATGCAAAACACTAAAAATATATTGTAAATTCACATCCTAGTTAAAAATTCCGTTATTTTAAATTTTAATAGTTTTGGTCAAGAAAAGTGATGTTTCGGACCATAGTGCATTGTCATGTCAGCATTACTATGTGTTCTGTGATAATGTGTATTACTGCCGTGTAGTCTTGTCTTAAGCATATAATTAAAATAATGAACGCACAAAAGCTACATACATAGCTAGTAATTTGCGTAAAATAGTATTAGATTGTGGAGCATAAACCCAAAAAGTATCTGACGTAATTAGAGAATAAAATGTTCTTAGTTTTCAAACAAGCCAATTTTTCCATAGAAAATAAAAATATCTACAATGTAAACATAGGCGGCACAAAATGACAACCTACTCTAACATAAGTACAGAGAACAGCAATATCAAATTTAGAGCTTTATTTCAACTTTTTAATTAGTGGTTACTACATAGAAAGAAAAAACATGCTAAAAACCACTACGAAGTAACAGAATAGCAAGATTTTTTAAGCCACCATCTAACTTTTGAAGAAAAGTTTGCTACAATATTTGTTAAAAATGCGGTCAATAAGGATGAAATATTTCATAAATAAAAAATCTAAAGGGGAAAGCTTAGATTGTTACAAACAAATGTAACGAATATGCTCCCAAACTACTGGGGGCTAATTCTGGCAGTCGTGATCGAAATTGTATTCGATTGAAAGATAATTTCGAACGTACTTTATTTTCTAATCCTTTTATCCGATACTGAACGAATCGATATTGTTTTATAGTGTTGGACAAAAATCGCGTATAAATTCGTTTTACAACACTAAAAATGCAAATAAAAAAGGTAAACAAACAATATTGTGCAAAAGAAATTTGTTGCTTGTGTAAAAGAAATTTGTTGAAAATTAATATGAATCGGGAATTCTTGTTTTATTCATCTTCTTCCGAATCCGACGAGAATGAAAACGTTAACGTCATTCAAAGAAGAATACGCCAATATCTCTTTTTGGGCATAATTTATTTTTATTACTGTTGACCTAAAATAAAAATTTATTGATATAATTATGTTTATACATATTTATTTTTTTTTTTTGATTCGGTACTTACATTTCCTATTTTATTTCCAAATGAAATTATATTTCTGTATGTATACTTTTATTTATTTTTTGTTTTGATTGCAAAAAAACGATAACTCGAACGCTTTTTGCGTTCGAGTAAAAACTCTCATGGTTGCATTCGAACATTCGCTTGTAATCGACTGCCATCATTACAAATTTCGATACCTTTCGCTGGATAACGAGTGACAGAATCTCAAAAGTAAAAAAAAATCGCACGTTCTACTAAAAACTCGCTCGTATGCGATTGCCAGAATTAGCGACCTGGTCTGATTCAGAAAATTCGTTTGCCTCTCTAAACCCCGTATGACACTACATTTTTCTTTCATTAATTGTTATAGAATTGATAGAAAGAAACAGCAATTGCTAGAAAGAACCAAATATACAAAACGTAAACAAAACTTTTTTCTTTTTTCTGAGTGTTGTAGTCTTTTTGTTTCAATAAAGCGCTAGGAAATAAAAATGTTTCAAAAAAGAAGCGCTAAATCACAAACATTGTCCATAAACCGCTGACACAGCAACATTCAAGTTTGAAATGTCAATTTTAAGTTGAAAAATTTTACATTTTTTCTGACATAATCTGATTTTTTATCGATAACTTCATCGAAAATGTTGACACTTTTGCATTTATCTTAATAGAGCTGAACTCGTTGCACATACTAAATTCTACTATTACATTATATTTGCACTGTTCTCCAAAACTTAAATAATGCAAGAAAAATGTAGTGTCATACGGGCATTACATAAGCTATAATTAATTGGACGACACCCATCTTTCCGACCACACATTTTAAACTATTCAAAACGGATAGGAGCTGTACAATTTTCTTTAACAAGATAGATTTTTTTTACGCCCGCATTCATAGCTTATCCAGAAGTGAGATTGCATAGACCAAATAATTCAAGTTCTATTTCAGCAGTTTCCAATAACCCATCTTGCACATGGACGGTTGTACGAATAATCGACCAAACAATCGTCCAAAAATAAAGATGGATTATTGTTCACCAACTTGGGTAATCTGACACTTTTTAATTTTTTTTATTTTATTTTTATTTATTAATATAGAAAATACATGTATACATTAATAACTACACTTGTCAGGAGCTGGTTGGGGAAACATTCGTCCTTTTCGTAGATATAAATATTTCGTTTTTACAATTTTTTTACAGTATAATTTGGAATATGTTTTTTTAATTAGATTGAAATCCAGTATTTGAACAGAATTTAGGAGGTTGGTTGTAACTGAGGGGTTTTTGTAACATCATAGTATATGAAGGATTGTAAGTTTTTCGGATCATTTTCTTTGTTTATATAATGTTGGTGGGTAAGTTTACTGTGTCCAAGTCAAAGCCTAGCTATGATTCTATTTGAATTTGGTATTTTGATACTTTAGGTGGATATGATTTATGGTTGTTGGATTTATGATTTTGTAATGGTTGTTTGGTGTAAGATTGATAGAGCTCTGCTTGTATTCTTTGATTTTTTTTTACTTATATATCGGCTAATATCCTTTCTAGTGTAGTTATTAATCGTTAAGGAAGGTGATTTAACTGCTTCTTTTGCAGCGCTATCGGCAAACTTGTTTCCTGACACTTTCGAATTTATGGGCAACTGTTCACAATGACGAGTTACCCACATTCCAATAAACGTCGAATAGTCCACAATCTTTTTTTGGGCAACTTTTTTCACAAATTTGTGTAGTTTTGCACAGTGAGCAGTCGCCTAAAAATATTGAGCATTTGTTCATATTTTTATTAAACCTGGACTTTTTCTATAATTCAAAAATGAACTTAATTATATATCTGCTTTAAGAGTCAATTGGAATGAATTAGTTCAGGTTTTGAATCATTTTCAGCCGTCTATATGCCGGCGAGATTTCGTTGATGCGAATCAACTCATCAGTAGACTCGAAAAATTCTTAAAAGAATGTTTGAAACTTAACTACTTATTCCATAACCCCCATGAACAAAAGGAGAATCAACGAAATGTCGGCGGCATACAGACGTTCATATTTAAAATAAGTTCATATTTGAATATCCAAAAACTTTTACTTTTTGATACTTTCAAAAATACAAATCGTAGTAAGCGATAAGTAACTTATTGTGTAGAACGAATGTCAAAGAGTTGCAAAACGAAATTTTTTTTTACTGTAATACATTTATCAATGAACTTAATTATTTATTCGCCATAAGAGCCAAATTGAAATTTATTACTTTAGGTCTAAAAAATAGACCTTAATGTTTTCTGTCTTTCTCAGCCGTCTATATGCCGCCAACATTTCGTTGCTGCTAAGCAACTCATCAGTAGACTTGAAAAAGCAAAAAAGAATGTTTGAAGTCCAAATACTTATTCCAAAATTCTCATGAACAAAATGAGAATCAGAAATGTAAAATGCTTTCTGTATAAAAAGTTTGTTTGAGCATTTCTGATTCTCATTTTGTTCATGAGAATTTCGGAATAAGTAGTTGGACTTCTTTTTTGCTTTTTCAAGTCAACTGATGAGTTGTATAGCAGCAACGAAACGTCGGCGGCATATACATAGACGGCTGAGAAAGACAGAAAGCATTAAGGTCTATTTTTTAGACCTAAATTAGTAATACATTTAAATTAAATTACTAATAATTAAATTATTATTAAAAAAAAATTTACTAAGAAAAATATGTAAAATAGTGCTGCAGAGAACATAAAATCTCGAATTCATCATCCAAAATCCTATTGTTTTACATAGAATTCAATAAATTTTTTCAGGGGTATGCAAAATTTGTTCTTGACAACCGGCCTTGGGCCGGGCTAAGGGATTTTCTCCTCCATGGTATAACCAACATCGGCTTCGCGTACAAAATCTGTAAGCATCTGGCAGCACACTTTTTCATTTTACGGCAATTGGTACCATTATACTAAAGCCGACCCATTACCCTCCGGCCAAGATATACCTTTGAGACTGTAGTCGATGGCTTTAGTAATGATAAACTGCTCTTCTAGAATGGGTCAGGTGGCACTGAAAAGAGGTTTCTTGCCAATTTGGTGTGCTAAAAAAAATCATCTTTTCGAAATAAGCCTATTTCTATCTTGGTAGGTACCTTAGTAAGCAGAATTTCCAAATTTGGAGCTCAGAAAACTTGTATGTGGTCTAAAAAAACCCAATGCATCCATCAGGAGCCCCTGTTTGGTTACGGTGCATAAAACGTAGACCTCATTGGCCCATATATCTTTGAAAATTAGGACGCCTCAATCATTGCGACCAATGAAGATACATCTCGCGCCATGTTAACCGATTTTTTTTTGTACCTGCTCTCATGGTATTAATGTGAACAATTTATAATCTGAAACGTTTGATGACCATCTTCTTTCGGCTAATTAGTCAGTTGGCCGCCAAGAAGCTGCGTCTTTAAAGGCAGTTGTTGTACTGACAAACCAGGGACAATGGAGTATTTAAAGGTCAACATTCGCTATGCCATTGCCGAGATAGAACTATATATTTTCAATAAAAGCGTTCGAAAATTGCTCTGATGTAATGGGATAGTGAGAGGCCAGACGCGCGGCAGGTATATAAGTGAATCAATGTGCCACCTCTAACAGTAACAATTATTCTTCGCAACAAAAAAAAAACAAAATTAATTTTGAAAAATCATCTGTTGCTTAAAATTTTAGCGCTTGAGAGCAGCCTCCTCACTATTCCTGCTTCCAAGCACTAAATAACCTTTTTTGTTGTACGTGCGTGTTGTGTGTGAAGTAAGTTTTGTATTATGAGAGCAAATTTATCACTTTTCGTGTGTGTGCCCTTTAACATTTGATGTGATTTTTATTGTCCTTTAACCGTAAAGTATAAAAAAGCGATAATGTTGTGATGAGACATGATATTTTTCTTTTATTATTTTTTGTCTCATTAAAAAGCTGAAATATAAAGCATTTTATTGCATAAATTTATGTTATTTTTATCGCCCTGATTTCATGATATTATATGGTTTTAATAATTAGGCCTTTTTGCTGGCAACACTTTTTCGACGCTTTCAACGTTATGACATTAACTTCTTTTTTACGCAATCAAAAAAACTAAATTCTTTGGTAGTAGAACTAAGGAAACATGTTAAAATTATTTTTCGATTTTGCAGCATGTGCAAAAAAGTTCTTATAAACTTTTTTAAGCCCTTCACTAATAGTATTTTTTTTTTTTTTTTTTTTTGTTAACAATGCAATTTTGTTTCATACCTTCAGTATTCACGATCCCAGACCGGTTTTGGAAGTAAATTTTCACTGTTAGTCATTTGAAAACTTAAATATTTCCATAAATCGATTACTTCGTTGTGCTTAAGTTTAATTGAGATTTTCATGCATCAGTTAATTTGTGGTATTTGGAAAACTTTTTTGCTTTT
Source organism: Sturmia bella (assembly GCA_963662145.1). NCBI lineage: Eukaryota > Metazoa > Arthropoda > Insecta > Diptera > Tachinidae > Sturmia > Sturmia bella. The sequence goes on from OY759170.1 coordinate 24,516,991, forward strand.
GGTTAAAGTTATGAGAAGGTATAGTTTTTATTAACAGGTTTTATTTGAGCATTAAAAAATCTTTCTTTAAAGATTTTGTTCATACATATGAAAAATGCTTAGCAACTTGGCAATTATACTGTTCTTGTGGAAGGCATATCATTCCTCAGACTTTTGACCCCAAATTTAAATTATTTCATTACCAATATAGCATAAAAACACACCTCTACCTTGTGAACAGTGTGGCCATTTAAGCGTTTTTGTAACTGAACTTAGCAATACTTGTCAATACAAATAATCCTGAATTAATGCGTTAACAAATGTTAACAAAATTGAAAAAGATTTTTGTGGTAAAATTGTGATGATCAACATTCTCAAAGGAGACAAGATTTTTGTGGTAAAATTGTGATGATCAATATTCTTAAAGGAGACAAGTTAACTCGCAGACTTGTTGGTTAGGTGAAAATATGTCCACTTAACCATTTACTTAAAACATAAATTTAAAACTACTGTTTTAAATTCACCACAGAGACCCCCAGCACCCAATTTGCTTAGGTCGAAACTTAATTACGTCCTGCTCTTAGACAGCAGCGCTTAGCCATACCAACACCTAAATCTTTCATTATTAACTGTCTATTACGCTGGGTCGATTTGTATGGCCAACAATTTGTCGACATTGTGTCATTGCTTTTTCGATAGTTTTTAGGATTAGAAAAAAGGTCCACTACGAGATATCAAAAAAATGGTTTTCGAAGCGTCCGCTTTTCATTTGATCGCTTTTTTATGGGAGCCTCCTAAAGAGCCAGTGTACAATGTGCTCGAAAAAAATATTGAAGAGAACAAATTATTGCGTCTTGGTCATAAATTTGACCCCTCTTCTGTGACCGACGGGTGCCTGTATAGGAGACAAATGCACCACCAACGCGCAATTGATGGAACAACATCGATGGCTATGATAACTCATCCTATTGCCTATGTTGAACCCACTGATGGACTTCAAATTTTATCACCTTTTTAGGGTTCCGTACTCATTAGAGTGAAACGGAACCGAGACTACTACGTCCGTCCGTCCGTCACAGCTTCCATTCTCTGAAACGGTAAGAGCTAAAGAGCTGAAATTTTCACAGGATGTTGTCATACCTTGCCGCTACAATAACGTGTACTAAAAACAACAACAAAGCGAAAACTACCAGGTGTCCCAATACAACGAAAAGTTACAATTAGCTAGAACTCTCGAACCGTAAAAGACAGAAAACTGAAATTTGCGTTGTGTATGTATTTATAGATGCTTTACAACAGCAAATGCTAAAGACAACAACAAGTCGAAAACTACCAGGTGTCCCCATACAACCTAAAGTAGCAATTAGCCGTAGCTGCTAAACTGTATAATACAGAGAGCTGAAATTCGCACAATATATGTATTTTACATATCCCCTAACACAACAAATGCTAGAAAAAACAACATATCGAAAACTACCAGGTGTCCCTATACAATGTAAAGTAAAAATTAGTCGTAACTCCCAAACTTTTAGAGACAGAGAGGTAAAATGTGCCCAATATATGTACCCACATATGGCCTACAATAACAAATTCTAAAAACAACAACAAGTCGAAGACTACCAGGTGTCCCTCTACAACGTAAAGTAACAATTAGTCGTTATTGTCGAACAGCGAGATGCAGAGGGATGAAATTTGCATAATATATGTATTCACATATGCTCCACAACAACAAATGCTAAAAACAACAACAACTGCAAAACTACCAGTTGTCCCTTTACAACGTAGACTAACAGTTATAACTCTCGAACTTCCCACAGTGTCTGTATACCCAGATGCCTTACAACAACAATTCGAAAACTACTAGGTGTCCCCATACAACGTAAAGTAAGCTGTAAGAGACAGATAGATGAAATTTATACAATATATATATATATATATATATATACGTACATTATACATATGTGAGGTGCCCTAAGTGTGCGAGCCAGCCTCGTACTTGACTGAATTTTTCTGTTGCTGAGGATATATTTTCTGTTGTTTAGGATATATATTAGATTCCAATTGATCTTCTTGTTTATTGTTATTGTATCACCAGTGATGACAAGCTGTCCAAAGTTTACGCCGGGCCTAGAGGGTTCTAGACATTAATTTACTTTTTAGTCGAACTTTATTTAAGCTTTGCTCGATTTTTACTTTCATAAAAATGAAAATGATTTTGTCGTTAGTATATTTGATACTTCGAAGATTATCTTTATAATGTTTTTATTATACAATTATTATTGTCTTAAGTTTATCAGGCTCTAGTTCTTTCCACGTTATTTTTGTGATTGAGGTTAATTAAATAAGACAAAAAAGAGATCAAAGACATTTAGCAGGGTGGACAACTAGTTGCTTCGAAGCCGCCACACTTTCTCATCAGCACCCGTCTTTGAACTCAGGGGCTCATGTTACTAAAGCGACAATCATGCCACTCAGCCACCCAAGTTGTATATTTTCTGTTTAAATTTTTCATTATATCAAATACAAACAAATATATTTTTATTTTTGTATTTATTATAAACTTTTTCTTTTACGTTTACATTATTTTGTGTCCGGTCTTAATTAGGATGATTTATGATTTTCGGTCTTAATAAAAATTAATATGTTGACAGGATTTGCTGTAAGCTGTTAGAATTTGTAAACTGTTCTTAATACCGTTGCAAGTTTATTTAAAAACCAGTTTAATTAACTTAGTGCTAGAATTACAATAATACAATATTATTATAAAGTAGCATGGGCTGGTCACATCAGTACATAAATATGTATATAACTAGGTGATGGTTGCAAAAAAGCAGTGGTAGACTTGTCACGTAAAAAGTTTGTAGAAAATAGATTTATATATTGCGAACATTACACTTTCCCGTTACTTTACGAAAAGATTTGTTGATAGTCAGACTTTTACACTGAATGAGTTGAAGATACTTTTATAATAACTCATTATTAAGACATACTCATTAAACAGGTTATTTGTTGCGTGTCGTGGTAAGTTTGCTAATCTAACTAAATCGTAAACAAGTTATTTAATAGTTTTCCACATAAGTTGGTTCATATAAGATAACTAGTTTTGCTAAATGCTATTCTAGTTTTTCCACTTAAAAAATAATATAAATTAAATAAAAAAAATAGTTCAATATAGTCAAACTTACCTATAGTCAATGTCCAAGGGGACCGAAAATTATTTCACTATATAGAAACTTCATTATGCAGAAATATTTATTTTTAATTTTTTATTTATTTTAAATAGTCAGGTATTTTTGTTTGAACTACATTTTTCTATTTTTCTTTAGCAATAATACTCTAGATACGGAAAGATTCTTAGAACGAGCGGCCGTAATCCATTTGAGCATTGCTTCGTCAATGTCTTCGAAAAGACAAGTTTAAAGTCTCTTACGCTTAATGCTTAACTGAATAACTGACTTGGTTTTTAAAATGTTTGATAAAGTACTGGGAAGAATTACAAACTTTTTAGCTATATCTTTTTGGAACGAAGTTCCTTAACGCGGCTTGCTGGTAGTGCAAATTAGTAGAAATCATCACGAAAGCATGTGAGCTGTTTATATGTATTGGTGTGTCTGCAAACAATTGTGTAGGTGTCTCCGCTGCTGTCAGCTGAGACACCTACCAATAAATATTAATTAGTTGTGGAAACGGGCACTATTGCAATTTTGAAAAATTTTCTTCGTTTTGTGGCAGCTTGACAAAAATATACCGCATGTATCAAAAATAAAACGTTGCAAAAATTTTAATAAGAATATAAAATTTAAAAATTTCAAAAACAACACAAAATAAAACATACAGATTTCACCTTGTATTACATTCGAAGATGAAGAAAAAACGTAAGGAACTTCGTGCCTAGCGGGGGTCCCCCGACCGCATTTCTTTTTTTCTTTGATGCCCCTTCTTCAACTCTATTAATTACTAATAACTTTATTTCATGAAAAATACTACTCCGGTGCATCATTTTCGTTCACTGAACTCGGTTAACTGATGTTAAAAATCAAATCAAAAATGTTTTTTGTTTTCAGTTTCATTACTTTGAGAATCCCCAAAATATAACATACATATTTTCTTATAAATAGTGTTGCTAACAAGTGTAAAATAAAGCTGCTAAAAATAGTTCACTATATGGAGACAAAAACATACTTAAAATGTATTTTTGTTTGTTCATTGTACAGAAAAATTCACTGTATGGAAATTCATTATACGGAATTCTAAATACATTGAAAGTGGAACGAAAAAGCTGTGTACTTGATTTTAGTTCATAATAAGTACAACTTCAGGCTAGGAACACAACTGGGACGAATGACGAATTTTTCGCTGCGAATATTCGCCGTCAAAAATAAAACACATTGGTGTATGTATATGAAAATGCACACAGTCACAGCGTCGGTCGAAATTCGTTGGACGAGGCGAACTTGAAATAGATTTATTTCTATTTCTTACGCCGGCGAACGACGAACAAATCCGGACCATGTGGCCATTTTGGTTTTAGTTTTCAAGTGTTTTAGTAAAAACAGTTAATTTTTACTTTAATAGTTTTTATTTTAAGTGCTAAGCCAACATATTAGATTATAGAACATGTTTGTAGTGTTTAATTTTTATGTTTTTGGTACTGCAACATTTTTTAGCAACCAATTTTTTTCATATGGTCACCCCATCAGCTGTTCAACTATAATAAGATAAAATTAAAAAACTGAGAAAATGAATGCAGGTAAAATTATAATTGAAAATGTTAAACTTTATGAATGTTTATATAATCTTTGATCATGTTCATTATTTTTACAAAATTTGAAATTCTTTGATTTATTTAATTTTTTTTAACTTTGAACAAACAATAAACAACTTTGTCAATTATAACAGATGTTTTTGTTTTTCGTCGTTATTGTGCTTCATACGACGAATTTACACAGCGAATTTTAGCCGGCATATTCGTCGTGTGGGGCGAAATTCGTCGTTCGTCCCAGTTGTGTTCCTGGCATTATGTGTGAATTTCGGACAAGCTGGCAGTTATTATCGGCACCATGATCAAAAAAATGGATGATAATTGATTCTATTTTGTACATTTGACTCAAATTTGGAATATGACAAGGATGTTCACAACAGTCTTTTAATTTTTCTATCTATTATTCTATAACATGACTTCATTGCCGCCTTCTTATTATATTTTAGGGATATAAAATAAATTTAAAACTTATTTTTGAATTCACAGATTTATTGTTTGTTTTAGTGTCTATTTTTACTCAAGTAGAGTTGATGGCAATTTTGGCCACACTGATTGTGATACAAACAAATATAATTTTTTTTTAGCTAAAACCGGAAGGAATAAATATTCTTTTCGAAAACTTTCTTTTGCACCCTTTCGTTCATCAGTAAGTAATTCTCTTCTTCGGTGTTTGGTGCTGAAAAAATTATTATTGATAGAATTATAATTGAAATTGTAATTTAATAACTTTAAACAGCTGTTTTCATACAAATTACAACTGCACAAAAACTAACTGGTCTGCTAAGAAAAAAATATGTTTTTTTATTCTAATTTGTTCTACTGCTTCTTCCATATATCACAACTCCATTGAAATGGAAAGAAAGCTGAAAAAGTTGCATTCAATGAGAACTTGATGTCACAAAGGGATGGGGAAGTAGCAGACATCGACAGAAAAAGTTTTGGCTGGTGGGAAGCTGATTGTATGAGGATTTGGGTGAACAAGAAAAACTTTTCCCAAAAAAAGATTTAAAAGCCATTATTCAGGGCAAGTTTTTGTAAACACTAAGTCTAATTAAGAAAGAAAACAAAGTAAGCCCCCTTACTCTTAAATCAATTAATACGAAATAATTTGAGCTAAAACTTTGTGAATGGTTTTGTTGACTTTATTTTTTGTTGTTTTTTCTTTCGGGTAAGGTTATTTTAAATAACTTAATCAAACAAAAGTATTTGTGGTAAGTTTCAAATTATTACCTAACAATTTTTTTTCCCTTTTCAACTTCAGTTTCCATTTCTGTAAGTCAAACTGCTGACGCTGAAATATACATACATATGTATGTATGTTTGTATGTAGAAATATTTGTGCATGAAAACCATTTAAAACTTTTTCAATTAATTTAATTCTTCATTTGACCCAAATAAACATTTGATTTTTTATGAAACATTTACCTTTTCTTGTTTTTTTTTTTTTTTTTTTTTTTTTTTTTTTGTAGGAAATCATGAGTAGAGTCAAATTAAGTGGTCTGGGGTACGTGTTTGTCTGTACGGGGGTGTGCGAGAATGTTTGGGAAATGTTTTATGTCCTTTGCCTATGCAAGTAATTTTTTATGCTTAAGGAATTTCTGCTTAAACATGTACTCACTCACTGCTTCGTGTAGTATTAAATTTTTAATTTTAAGTTTGTTTCAAATTACGATAAACTTGCTGCAATGCATTGGAATGGAAATTATGACTCAGGCGAATTTCCCGTAGAGAAGCAAGCAAGAGAAAAACTTCAAGCCACCAGTACACAGGCAAAGTCAAAAAAAAAAAACTCATTGTGCGAGTAAAACTTGAAAAAAAGCAATATAATTTTTTTTTTTTTTTTTGGAATACGTTAATCCTTTTAATATTAAATGTTGTATAATTTTTTGTCAGTTGCTTATATCAAAAAATTTCGTTTAAAGTTAGCGAAAAATTTAAGCGAAATATGGTTTATGTTGGCAGAAATTATTGTCTTTCAACGTGCCTGCAGTCATTAATACTGATATCGTTCCCGACAAAGCACCCTAAATGTCATGGGTTTAACCAGCCTTAGAGTGTTTGGGGACAGTTTTCATGGTTGCTCTCACTTTGAAAATAGCAGCTTTTTGGCACTTTTGACAGTCAAATAGGCCAACCACAACTGAAGTTTTGAAAAGTGTCGTATATTTTGCAAATTTTTTCAAAAACATCTGACTTTCGTTGCAAAAACGCCAACCATAATAAGAGTGAATGTTAATCGAAAAATTAACGGGTGGTTAAATTTTAAGGGCGGATGTTTAATGTGAACCACACCTAAATGTCAAGTTGTCTTCTGCATTTTACTTGACATTTCTCATCGTCAGACTAATTCAATTTGAACCATGGAAAGATACACCCTCGAGAAATGCTTCAAAGTTATTCAGGGTTATGAAAATTGGCGTAAAAACCGAAATGCATATGGTGCACTTTGTGATTTTTTCAGTCATTTTAATCGTCCAAATGTGGGTTTAATCAGAAAAATCGTGCTTAAATTTGAAAAGCTTGCGTCTGTAGGATTTTGTATCTGTATTTATTTGTTTCTATATTTGCATATGCGTTTAGTATGTATTTCTAAGATTGTTTTATTTTCTGAAGCAGAAAACTCTATACTCACTGAATTTTTCACAGACCCCTATTATGGTTTACAATAGTTGTTTATTTAATGTTGTATTTTTTACATTGCTATTATGGTTTACAACTGTTGTAGGAAATGTTGTCAAAAACTTACAACACCCAATTCTGTATTGTCCTCTTGATAATACACGTTAAAAAACGAAAAATTGGAATGGAAAAATGTGTAGGTGTGCTCATGAAATTTTTTTTACAAAAATATAAAAATGCAATTAATTATTAAAATTTATTAACAAACTACAAATTAAAATGCATCTATACATGTAATTTTTAATCATTTCAATTCAATTCAATTTATTGTTCTTCATATAGCATATGTGTTTACAATTACAACTTAAATTTATATTACAATAGTTCAAGTCCCTTTTTTTCCTACTTTTTCTACTTAGTAAATTTTAGTAAATATGAAAATTATACATATACAATATTTTGCAAAAAAAAGTATATTGGAGGCAAAAATTTATAGAGAAAAAAAACCTATTTGAATGTATTTTTCGAAAATTTTAATAAAACCAACTTAACTAAAAGCCTACGAACTACTTAAGCTGATGTCAAATCATTAATATGAGTATGTATTGACCAAGAGCATTTGGTATAAAATTTTTCTGACAGTTTATTAAGTCTGGTAACTACAAGATCTGAATTCGAAATTGTATGCAGTCTGCGGGTTGAATAGAACCAAGGAAGATTATATACAAGTTTCAGTAACTTGTTCTGTGCAATCTGAAGTTTCTTGATATGACATGACGCAGCTGTTTGCCACATTGGGGCTGCATAGAATATAACGGCCTGGAAGATCAGTTTAAATATAAGCATTTGGTTTTCAGTACTTAGAGAAGACTTTCTGTTAATAAAAGGATAGAGTGTGCGAGTGAGAACGTTGAGTTTGTTTATTATATATTGAATGTGTTCTTTAAATTTAATTTTTGGGTCGATTATTATTCCTAGATATTTCATTTTTATTCCAAAACCAGTTGTATTTTGTATATGTTTGTATTATCATAACCAAATTAAAGCTCGACATTAACATCCATTCTCATGACTTGATTTTTCTAACAAAAACGTTTCAATCTTTTTATTTCTACCAAAGCAATTCTACACGGTAGCCGGGCTATCACAAGAAATGCAACACCGCAAATATATCCATGTCTCTTGACAAAGAACTGTAAACATTTTTTATTTTTCGCTTGTTTTTACGTAATGAAAACAACATGCGTCTACATCTTTCTTGTAGAGTTGCTTCAGTTCAGTTTTTTACATGCAGGCATGTATTTTTGCGGAAATATGCTCTACAAATAAAAGCCAGCTCTGTGACATACACAACACCTAGTTGTGTTGTAAACCGTAATCGCTAAAAGAGCTGTATGTTGTGTTGTAGATGAAACAACACAGCACTTATGATGATTTTTGATTCACAAAAAGAAGGCACAGTTTTTATTTAGGATTAAAAAGCCTGAAAAAGTAATTTAATATAAATGTGTTATACTTTGTTCATGCATGTATTTATAATTGAGATAATATTCAGTTTATTGACATAATATTTTTTGCGTTCATACATACAAATATTGCGCTAACTCAATTAGTATTTGACAGCTGGAAAAAAGTTGTTGTTTTTGTTTTGGTAGTGAGAAAGAAAAAGTGAAAAATATTTTCAAATAAGAAAAATTGAGAAAAACTGAATTTTATTAAAAAGATTTTAGTGTTGTACAATAAAAATATGGAACTTGTACAAGTAGTGCGTTCATGTTATGACTCCAAAGCGGCAATAATAAAAAGAAAGAGAAATACAAATTTGGAAATGCTGCAATGTTTTTATTTTTATTGTATTTATTTTTATTTTTTATTATTTTGTTTTGTTTGCTTTTGTTTACATTTATCACGTCATTCATTTCGTATTGTATACTTTTGCTTATTAAACACATCTTTTACAGTGTTGTGTTCCATCTTTTTCTCAATACTCAAAGCAATATAGAGTTTATTGCGCAATAACCTTATTGACTTTTTGTATGGAATATTTAACTCAATAATGGACTTTATTGCGATTACCTCAATAAAGGCGCATGTGTGAACATGGTATATGAACGCAAAAAATAGTATGTCAATAAATTGAATATTATCTCAATTAGAAATACATGTATGAACAAGGTATAATACATTTATATTAAATAACTTTTTCAGGCTTTTTAATCGAAATGAAAATGATTTGAAATTAATACATTTATTTTTATTTCTTTTCAACAATACCGAAGTTTAATAAAATTAAAATTTACAGTAAAAAATTAAAAAGAACTTTTTTCACACCATAGCATTTAGTAATAGCATGTTTCCATTACGAGTTGAATCACCCGCTTCGCTCTCTCCATCATATTTATGAATCACACTGTTTACACGACTCGTCTATGTGCTTCGATTTGACTTTTGTTTTTGATAAGCCAGCATAAATTTTCCATTAATTTTCGTAAAGAAAATTTGTCTAAATGAACAAAAAAAGTAAGTGAATGTGTTATTGCAAGAAATGTCTTGGGAGTTGGCATTGCAGGGCATTAAATACAGCCCAGAACTTAACTTTTATTTTTATGGGAGAATTACGTTTTCTTTGCTTTTTACTTATTTATTTATTTATTTTTTTTTTGTTTACAATGTATTATTTTTATTTTTATAGGAGAATTACATATTCTTTGCTTTTTATTTATTTATTTATTTTTTGGTTTTCAATATATGATTTTGGCAGATAGTGCAGATATATTTGCGATATAAATTAGAGAAGATAGGAATTTTACGTAGCTTCAACATGACGCAACTTCATTCTCTCTCAAAATTTTGTTTGGCGAAGCACGTTACTTCGCTCCTGATTGGGGTGTTAAGCACAAATAGAGAGCGAAGCACATGACGCACAGTGGGGGATTTTGCAAAAAAATTGGAAATAATTCTGCCGTTTCTAAACGGATGGCTCGATTGCAATGAAATTTCAGACAGGCATAAAAGAGGTGTATTCAAGCTTAAGTTTTGAGATTGGACTATATAGCGTTTAAGTGGGCGTGTCCACGCGACCCCAAAGTGGGCCACCTGGGGTATGTGAAAAATTAAAAACGATCTAATTTTTTCATTTCCATTTTTTTTGCAAATATTTTTTATTTTTAAATTCTTCTAGTCAAGGCCTACAAAAAATGTCGCGACACGTATATATTATCTCTTAAAGTTTTCGAGATATTAAAGTTTTAAAAATTAAATTTTCGTGTTTTTACCAACCCTGGTCCAGTATTTTCACATTTTTGAGCTCAAATCCTAACCGATTTTTCAAAAATAAGTTTTATTAGCTTGCCAGTATTTTTTTCAATACTATAAAAAAAATTTGAGCAAAAAATCTTTTATAAAGAAAAAGTTATATTCAACACAATTTAAAAATTCAAAAAAAGTCAGTTTTTAGCATATTTTTAGGGCAAAAAGTAACTTTATTGTTTTTTATTTCTGGAAGAACTTTCCAAAGTAAAGTATATGTTGTTTATATTTTTTTAAAAGCTTATTGTTAAGAAAATATTTTAAAGAAAAAAAAATTTGAAAATTATGTCCTGTTGCGTAAGGGTAGCATCCTAAAATTAACCCATTTGTTTAGACAAAACCGACTTTAGCCCAAAATTTCTAAAATCGCACGCCTCTAACCTAAATATTTTTACTTGTTTTTTATAGTTATAAGTATTTTTTAGTTTTATGCAAATGGAATTTGTCGCCCCAGGATATTTGCTGGAATGACAGCAAAAAAACTAAAAAATCCCATTTTTGGGAATTTTTGAAAGTTTTTTGGGAATTTCGGGATTGGTATTATTTTTTCCCTACATTTTGCAAATAATTTTTATTTCTTTTATAAATTCCTATATTTTTGCAAAATTTTGTAAAAAAATATAAATAAATGAAAATTTTATAGGCATTTCAAAAAATTTTATTTCTCAAAAACTTTTACTGAAGGACGTTTTTTTCTGTATTTTTCCAAAAATTGTTTTAAAAAGTTTTAAATTTCTAAAAAATTTAATAATATATAAACTAGAGGTAATTACCTAACTAATGATATATAATATGAAACCCCCTTTCATTTTAAGGGTATGAAATTAATGGGCTACAACTAACCTATTTGCAATGAAAATTTCCAAAAATTAGTACAGATTCAGCGTTTGGGAATACGAAAGTCAATCAATCAATCAAATATACAATTACGTTAACTTTACAAAATAATCCGTATCAAATTCTTCTAGATCTAGCAGATACATCAAATCTTTGAATTCATTACTGCAATCAAATGTCAAATTTCTGTAGCAGATCCATCTCCTTCTCATAAGTGATAAGACGGGATCTGAGGACAAAATAAGGTTCTGAAATATGTCCTGATTTTGAGATTGTCTGGAGCACTTTCTGGAGCTAAATTGATGGATATGTTTAAAATCACGGTTTCTAGACTCTTGAGGTTCTTCTGTGAGCTCTCCGAGTGGTAGTATATGATGTTCCATTATTATTTTTCCATGACACAAAACCTTGTGTACTGTTGGTGAGAAATCTTTCCAGGGGTATAAGTTAAGAAGCAGTCTCGAAACGCCTGCACAGTACTCGCCGAACTTATCTGCATTTATTTTATGTTTACTGTTTATTGCTGTTAAAATTATATTAACTTTTTGCAATAATTCCATATTAATTCCGGTAATCTGTGAGGTTATTTCAAAATTGCTAAAAAATCGTCTAGCCGTGTTTCCATCATTTGTACTCCCATATCCCACTAGTGGCTTATCAATATTTAATCCGGTATGTTGCTTAAACTCCTCCTGAATTCTTTGCTTTTCGTTAGCTCTCATTATCTTTAGCTCGTCGTTTTTAATTACTGATTTATTTACATTTTCAAGGCTACTTCTGTATTTCAAATCATAAGCTACATGTAGAAAATGTTCCAGAAAACGTATGCGAGCATGTAGAGGAGATATTCCATATTTAAGAACGTCTTCATTAACCTTTGTAGTTGATGACATATTTGAGAATTGACTTTTCGTTTTTCCACATAAAGAACAACTCCAAGTAGATGACGTTTTTGTTAAAGCATTGCTAACTTTACCATCAATCATCGTTAATCTCATATCAAACGATACATTGAAAGAGTAGTCCTCTATTTCGATCAAAATGGGCTGCATTAATTTAATTTCCGATTCAATATGATGTACAAGTTCTTGAGTTGCAATCTTTGTCTCCTTAGTATACTCGAAAGTAATTGGTCTACAAAATGATTTAGATCCAGGAGTTGAATTTATCCAAATGTCTTCTTCGAAACTAGTTGATGGAGAGTCCTTGTCAGCATATTTTCGAAGCCGTAATGGAACCATTGATGCCATAAGTACGCCTTTGTAATCAGATAATAAGTGACCTTCAGTGGGCTGCTTGTATTCTGAAAGTAACGACGATCCATCACATCCCCATTTACATATTAGTTTCACTTCGCTGTGGTTAATTTTATTTAGCTGCTCTGCAGTAAGTGTTGAAACTATCCTTGATGCTGTGTTTTCTAGAAGAGATGAGATTCCAACAGTAACTTTTCGGTCAGAAACTGTAATACCAGTGGGTATAATGCTCTTCTTCCTTTCTTGCAGAGCATCATATGATGGCAAAACCTCAACTCCTTTTTCTTTCAATGCTTTTCTCAATATTATATATTTATCACGACTAAGTTGAAGCTGCAACATAAGAGCAATGGCTTCTTCTTCTGTGAAAGCTGAATTAAACGATGGTGTTGGAATGCTCTTAACAATACGATTAAGCCTTTTAGGTGATGCATTCGGAAGAACATTTGCAATTTTCACAGCATCCATGGGTTGATCTTTCTTTTTTAGCATCGCATTAAATGTGTCTGTAACTTCTTCGGTAGACATGGTTGTAAGATTTGTTGTTAAGCGTGCTTGCTTTGACTTCGGGCCTAAGTCTTCATATTCCTTACATTTAGCGCCAGGAGTAGATAAGGAAATTGGGAATTGTATAGATACCTCCAACCAATCAGAAAATTTTGTTCTAAATTTTGCATTAGAGCTGTTGACAGCTTTCCATTTTTTTTCGAATGCCTTAACAAAATTCTCAACTTTGCAAATATCCTTTTTGTCTACTTTAGTTGTATATGTTTCTTCAATATAATCAAGTAGAAATTTGACTTTTTTCTGTTGCTGTAAGTTTGCACTTTTGTATAAAACTGAATATAAATCGATGTGTTTTAGTGTGATGGCCATGATCGTCAACTTTTTAATGATGCCAACTATTAATTGCGAGATATTTTATACCATGCGCCAACTGTCTCGCTAACTATTTTTAAAAATTAATTTATCTCTAAAGGTTGACTTTGTTTTTAGTTTCCCCGCCTACACATACATGTATAATAACCATCGAAATTGTATTCAGGTATACAAAATATTTACATATGATCACTAAATATAAGCATAAGTTCAGGTAGTACTGCGTATTAAAGCGAAACAGGTAGATCAATAAAGGAAACACGCGAAGGTGGTATTAACACTAATTACTTAGTGGCTGTTCAGACTATTGTGTCAGTTGTACTTCAATTTTCGAAAATGCAAACATGATATTATTATTACTTAAACGTTTTTGAAAAACAATAACAATTGAATACATCAGCCCTTAATTACCATAAATTCAGGTATGTTTAGCTGAAATGTCTAGCCTTTAATAATAAATAAATAGGGATAAAAAGAAATGTACCCTTCGTATTAGTTGCAGGTAATACTACCTATTAAAGCAAACCAGGTAAAGCAATAAAACAAATATTCAAAGATTATACTAACGTAATAAGGCTACTGCGTAATAGAAAATACTGCGTAAAATAAACAGTGCCTCACCCCTTGTATTCCCAAACGCTGAATCAGTACTAATTTTTGGAAATTTTCATTGCAAATAGGTTAGTTGTAGCCCATTAATTTCATACCCTTAAAATGAAAGGGGGTTTCATATTATATATCATTAGTTAGGTAATTACCTCTAGTTTATATATTATTAAATTTTTTAGAAATTTAAAACTTTTTAAAACAATTTTTGGAAAAATACAGAAAAAAACGTCCTTCAGTAAAAGTTTTTGAGAAATAAAATTTTTTGAAATGCCTATAAAATTTTCATTTATTTATATTTTTTTACAAAATTTTGCAAAAATATAGGAATTTATAAAAGAAATAAAAATTATTTGCAAAATGTAGGGAAAAAATAATACCAATCCCGAAATTCCCAAAAAACTTTCAAAAATTCCCAAAAATGGGATTTTTTAGTTTTTTTGCTGTCATTCCAGCAAATATCCTGGGGCGACAAATTCCATTTGCATAAAACTAAAAAATACTTATAACTATAAAAAACAAGTAAAAATATTTAGGTTAGAGGCGTGCGATTTTAGAAATTTTGGGCTAAAGTCGGTTTTGTCTAAACAAATGGGTTAATTTTAGGATGCTACCCTTACGCAACAGGACATAATTTTCAAATTTTTTTTTCTTTAAAATATTTTCTTAACAATAAGCTTTTAAAAAAATATAAACAACATATACTTTACTTTGGAAAGTTCTTCCAGAAATAAAAAACAATAAAGTTACTTTTTGCCCTAAAAATATGCTAAAAACTGACTTTTTTTGAATTTTTAAATTGTGTTGAATATAACTTTTTCTTTATAAAAGATTTTTTGCTCAAATTTTTTTTATAGTATTGAAAAAAATACTGGCAAGCTAATAAAACTTATTTTTGAAAAATCGGTTAGGATTTGAGCTCAAAAATGTGAAAATACTGGACCAGGGTTGGTAAAAACACGAAAATTTAATTTTTAAAACTTTAATATCTCGAAAACTTTAAGAGATAATATATACGTGTCGCGACATTTTTTGTAGGCCTTGACTAGAAGAATTTAAAAATAAAAAATATTTGCAAAAAAAAATGGAAATGAAAAAATTAGATCGTTTTTAATTTTTCACATACCCCAGGTGGCCCACTTTGGGGTCGCGTGGACACGCCCACTTAAACGCTATATAGTCCAATCTCAAAACTTAAGCTTGAATACACCTCTTTTATGCCTGTCTGAAATTTCATTGCAATCGAGCCATCCGTTTAGAAACGGCAGAATTATTTCCAATTTTTTTGCAAAATCCCCCACTGTGTGACGTGGAAACATGCTATTATTCAATTGAAATTTAATTTCGAATTTTTGTGCCCAGTTTCAAACAATAGTTCATACATATAAAGCAATTTTTCTTCTTTAGCTTTGCATTGTCTTTACTATTTATTAATTTTTTTATTTTATTATTTTATTTATTTATTTTTCTTTTGAAACACATACCGAATCGGTTTTTAATATGTATTTGTCGCTGCTAGACAATTCAAAAATATATTGATCAAATTGACTTTTATATATTGGTTCGATTGCATTTAAATGATTTAATAGTGCTCGAATTTTTGTCGAGCTAGCTAAAACGTTTTTTTTTTATTAAGAAAATTGCAATTCTATTAACAGAAGCTGGGGCCAAATTGTCGTATTCACGATCGAATTAAAGACGGAGTATAAATAATGTAAAGCAAAAATAAAATAACTGACATAACGGAATTAATTCGTTCACAATTATGACGATTTGGCCCCTGATCGAAAAGTGTATTTATTATAGCACTTTCTAGGTTACTAAGGGACTTACACAGAAAAAAAATTTGGGTCTGTTTATATGTTTAACTGTGTTTTGTTTAATTACTTACTTAAATTTGTTTAATTATTTAAATTAAGGGCATATTTCTCACCTGCGAGCGTTGTCGTTCGTTCGCACAATTAGATTGAACGCAAAAACAATATTCAATACCAATAAACACACATTTTTTGTGAATTCCAATGTTAAAATTCTAGTGTGAATCCAAGCTTGCATTACATTTAAAATCCATGCTCTTTCCAGTCCGTTTAAAGTTTGTTAAAAAACAACAACAAATTTGTTTGAAGCATATGTTATCTATGGTAAAAACAGGTTCGGTTCTACTTGCCTCAAACTGTTATTGAAGGCTGGAGTTACACTGTAAAGGTACTGGTTTGTTCGACTGTAATTCTATGGTTAATTTTGCTGGATTCGCTATTGAATTCAACAGAGTTTCAACTGTAATTCGACAATGGAAATTGGAAATTGTGACTGCATTTCAAATGTAATTCCACTTGAATTCCAGGCAAAATACTTATTGCCAAAATATATATTTTGTTTTTGCTTTCAATGTAATTGTGCGGACGAGCGATAACGTTCGCAGGTAAGAAATAGGCGCTAAAAATGTAGACGAAAAGCATTTTAAAAATTTAGTTATTTATCATAAATACCTGTGTGTCCGATAATGAGAGTGTTGACTTTATAATAGCAACATACTGCTCATTGGACTTAACTTTACCACAGCTTAGATATTTCGTATTGAGATATATCATATTTCTGCCTTAATATCTAAGCAAAATATACCAAATGACGTTTTCGAAATTTTACAAGGAGCTACAAACATGTATTGGAATTCTCTTTCCTTTGTCAGGGGTTAATTTTGCCTTCATTGCATCAGATAGCAGGATATACAGCATAAAAGGAGTCACATAGAGGAAGATAATTTTACTTTCAGCATTGTACTTTGAAGAAAAGTAACTCAGTGTAGCCTGCCTCCTGCTGTCCTACAAATTATATTTTAAAATGCTAAAAAATTGTATCCAGAGACCTTTGAAATGCTGTATAGTTTGTTTGAGTTTGATTGTTTTGTTTCAAGTAGAAATCTCACCTTTGTACTTACAACTGTGAACAGTTGCACATCTTTGTGAGAACGTTGACGCACATACATACATATATGTATGTGTATATACATAATGTACATATGTATGTTAAAACTTAAACACAAATACGTTCAAGAATATTTTATTCTGCAGTACCAGCAGCAAGAGGAATTGCCATTCCATTTTATATTCAATTTCCATTTTTATTTCATTTTTTTTTTCTTCTAAATATAGAGAGAATAATTTCTTTAGAATTTATTGCTTTTATTTCTACAGCTTTTTCTTGGTTTTTTTTTTTTTTGTGTTTTACACATGTGCTTAACAGATTTTCAGGGATATGTTTGCATGTAATTGTTGCTTCTCCAACCTGCTGCAGTCTCGCTTTTAGTTGGATTTGAAGCAGTGTTTTTTTTCCAGTTCAGGGAATTGTGTTAAGGTAATATTATCGTCAAGATTTGTAGTTACAATCGCGAACATTTGTTTGGAAATCGATTTTTTTGAGGATTTATTAAATTGAGTTTTTCAGATGGTATTTAGTACGAGAGAGAAGAAATTTGGAATTAACAAAATATGTAAGTTTTATTTAACCGTTTACGTGATCCAGAGAATGTATGGCGTGTAAAATTAATGGCTTCAAAATAGTTTTTCTGTAGAAAAAAAAAGAAACTAAATTAAATTAAATTGAATACAAGACGAAATATGTGCGCCTGAGTAATATGTGAATAAATCTGTGTTAATATGCCAGAGTAGCTGAAGTCGTAAATTGAAGTATTGATCTATAACCAATTTTGTGTAGTTTTTATTCCGCTTGATTTTTTGCGAATAACTAATGAATTAATAAAATGGTAACATGTTTATTAGAGAAGAAGGATGAATATTTAAAAAATAATATTTTTGAATTCAGAAGATGTTACGCCTTTTTGTGTACCTTCATCCTCCGATTTCAACGGAGTATCAGTCTTAGGCTACGACATGAGTATAGCTGCATTCAGGCCAAAGTTGCGAGTTGCGGCGATAAGAAGCGCGGTTAACTGGATGAGGTACAGTAGGATATACGAGGAGCATATCTGTACTGACAGCAAACGTGCTTATTCAACATCTCGGTTGGTTGAGGAATGCCGGGTATATCTAATTGAGATAGCGAGACATTCTGAGCTGAAGCTTCGCTGGGACCCTGGACACAATGGTGTGTGCGGAAATGAAATAGCGGATGAGCTGTCAAGACTGGTACCCGCCTACAGCAGGAGATAATAGACAAATTCGTCGGATATCCGAAATATCTCCCTACAGCTTATTCGGGCAGCACATCGGGACCTTTCTAGGACCCAAGTGAGCCGGTCTCATAATAGGCAGCCGGCGTAACATAACAACATACAATGTCCATGATTTGCAAAAAATGTTCTGACACCCAACTAGAAGCAACACTTTTCAAACGGAGAAATAATGGTGGCTATTCTGAAAAACGCGCCGAAGAGGTGCAACTTTCCTTGGCAGACAAAAACAAAATATGAAGAATTGTTTGTGTTTTCCCTAAATCGCAAGAATAAAATTAACGAGGTAGTTGGCCACGCGTATCTCTTTCACCAGTAAACGGTAAATTTTGTACGAAACATAAAAACAATTTGTTTGTACTCTTGACATTTTGTTCTTGTTTTACATGTACAGATTCACTTCACTAGCACGTTTTCCCGAATAAGCACCAATGCACAGTGGTGTAAATAAAAGAAAAAGTGGTAAAAAGTCCGGAACTTTTAAACCACACAACGGATCTCGCTGAAAATTGAAGTAGACATAGACAAGGAGTTATATTTTTTGTCTCAAGTCTTTTTAGGCCAATAGTTAAAACAGGGGCGGGGCTATGGGGGCTGAAAATTACCTACCTCGAGTATAAAAAATTTTATGCAGCTTATAACTTTCTTATATCTTGGCCGATTTTAAAGATTTTTACCTTTTTGTATTTTGCTTAGCAAGGCAAAGAAAAAATGTTATAAAACATGTTTTCATATATCTTACAGTTTAAGAGATATTCGCCTTGGAATATTATTTTTTATTATTTTCGCCGCAACTTCTTTTGGTATTTTGCTTATATCTTTTTTGTTAAAATCTTGATTTTAATTTGTGGCCCACCGTTATATTCCTTACAAAATTCTA
Organism: Sturmia bella; assembly: GCA_963662145.1. Taxonomy (NCBI): domain Eukaryota; kingdom Metazoa; phylum Arthropoda; class Insecta; order Diptera; family Tachinidae; genus Sturmia; species Sturmia bella. The sequence continues at coordinate 24,536,307 of OY759170.1, forward strand.
AGTGAGATAAGGTACCGTTTTATTAAAATATCTTGGTCCGATAAGTCATAAAATAGGTCTCAATTCAAAACTTTGAAATTTCACCGAAAAATTTTAATTTTTCACAAAAAAGGTGGCTTCATTATTTTTGAATTCGTAAAAAATTTTGTTCCAGCTTTTATACTTCTTTTTACACGTAGCGAAAGATAATCTCTTAAGAATGTGTAAAAATTTTATTTTGTTTAATTTAAACTAAGTACCCTACAGTAAGCAGTGGTCGAAAATCATCAATTTTTAAAACAATTTTCGGATATGTGGGCGTCTGAAAAGTTTTGCCCAAAGTGAAATGAAATTCCGTGAACGACGTTTTATTACAAAATCAGTTGGTATTACTGCTGCAGAAGCTCGAGACATCCTAGATATAATTAGCGTTGCCAGACTGAGATTATTAAAAAAAGTCAATTTTTGGAAGGGACAATTTTGAATTGCTAAAAAAATGGATTTATGATTTATATTTCTTTCTGAAATTTATGCTTTTATTTGAAAATTTAGTATTTTAATACGCTTTGAAAAATTATGCATGTATCTTTCATCGTCTTGCAGATATTCAAGTTTCACTTTGATTTTTATGTGCGAAAAACTATCCTTTTATTATTTTTTTCATTGTTTTCACGAATGTGACTTAAAAACATAAATAAAGTATAAATTTTTGCATATATTTGAAAAGAAGACACAAATTCCTTTCCAACGATATATAACATGTATACCTTTTTTAAATATTTGCACATTCGGGAACCACTAGAATACTACGCAACCAATACCAAGTAAACAAGTTTGGCGTTTTGAGAGACAGCCAGACATACGAATTAAATGCACTTAGTTCGGTTATAATCAAAAGGCCAAAAAATTCTTGATAATGCATTTAAATACCTGAAATTCTACTTTCAAAAAGAAAATGATAACATAATAAAAGGTTCCAAAATCGAAAGGAAAAGTGGTCATAAAAATAACAGATACTAACGGTACTTATCTGTGTTCAAGGAAACAAAAGTTAGCATAAATAAAAACTGCCATGTTTCTAGAAATTGTTTTTTTTTTAGTAAAACAATTTAATTCATCGGTCAATTATAACTTCTTGGTAACTACACTCAGAAAACTTTGTCGGTAAAATTAACGGAAAATACTCTTTAAAATAAATGAAACTTCATTTAAAAACCGTCCTACTTATTTTTGTTTTAAGTTGAATTTATTACTTCATTTACATTTAAATGTTAAAAAATCTACAGAACCCAATCGGTAAAAATAACGTTTTTTCCTTTACTCTAACTGTCAAATAATTCGTGCGTAATCAACTTGTAAAATGTTTTTTTTTTTATGTTTTCTTAGGTGGTCATTTTATTTAATTATAGTTTTCTATCTGTATTATCTCCTTCTTCAATTCACTAATTTAATTTTTGTAGTGTAAAGCCTTTGCTGAGATTCGAACAAGCAGCATCTCGACTTGAAAGCAGCTGCCATACCCACACAACCATCACAATAATCAGAATAAATTCAACAACAATCAATTTAAGTAAAGAGTATATATGTATGTATGCTACAAATGTATGTAGAAAACAAATTATAAATATGAACGTATTAACAGCTTGGTTCCTTCATGTGTGTGTAACGTAAGTTACTACTGTCATTATTAACTGTCAGCGAAAACCCGTATTTATCTGTAGTTAGTTTTTTCAAAAACTGTGCAAATCAATTAAAATTTAAATTTTATTCCTTTTTAAGCGTTTTGTCATTTAAAAATAACTGCACTGACTACTTCTGGAATAAACTACGGTCAGTTAGTGGAAAAAAAAATATTCTGAGTGTAGGTTTTTGAAACAGATGTTTTCAGGTTTTTGTATCAAAACATCTGTCTCAAAAGCCTACAAAATTTGGCTCAGTAAAATTTTGTCCAGCAAGTTCTCAGTCATTTAAATGTCAATTTTCCGACTCTCTCTCTCTCTCTATTTCTGTACATAAATGTTCTCGCTAGAGAAAGTAAAGCAACAACTTCCAGTAACATTTACCGCAATTTATTACGAAATATCACGTAAAGAAACACACCTAATAAAAACTATTTATAACCGATATTTAAATCGGTTTTCAAAGAGCTGAAATAATTTCAATGATATCAAACCGCAAGCCCTAAAACACCACATACATACATACATATGTATGTATATCCTTATCACCCATTGTGAAGTGTATTTATGATTCGGCCCAGCCAAAGACAGCCCTTCTACTTATTTTGCTATAACTTCATTGCTCTTCTATTATCTGTATTAATTGACTGTTATCCATAAAACTAATTTTTATTATTCTGTACAAAGGAAGAGTATTTAACTTGTGCATTATTAACACTTAAATGCTTCAAAATTAACACAATAAGCTTCTAAATAAATTCATTGCTTGGTTATCAAATCAAAGCAAAACATTTCTACACAAAAAAGAGCTAACAAAAAGGAGAATAGTAAATAAGACTTATTTAAAGGACCTGTTAAAACTATTTAAATATTTGGCATTCTTCTATGTGATTCACCACACACGAACGCACACAAAGATCTTGCTCAAACACATTTTAAAAAGCATTCTCTTTGTGACTTTGTATGTGAGCAAAACACACAAAAGGACCTCATTTACTCACAAAGGATAATCACACATCAATAGAAGGTTTTTTCTTCTTCTTTTATTTATTTATATTTATCTTTCTTTAGTTTAGAATTCGGTACATAATATTAAAGCTGGAACGTAAGTGGCAGGCTGGACAATGGCCATTAAATACAAAAACTAAAAAGTTATTTGCTCCACTTTTGTATCAACATTTAAGCACCAACACCATTTTATATTTACGTTAAGGATCTTTAGATGCTGGTCTTCTTCCTAGGCAAACATTTTTATTACGAAGTTTTCTGTTTAGGTTTTTAAGGATATATTTAGCTTGTAGATTTAAGCTTCAGAATGTTAAATAAAATTATAAAATCAATATGGCACAAGTTGGTCTTTTAAAATTCTTTGCTCTTAAGAAGAACATCTTGTGTCTGTTGTGTTCGGTGTTCTGTGTTCTGTGCTTTGTAATTTTCTTTTTTGTCAAGATTTTCGGTTAGTCAACAAAATTAATTGACTGAAGTAAAGGAAAAAGGAACAAATTTTAGAACTTCATTAGTAGGATATCTTTAACACTTCCATATCTGTTTTAATATGGCAATATAAAATAAGTTGCTAAAATCTTGCCTCTAATTAAGTAGAAAACTTAATGGCGATAGAGAAATTTTAAAGATATTTTAAGTATAGGAGATGGTAAAAACTAAAATATCCTCCTTCCTTTACAGGGATAAATTGTAATCTTTAAAAATAAATGAATATTCTGTTTTTTGCGGCCTTTTTTAAAGGGAGAAGACAGTGAAATTGCGCATCATTGCGAATTGATGATTGTTTCTTCAATTTAATTCGCTTCAGGCTCCTTAAGTTTGTAGGTGCAAAGTTTTTAACTGGCTCCGTAACTGTCCAACCATGAAGAATATATTCGACTGATGGATTTTCTTTCCAACTTTCAAAGAGATGCGAAAAATAGTAGTAATAAATAAAGTATAAATTTTTGAGCGAAAGTGTATACCCTTGAATGGGTTACTGTGAAGCAAGTTGCACATAAATGAATCAATATTATTGCATCTTTAAATTTTAACAATTCCCTAATTGTAACTAATAACTTTATTTCAACGACATTATCGTCACTTGTTTTTAGGGTTCCGTACTCATCAGAGTGAAACGGAACCCTGTTACCGAGACAAGTACGTCCGTCCGTCCGTCCGTCACAGCGTCCATTCTCCGAAACGGCTAGAGCTAGAAAGCTGAAATTTTCACAGGATATTGTTGTACCTTGCCGCTACAACAACAAATACTAAAAACAACAACAAGTCGAAAACTACCAGGTGTCCCCATACAACGAAAAGTTGCAATTAGCTATAACTCTCGAACCGTAAAAGACAGAAAGCTGAAATTTGTGTAGTGGATGTATTTATAGATGCTTTACAACAACAAATTCTAAAGACAACAACAAGTTGAAAACTACCAGGTGCCCCTATACAACCTAAAGTAACAATTAGCCGTAGCTGCTAAACTGTAAAATACAGAGAGCTGAAATTCGCACAATATATGTATTTACATATGCGCTACAACAACAAATGCTAAAAACAACAACATGTCGAAAACTACCAGGTGTCCCTATACAACGTAAGAAAACATTAGCCGTAACTTTCAAACTGTAAGAGACAGAGAGATGAAATGTACACAATATATTTACTCGCATATGGCCTACAATAGCAAATGCTAAAAACAACAACAAGTCGAAAACTACCAGGTGTCCCTATACAACGTAAAGTAACAATTAGCCGTTACTCTCGAACCGTGAGAGACAGAGGTATGAAATTTGCACAATATGTGTATTCACATATGCTCCACAACAACACTTGCTAAAAACAACAGCAACTGTGGAACTACCAGGTGTCCCTTTACAACGTAGAGTAATAGCTATAACTCTCGAACCGTAAGAGATAGAAAGCCGAAAATCGCACAGTGTATGTATTCCCAGATGCCTTGCAACAGCAAATTACAACAACAACAACAAGTCGAAAATTACTAGGTGTCCACATACAACATAAAGTAGCTGTAAAACCAGAGAGATGAAATTTATAAAATATACATATTTATTCACATACTCCATTCCATACATGCATTACACATACATGCGTTCGGAGCCCTAAGTGTGCAAGCCAGCCTCGTGCTTGGCTTAATTTATTTATTTCAACTAATAGTCTCAGTTTAGCCAGAATACCGAAACAATAAATGAATTATTTAGCTTTGTATAATGAAATGTAATCGAAAAATAAAAGTGTTTAAAACGTACTTATTTAAATTTCAAATTAGATTCATTTCTCCGGGTTTGATAAAGCAAGCAACGTCTGCAGGAAATGCAGTGAAATGTGCTTGCATTTTGCGGAGCTAAACTATTACTTTGACATTTCTCTTCTTAATGGTCTGAAAGGATTCACACAGTCTTCTGAGTTTGTTTTATTTGAAGTATTTGTTTGGATAAGATACCAAAAGACTCACAAACAGTTATAATTAATGCCGTACTGTTCACTTGAAGTGAGCGCAAACGAACGGATCAGCATTTCGTTACTTAACTTAAGAAATGACTCGGCACAGCTAAAATAAGCACTTATTCAGAATAAGTCTGCCTCCAAAGTTAGAACTTGCTGATTTTATGCTATGGAAACGGACTCAATGCAACACTTTACGCCTAGCTTCCCAGAACTAGTCTACAAAAGATGCAAAGATTGCAATGCGAACTGCTTTTTAGTCTGCCACGGATTAACAGCAATTATATCTACACAAAACCAGCAGTTAGGATTTTACAGTTAAAATAAGTTTAAGGCCAAATTGCAGCTGATGAGAAGCGTGGCGTCCTTGAAACACTTATTTGCACCCCAGCTGCGCTTTATTTGGCTTGTGTAATTATTTTAAGCTTATTTTAGTTTTATGGATAATTTTGAAGCTTTAGATCAGATTAGAGAACTTTGAATAGTTGGAAATAAAATTTTGCTAGTAATGATAAAACTAGCATGTGTTTTAAGTCAAAAAAGAATTATTTGTTTGCCTATTCTCTACTATTAACAATTTTGATCTGTGAGCCCTTCCCATTATCGATGCATGCCCTGAGACAGCATCCCTCCACATGCCACCTGCCTTTAACCGTATTGCCGAATTCATAGCAGATTCCTTGACCATGAGATCGGCTGGTAACCAGTGTAGCATAGTAAAGAGCGCCTTATATGGTGTTGAGCCGGTTGCTCCAATTATCATCAAGGCCAATGTACGCAAAATCCTTTCAAAGATCTTGCATTTAACTAAGTATGTACTTGCCTAAACTAGCGCGGGCTCTTTTGTGCGAAAAGACTAAGAATATTTCTCTCTCAAAAGCTCTCTCCACTGCGCGAACTTTGAGTATGAGAACAGTGTTCATGGAAATTGGGATCCCTTGAGTTTCTAATACTGAGAACGGGAGCACATCAATTATGGCATATTTTGGTTCAAACATATGATTCTTTTGATAATTTGCTCAGTGTTGTGAAGTGAACATCGTACGCATATTTTGGACACTGAAACAAAAATTCGATTCGTGTTGTGTGATGTCATAAGCAAGTTGCGCCATATATAACTTAGACTACTATACTAAACAAAATGTAATATATGAATTTTTTCTCCCAACTGAATTTAAATAATGGATGACATTTTTAAGTTTCCTCTTATTTTGTTGCTTTTGTTCTGCACAGTACTATATATGGTAATATGTTGCTGCCAGGAGGGACGATATTTGTAAGAAGGCTGGCTTTCCCTTAAATAATACTCCAATGCCTCGCTATTCTTCGCAAATGGCCTAGACCCATTATCTCTCCGGTAGTTGAGAGCGTCCTGTTACCACCGCCATTATTCCGCTCAATTACAATTTTTTTTCTTTCATTATTTAAAAACTGAATTGACTTAAAAATGCTTCATGAGCTTTAAATGTTAAAAAATGAAATTGTTGCGCAAAACTTTTTGACAAATAAGGCAATATCACGCTTTTCTTCTTGTTGTCGATTAACATTCTGCTTGACTGCATTCTGTAAAAAACATGTATCGTGTGTGAATTCAAGCAAAACTTAATGAACAACTAACAACATTTTGCAATTTCCAGCATGCGAATCTTTGTCTGTATGTAAATGATAGACTCAACCCTGACGACATTTGGCAACGAACGAGGGTAAGGTCGTCGTCGTCGTCATCGTCAAAAGGTTATCATAGCACAACATAATTTACAGCATGCTCAATTAAATCAATTTTATAATACGAAAAGAAATAATATTCAGCCAAGTTCAAGGTTATCTGTCACTGATTTCAAATAAATATGTATGTATGTACACACAATTTAGCGCTCTGTGTACAGAAAGATGATTTTGTTAATTTGCATACCGCCATAGTTATTTGGTTACCCAGGCACCGAAAAAGTATTTTTATTTTTATGTAATTTACAATATTTTTTTAAAGGAGAACGGAATTTTTATTTTATATGTATGCTCTGATAATTATTTATTATTTTTATTCTGTTTTTACGTATACTAATAATTTTTTTCTATTTTTGTTACACCTGTCAGCAAATTGACAATAAGTAATTGGATGTACTCAATTGAGGTGTTAATTATCTTAAATCTATACTTAAGTGTGATATTCATAAAAAATATAAAAATCATTTCTTTTTAAACAGCGACTTGACCCTTCTAGTAACGCTTAACTAGGTCCGATTTCGTATATCGCTTAAGTCTTCTGGGTGCCAGGGTTTTGTTTGCGGACAACTGTCTGAGTTCGGTGTTGGAATGTATGTTTAAAGTTGTTTATACGGAGGACTTCTTTCACTGTTTTTACATTTAAATCGCGATGTATGTCCTCATCTCTACTGTGCCATTCCACGTTGACAACAGTTCGCAACATTGTGCATAATTTTCATATTCGTTGGGCTGGCAGTCCCCCAAATTTCCACGTCGAACTTCAAAAAAAACTGCTATGATCGTTTTGGTTATGAGCAGTTTGTTTTGAGTTGACAGCTTAGAATCTCTACCTGAATCTGTTGTTCAATTCCTTTTTCTTTTACGTTATGTGATCTTTCCCTATGAGCTTGGAGTCAGTTGTCATTCCAAGGTAGTTTGGCTTTGTATCCACGAGAATTGGTGAGCTATATATTTGAACCGGTTGAATTTTTCTATAAGTGTAGATTACTTGTACGGTTTACTGTTTACTTCGATTTTGCTCGAACGTGTTGTTGAGCAGTTGTTGTAAATTATGCATAACCCATTTAATGTTTTCGTAAAATGCTATTAAAACAGTGTCATCAGCAGATGCTGCTATCATATTGTTATTTAATGTAGGAGTTGGAATATCAGATGTACACAGGAGGTAACGCATTGGGTCGAGGATACTACCTTGGGGTACCGCAGCTCTCATAGAGAACATTTCTGAACACTTTTCTCAATATTTGACATAAAAAAATAAATTTTGTATGTACCTCTTTAATATTAGATAGACATTTCTTGGTAATATATTTTTTAGTTTGTGGATGAGACCTTTGCGCCACACACTATCAAACGCTTTGGCGACATCGAGGTATATTGCAATACAGCAGTTTTTTTATTTCTATCAGACGCTGTTTGACTTGTTACTCGATGTATTTGCTGAAAAGTAGAGTGCTTTGGTCTAAATCAAAATTGGTGACTGGGACTAAGCTGCCTTCCTTTCAGAAAAGAATTTTTCAAACAGCTATCAAGGCTGTAGTAGTAGGCTAATTGGCCTGTAAGACGTTTGTTTTCATGAGTGTTTGCTTGGCTTAGAGATAGCTATTATTTCAGCCATTTTCCAGACGCTTGGAAAATACTTAATGCAGATAACTGCATTAAAAATATTTTTTAAATATACAAGCACATTAGTTGGCAGTTCTCGTAAGAGGTTACCATTGATCCAATCATAACCAGATCAGTGGTAAAGAAAAAGAAAATGGCATTACTTAGTGACTGTCAATGGTAATGTAGTTAGTTATAAATTTTTTTTATTTTTAGCGTTTTATGGCTTTTCTGAAATCAACTTTTATTATATAAAAATTAGTTTTTTTCTATTCCTCTACGGAGCAAGAACACGCCCGCACTGCTTGATATTTACTCTTGAAGTCTGAAAGGCAATCTGAAAAAGATTATGAAAGCAGGAATCCCAACTTGCAGCCTTTAATTTTTTATTTATTTTTATTTACAAAAAAAAGTATTTACATTTGTTAATAATATTATATCATGATCTGTACTGACAGCAAGGCCGCCATAAACACGCTTGCGGGTGTTTATACAACATCTCGATTGGTTCATGAATGCCGGATATCTCTAAATGAAATAGCGAGACCTGCAGACCTGGAGCTTCGCTGGTTACCTGCAAATAACGGTGTGTCCGGAAATGAAGTGGTAGATGAACTAGCAAGATCTGGTACCCGCCTACAGCAGGAGGATATACATAGATGAATTCGTTGGTGTTCCTCTCAACAGCTAATACAACGAAAGCTGCTAAGAACTGCGCAGGAAAGGTGGTCGAACGAGATCACCTGTCGAATATCGGGCCTCACTTGGCCCAGCTATGAGTATAGGAGAACTGTGGCCTTGTTGAACTCTCCGAGGCATAGGATTCACACCCTAGTGGCTGTTCTAACGGGGCATTGTCACATGGGAGTACATGCGGGAAGACTAAATCTTCTCTATAATGATTTCTGCAGAGATGAGGAGGAGGAGGAGGAGGAGGAGAGTGTCGAACACTTTCTCTGTCGATGACCAGCTCTCTCTGACAAGAGAGCAAATTACTTGGGCAGACGGAATGCGGTTTGGACAGGGTGAACTCGTTTATCCGTTCATCGGGCTGATTCAGGTCGGAACTGGCGGCAAGTATGTAGGGCTTTCCTCCTACAGCTTACTCGGGCATCACAACGGGACCTTTATAGGACCCAAGTGAGTCGGTCTCATGACGGGCGGCCTGCGTAACATAACATAACATTAAATAGATACGATTTTTTTCCCAAGCTATAGGCCAAGTTTTTATATTTTATTTATTGGTTTTTTCTAATATTTCGATATCCAGCGGATAACATTCTAAAGGAAGAATTTATTTCAAAATAGCACAAACAATGAAAAAATCTCTCAACATTTGCTTATTCTTAAAATCAACTAAGATTGATATGAAAACTTGGCCTAGAGCTTGGAAATAAAAATCATATATATTTAATTTGTTAATAAAAGGGCTGAATAGAAAAATTACAAGAAGTTATCATAACATAACATAATAATTTTATCGGCCTTGAGTTCGACACCTACCAATAAATATTAATTAGTTGTGAAAACGGACACTATTAGTTGCTAGATGTCGCTAAAGTAAAGTATGTCACAACACAAAACAGCAATATTGAAAGATTTACCAACAGTTGCTTTTCTTCGTTTTGTAGCAGATTGAAAAAAAAAAAATACTGGATGTGTCAAAAGCAAAAAATTAATACGTTCCAAAAATTTTAAGAAGCATATAAAATTTCAAAAACAACACAAAATAAAACATACAGATTTCACCTTGTATTACATTCGAAGATGAAACATAAGGAACTTCTTTCCTAACGGGGGTCCCCCGACCGCATTTCTATTTTTTTTTTTTTTAATATTAACCACTCTTTTTTTAATTTTGAGGAAGTAGAAATCGAACTGTAAATCTTATAGTTCGAACATAAATGTAATGTCTAACAAGCGCTTGGTCCAATAAAAAATTTGAAACCGTTGTTATCAGTGGGGCAATAGCAACAAACACAAAATCAATTGAATGTTGGTAAGAGAATACACAATGTATCCCAGTCAACAAAAAACAAAGACATTGATAAAATGGAGAGTTGATTAAGTTGGTTTTTAATTTTGTGAAATTACTACAAGTTTTCTATTTCACTTGATCAAATTAATCAAATTGGCCAGCTGTGATACATCTGTGTACACATAAATATATCATATGTTTGTATATTAACATTTTTCTCATTAAAAATGTTTCGATTGTGCCAGCAATATGAAGAAATAAAATGACCAGGGAACAAGGAAATGAAAACGCCCTGTACTGTACTAAAATCTACAATTGTAATTCACTTAGTTTACTTAACCGTCAAACAGTGTTGGCGCCATTTTGTTTAAATTGTTTTAAATTTTATTTTGCAGAGAAATACAAGTTCAACTTAAAAAATCGTGGCATCAAAAAGAATATCCTTCTCAAACGCACACACAAACTTATTCATAAATACATGCTCACACAAAATTGTACTGTACTGCTGTGTGATGCCTGCCTTTTTAGTACTAAAATAATATAGTTTTAAAAGCTTCTTGAGTTTTTAGCATTTCCGTTTCTTTCAATTTAAGTGTTTTTCTTGCCACAAACAATTATATTTTTTCATAATTCATGCAACACATGCACTTTGGGATGCAATTGAAAATGTACATAGCTGCAACAACGACAACATGGAATAAAAGTAAAAAAAGAAAAAAAATACTTTCGTACAGAAGAAGAAAGAAATTGCTTTCTAAAACGCAAAGAAAAATTGTAGCATTTTATTTTTGTACTCCTGCATATTTCTTTTCTACTTTCAACAAATGACCGCAAGTAATGCAAAATATGTGGAAATAATTCTATACTTGAAGTTTAAATTATGCACAAGTTTGCTTCTCTCTTTCTCTCTCTCTCTTTTTTTTTTAAAGAAAAGATTTATAAAATTTCTTTCTGCTTTGTTTTTTTTTTAAGTTTTATGATAGTTTGGCATGCATTTGGTGTTTCGAGCCATATTTGTAGACCAAAAAAAATATGTATGGCAAATAGTTTTTTTAATGTTCATTTAATTATTTCTGTAACTTAACCAAATACCAACTACACAACATGTTGGACACGAAGCGCCAAAGGAAATTTAATTTTCACTAAATCTGTCATTTCAACGCCAGTTTTGAATTAAATAATTAAGGAAGAAAAAATGTAAGTAATCTACAATTTTCATGCTTAAACGGCTTAATTTGACACACAAGTCGAATTGCGGCAAATAAATACTGATCTCTAATGAAAATCATGGATTGTTAGTAGTGGATTAAAACACATAGACACGTATGTATGTAAAGTAAGTACATCCAAAGTTTGATGCTTCATAAACTTTCCATATCAGACGGAGATTACCAGAAATTCCGGTACAGAAGCATATCAGCGAATTGTGGCATTTCATGTTTAAAAATCGATAGGCCTGGCGAGGAGCTTAAAAGTGCTGTCATCACTGACACAATAACAACGAAAACACAAAAATCAAATGGAAATCAGTCGGATGTTACGTACAGAATAAAAATGTATGTATTTCATTCAACTGGAAAAATAGTGATAAAATTGAAAATTATTTAATTATGATTTATGAGATTTTAATTATGAGATTAAATCTAGAGAGTCAGTAATGAAGAGCTCAGGTGTAAGGATGGCTATGAGCTGCTGCTTAAAAACAGCTTGCAATTAGTTTTGAGCTGGGTTCAATTCCATTTAAGTGCTGATGAGCGTCGTGGTAAGCATGAAACAGCCATGGAATATTCTTCAACAAATGCGTGTATAACTTTAGCTTTCTTCTCTGCTTTGCAAACAAACGTTGATCACTACAATTGCACCACAAAAACAAAATCTTCCAAGCTAAGCAAGTAGCGTTGGCCTTTGTGTAAATTTGATTCGTTTTTGATGCCCCTGACAGTCTTTATGACACCTTTCTTACAATCGCTTAGTTTTCATTAAGCTCGTGTTATCTTTTGCCCATTTTTAGGTTTCCGTACTCAGCAGAGTGAAACGGAACCCTATTACCGAGACTACTACGTCCGTCACAGCGTCCTTTCTCCGAAACGGTGAGAGCTAAAGAGCTGAAATTCACAGGATGTTGTTGTAACTTGCCGCTACAACAACAAGTACTAAAAACAACAACAAACCTAAAACTACCAGGTGTCCCCATACAGCGAATAGTTGCAATTAGCTATAACTCTCGAACCGTAATAGAACGAGAGCTGAAATTCGCACAGTGTATGTGCTTATATATGCCCTACAACAACAAATGCTAAAAATAACAACATGTCGAAAACTACTAGGTGTCCCTATACAACGTAAAGTAACGATTAGCCGTTACTCTCGAACTGGGAGAGATAGAGGGATGAAATTTGCATAATATAGGTACCCACATATGCTCCACAACAACAAATCCTAAAAACTACAACAACTGCAAAACTACCAGGTGTCCCTTTACAACGTAGGGTAACAGCTATAACTCTCGAACCGTAAGAGATGGAGAGCCGAAATTCGCACAGTGTATGTATTCCCAGATGCATTACAACAGCAAATGACAACAACAACAAGTCGAAAACTACTAGGTGTCCCCATACAACATAAAGTAGCAACTAAACGTAACTCGCAAGCTGTAAGAGACAGAGAGATGAAATTTATTCAATATACATATGTGAGTCGGTCTCAGGACCGGCGGCCCTCGTAACATAACATATGTATTCACATATGCCATTCCATACGTACATTAGGGATTCCTAAGGGTGCGAGCCGGCCTCGTACTTGACTGAATTTATTTCTAAATAGAGTAGAAAGATCTCTGTACAAAAACTGGAGAGCTTAGAAAACTTAATTAAACCTGCAATTTCTAAACTGGTGCTCTTATTATCACAAAATTGCATACTCTACTTAAAATGGCTTCACTAAGTTTAAGCTTTATATCCAAAGTGTCTCACTTCGGTTGTGCTGGAAAATCTGAGCCCATGTCTAGCTGATGACGTTGCTCTGATCACAACGATCTGAACGAACTCTAAATATTTTTAGTGGCAAAAAGTAGTTCTGGCAAAATCTTGATATTTGTATACCTGCATCTAGACCTGCAGTAAATGCGTTTAGCAATTATTGCAGAAAACGTTAAACTTATATAAGCTGCGATATCTGTTAACATTACTTCGCTGATATATGTTTATTTAAGAATATATTAGTTTGAGGTGTGAGGCAATAAATATTAAATATATTTATTAAATATTAAATATATTTATTGCAGGGGACGTCCACATGGTTATAAACATTTCAGTCGCTGCGCATATTTGCCACATGAGATCTTAATAAACCTGATATGGTTTTAAAAATAAATCTCTCAGGGTATACATGCGTAATAGGTCTTATCGTGGTTATTTTGTCATATTTTTGTTCTGTATATAGTCAGCGTTTTGCAATATTGAAGAGGTTGCGTTAAAAGTTGTTAAGAGGATACACTCACAGAAAAATCAGTATAGCTATGATGTATTTTAACATGAATGCGATGACAAAAAACATCGCTTTTGACCCCATGACACTTTTCATCACGGTGATGTCAAATTTTACATAAGCTGTTCTAATTGGTATTAGCGATAAATATAACAATTGTTACATCAATGCCATGTCATTCTGACACTGATGCCATTTATTGCAACCGTTTATTAAACATTTAAGCACAAAAATAATAAATTAAACCATAAGTTTTTTTAAATATAATTATAATTTAATATTTCGTTGTTTTGACCCCTTTTTTCCCTTATATTTTATATATTTATTTGAGCTTAAGGTCTTTTGTAATTTGAGTATTTATTTTTGTCGATATTTCGCTCTCCTTCGGATAGCTTCTTCAGGACAATAATAATGAAAAATGTTTTGATTGGTTTTTTTCAAAAACCAAGGAGAGCGAAATATCGACAAAAATAAATACTCAAATTACAAAAGACCTTAAGCTCAAATAAATATATAAAATATAATTATAATTAATAAAACTTAATACAGTTTTATTTCTTTCCTTTTGATAAAACTTATAAAAATGAGTCTAACAGAGGCATCATAGAATTGATGTCACAGCAGTCTTCACATTGATGACACTCAATTTGTCACGAAATTCTCTATTGACTTTTGTCATCAGGTTAATACCAGGTTTTACATCTTTGATGTCGTTTGGCATATTATTGATATTAAAATTTTTATGATACGCTGTCATCAGTATGAAAATACATTTTTCTATGAGTGTAGTGTCGAAATAATATAAACTGGACACCAAACAGACAAGTTATTAACAGTTAGTCTTGCAAACATATGTAAATGTTCTGATTTTAATTTATAATTTTTTTGCTTAATGAAATGTCGACGATCGTACCCTTTTTTCGTTTTTTTTTCACCCACAAATCCTTCTTTCCTATTTTCCTAGTGCCAGTACAATGCAGTGCATATAGTATGTAGGGGTCCATTCTCTGAGTACTGGACAATGAACTTTGTAGAAGATAATGAACTAATTTAAAGCTGATGATAGTCTGCCTAAATTGGTTTCAATCAAGGATTTTTTTGAAAGGGAATAGAATAGAAATGCGATTAAATCAATAAAAAAATTAAAAGCAAAAAATATCAATTTCAATTTTAGTGCTTAAGTAAAAATAAAAATTTATGAAATCGACTTTGTTTTCTGAGATTTTAACCTCTTTTCTTTTCTCTGTGTAGTTTTAGAGCCTTACCTGATTTACAAATTACTTGTTAAGAATCGCAAATTTCCATTAAGCGCTTATAACTTGATGTATAGGGTAAAGAACATTCTCGTGTTTTAAGTTGGTTAAAAATTTTGAAGTCGCACATTCATTTTAACTTTATTATGGTCGAGCTTTATGATTTACAACTGTTAATAATATTATCAGGCTTGAGTTTGATTTTACTTCCTCAAAATTTATTGTTCTCTTGCAAACTGTTCATTTTTATCAAAAACAAAAAAAAAACTAATTCAATTTTGAAGAGGTATAATCGAATTCAAGCCTGATAAAATTATTACCATTTTTAAGTCATATTAGAAAGAAAATGAAGCATAATCAAATTTGCGCTTATAATGATGTGAAAAAAAAAATGAAAATATTACAACTCTCGAAAGCCTTAAAACAATGATTATTGCCAGTAAATTTTCTAAAGTATTGGATAATAAACAGCTGTCACCGCACAGAAAACAAAATTGATTCCAGGCTGTAAATTCACTGTTGCATTAAAAATAAGTGATAAGTACAAGGTTGAGGACTAAATGAACCTTAGAGTTTATTGCTATTGGGTCGAAAGCAATAACATTAATATTGCAAATGGAATAAAATAAAAGCAAATCAATTGTACCCCAAAAAAGTCAAATGGCAATAGTTCAAGCTAAAAGGGAGTAACAAACAAAACTGGAACGTGATAACATAATAAAACCATGAAAAAATTGAACACATAAAGAATTTTGTTTGTCTGGCTGATAAGGAAAACCGAAAGCAGCTGGGGATAAAGAAAATTGATTAATTTGTTAAACACAGAAATACTCGCTGCTGTTTTAAGCAAAAGTCAACCTTTTTTAGAAGGGTTAAAAGTGAAATAAAATATGGACGATGGAGACCTCAATAACTCATTCCAAGCGTTGGAAGAAAAAACATGTAAAAAGGAACATATAAATATGATTAATGGCAAGGACCGCTTAATAATGAAAATTTCTCAACAGCCAAAGAAACAATAGAAAGAATAAAACAAAAAGGTTGCGAGAAAGACTCTGTTGAAAGTATGCAGTAATAAAATAAATAAAATAAAAACTTACCACGGATTGTGTTCTGCTACTTACAAACGCGTGTTGCAAATTGTTTTTCGTGTGATTGTGGTTTCGTGTGATTGTGGACATAAAAAATAATTCCTTCTGCGAATGAGTGATGTTAACTTCTATTTTCAAATCGCCATACTGTTCAGCGAAGTTATTGTTTTTTGGATACGATTAAAAAATGAAAACAAATACAAGTTACAGATTTACTCCACCAAAATCGTAGGCTTATATTCTAAATATGCTTTCCGCACACTCTGTACCAAAAGAGTCAAAAGTTTACTGCTCAGCGAAGAAATCAGGATTTTTCTCTAACATAGAGAGTAATAGTTAAATTACAGTACAGGCTGTGATCAGGGTTGCCGCTCAAAATTTTTTTCCAACCAAATTTAATTTCAAAAACTACCAAATGGCATGTTTACCCACCAAAAAATAAAATAAGCAGTTATAAAAAAAAAAAAAAATTTATTAAAAAAAACAAGTTTATACATAATAATGTTAATATGTAGCTTTATAAAAATAAATAACAATTCATTTGTAAAAGAAACAAAAATTTAAGTAAAAAATAAATAAGACTTCATTTGTAAAAGTAAAAATCTTAAGGGTTTATTTGGAAAAAGGTTTATTTTTTAAAGTATCTTTTTGCTGACCATATATAGTGCGAATCAGTCTTATTTATCATTTCCTTGCACATCATAATATTATTTAAGGAACATAGTTCGAGTATATTTCGAAGTTTGGTTTTTACTCACCCAAGTGTTGAACATTTTCTTTCTGCAGCTGGTGAACAATAAATTGAAAACAAAATCAACTAGATCGCTGAGCGCACAAGTTTGAATAGTAAAATTAAAATTTATCTATGACACCTTGCCTTGGAGAAAAACTTAACTGGAGAGGCAATCTCCGTAAGTTGATGTGTACATATATATAAAGTGAATAAAAGCACTTGAGATGTATAAATAAAATATATAGCGCATATATATGTTGGGTGGCATTATTGGCTTTAGAATTATGAGTCCCTGAGTTGAAGGAAGGGTACTGACGAGACAGTGTGGCGGCTTCGAGGTGTAAGAAATGACCGCAAGTAGTTCATTTGGGTCGTCTGACATGGGTGATAAGGGTCTTGAATATAGAACAGATTCAATTCGAGATAAGAGAGTAGAGAACTCTTCAAACGTGTATTTATTATTTTGGGCCACCTTTTCGAAATGTGCTTTAAAAGATTTGATGCCGGCTTCCCATAGCCCACATATATGAGGAGCATTTGGGGGAATAAAATGCCACTGGAAATTGTGGGAAGAGTACTTATCAATATCTTGAGATATGTTAGAAATGTTAATAAAAACACCATTTTCTCAAAACATAGCTGAGTCAATTCGAGATAAAGTTGGCCAAAGACGTAATGAAAAAATCATAGCATTACTAAATATTTAAAAATGCCTGATGTCAATACGAAATTATTAAAAAATAATTTAAAATTATATGCGGAACCGCTATATGAACGGCTGTTTGATCAATCACTTTCTGAATTGTCCAGCAGCGGTTCTGATATATGTATCTGACAACAAAATTAATGAATTAAACTATTTTTTTAAACTTAAATTGAAAAATGCTATGGAAAATGCAAGGGCTAATCCAAAAATGCCCAAACTTCCTCAGACTAATTTTCTAAGAAAAGAATTGGCTTTATTGAAGCGGGCAATATTCTAATTAAAAACTTAAATAATTTAATGCTTTACTAATAATAAAACCAACATCGGTGGATACCGAACAGGGTTTCTCCGTTGCTGGGAATTTCGCCACAAAATTACGAAACCGAACATGAAGGGAGTTACTTAATGCTTTAGTCGTAGTAAACACTTATTTTTTTTTTATCGAAATGATGGTATGAGTTCTGTTATGTTTTTTTTTTTTTATTTAAACATGATCTCAAATTATTTCCTTACAGTTATTTGTCTCTTTTTATTGCACAAATTGAATTAACATGTGCTATTTAATTAAATTAATTTTTGTTTTAAACGTATATATGTATGTATATGCACTTTATTATATAATTTTAAATAAAACGAATTAAAAAAAGTTTATTACTAAGAACTACTTGTTTGTAGTAGAAGAAAATTTCCCGAGATTGCCGGGAAATTTATAAATTTTCCCGGGAATCCCGGGAAGAGAAAAGGTCCGGGAACTCCCAAACCCTACACGAAATTCGTCTGTCGTAAGACTGCTACTGCAGACTGCAGATCAGACTGTGATCTAATCTATGCGTTAGAACAATTCTTCGCAAGGCGAAAGGCTGGAGATCTTAGTAAATCACATTGAAAATTTAAATATTGCAGAAATTTTCAAATTGAGAAAGTCAATGTGCTCTGCGCCTTTTAAAGTTGCCTCCTTCATTTTTCCACACAAGAGTAACCACTACATTTGCGTGCTGTTTTTATCACAAAAAAACTATCTAATGTCTGCCTTTAATTTTTTTTCGCACTAAAATAACACGTATTTATGTTTATATTTTTACAGCAGCAAAACAACAGCTGTCTGCTGTACATGTTGTTAGAAAAAAACTGAACACTTACCCCCGATTTTTGACTTGGGATTTAAATACAAAATTAGTAAATTTTCCTTAAAATTTAAGTTGGATTTAAAATGGCTTTCTGTTTTACAGTCTAAAATTATTTTTGGTAATTAATTGTAATAAAAGTACGGCAGCACAATGTAAGTGTCAAAAAATTATCGATAACTCAATAAAAAACAGCTGTTCAAACAAATTTGGAAGCAAGTGAAATTGTGAAAAGTTTACATAATAATAATAAATTGTTTTGTTCAAATTATTAAAATCAGTAATCAAAAGTGATAAAAGGACTCTCAATTTCACTGCCACAGAAGTTGATTACCATCTGGAAATAATAAAAATCAAATTATGAAACAAAAAACAAAACCTGTGCAATTTGCTTAATTTGCAGAACAAAACCAAACTGTCAAAATCATATGGCAGTATGAAAAACTTAAATCGATTTCAAATGGGCACGGCAGGCCGTTTAAGTTTGATTTAAATAGCAACTGTTTGACTCAATTTTGTATTTAAATCAAATTTAAATTGAAATGGCATTTAAAATCCAAGTCAAAAATTGGGTGTTAGTGTAAAGAAAATAATTGGCATAGAACACAACTTTTCTTTGGTGTGAAATACCCGCTATTCTGTGCCGTTTAATACAAGATTCTAGCAGTTGCGGTCACTGTGTCACATCTTTATGTAGTCAATTTCAACTAAGACTATGTCGAAACAAATAAAAACTCGAATTTCACACTAATTGAAAATGGGCTCCGTAGCACAGTTTATGCTTTATTTTGTCATTTTAATGCTATTATTAATTTTTGTATTTTGAGTATAAATATTTTTAAGACATGGCAATAGTTTCTTGTGCTTTTAATAATTTATCTCTCGACTTCATAATTTTAAAGTCTTTACGTTTACGCAAACACTTTTATGTAGATGATATAAAGAAATTTAATAAAGACGAACAATATGTCGGTGTAATCTGAACAACAGTAATCCAAAAAAATATATCGACTACCTGTGATTGAAAACAGCTAAGCTTAAAGTATATGTATTTCATAAATTTCATATGTATATGTAAATAGATCTTAGAAATTCAATAACTTAAACCACAACACATATAAACGATAAGTACTGTATAAATTTTTGAAAAATTTTGCGAAACCATTTGTTTTATTTTCGCCGCCCACTGCCTCTCAGCTATATTAAAATTTGTTTTTGCGGAGAGTTTTCCCTAAAAAGTAATATATTAGATTTTTCATAAAACTAAAAGTTTTACTAAACTCAAACAAATGAAAAAAAAAATTAAACAAAACTGCGCTGTATAATTTATTATTTGCCTGAAAAACTGACTAAAAATAGAATTGTGTGACAAAAAACGCCTGTCACTGAAGTGTTTTAAAGCTTTTTGTTTATTTTTCTTTTGGCGCACACGTACATACATATGTGCATATTTTTGCTTTATTTTAATCGTTCACTTTGTTCCCGCCGACCTTAGAAAGTGCATGTGCTATATGTTATATGGCATAAAGTTTGGGTTTTTTTCTTTCTTTTTTTTCAAAATTTATTAAAAACTAAAATGTCATACTGGATGTATAAAAATATCTACAAAATTGAAAAAGTTAAAAAAGAGAAAAATTTACTTCTGTTTTCTATTTTTAAATTGTGGCAAGATAAAACAAAACATTAAATTATAGGAAATTTTATGTCTTTTAGATAAAAACAGCGATGCAAAATTTGCTGACTGAAACTATGAATATTTTATTCGTCATATTCATTTTGTTAAAAATGACTGTGGATTTTAATTAAATTGTATATATTATTTCTATGGTAAATTTTAAAACAAATCTGTAAGCTTAATAAAATATTATAGAGTTTAGCAAAAATTATGAAAGGTTCGATTAATCAAAAAAAAAAAAAAATTAGGCGTATGTTAACATTTTACTGAAATTTTAATTTCATTGAAATATGATATTTTACATACATATATATTAAATTACTTTTTCAGGCCAAGTTCAACCCTTGGTTTGTCACTTTTAAATCAATATTAATTAAGTAAAGAAATGCAAAGAAAAGCACGTTAGGCGTATGACTTTTATATTTTCAATAGTAATCGTCAGGCCCACGATCGCTCATTTGAAATTTGTTGTGGTTTTCAGTGTTTTTCTTCAAGCTAACGATGTCGAGTGACATTTCACTCCGTGAGCCAGCAATGCGCTTCATTTTGTTGAACGTCTTGCTTATAACAGATAAAAGCGCACATCCTTTTCTTTCCAGTTAGAGAGATATAATGGGTTATCCATTTCGTGGTTTCAAAAGTATTGGACTGGAAGTCGACAGCTGTCAAACTACGTTGTTAAACTTTTTCAGTCTATATACCGCCGACATTTCGTTGATGCCAATCAACTCATCACTAGACTCGAAAAAGTCCTTAAAAGAATGTTTGAAACTTAACTACTCATTCCATAATTCCCATGGACAAATGAGAATCAGAAATTTTCAAAGAAACCTCTAATACAGTAAACATTTTTTTTTTCGTTTTGGAACTCTTTTACGTTTCTTTGCAACTCTCTATGCAATGAATTACCATCGCTTACTATGATTTGTATTTTTAAAAGTATCAAAAAATAAAAGTTTTTTGAATATTAAAATATAAACTTAATTATTTATTTGCTTTAGGAGCCAATTGAAATGTATTAATTCAGGTCCAAAAATAGACTTTACAAATGTTTTCTATCTTTTTCAGCCGTCTTTATCCCGCCGATAAAAATGTTGCGAGTGTCGTACTGACATTACTACAGAGTCGCTTTTTTCACTTGGTATATTTCGCTATCACGTTATGTTTGCACTGTTCTCCAAAACTTGAACAATGCATGAAAACTGTAGTGTCATATGGCCTGATAATTATTTATCGTCTCATTTTGTTTGCTTTCATGTTATGTATGTATATCTGGGATTTTCATTTCGCTGAGCTTTATAGCTGCTGTAGAATTTATTAAATTTGCCTCAGCCATAACAATTTTAACTCAATTTATTCAAAGGTTTATGTATGAGGAAATACAAATCCAACTCAGCTGTTTTTGATGCTGCTGCCGCTTCCAAAACAATTGAGTAGTGGACTTCACAGCGACAAATGAAGCTGGCAGCATTTTCAGTTGAGTGTTCGTGTAGCCTGCTGCGGCGAATATGTTTATAGCATCGAGAACCTTAAAGTTGTCGCAGCTGATAATTTTGTCTTACTGGGAATGATTTTAACAACTCATTTATTTCTACAATATTATAACTTACTAAATAACTGAATCTTTTTACAAATTATGCCGTGGGGGAAAATTCAATAAATTATCAGCATGGTATTTTACTTGTTTTTAAGTTTGCTTTAAAAATCAATGAAGTGTTAAATGGAAACAAAATATGATATGATAAAATAAAAATAAGATGCTAAAAAAATTGCCACAACAAAATTGTGAAAAAGTAAAAGTGAAATAAATCCTTTATAACAACGCTTTAAAAAACAAGAAAAAACAAATTCAAAGTGTAACAAGAAAATCCGCTCAAGTCAAAATCATTGTGAGACAAGTAACAAAAATATTAAAGTTCCAAAACACATACATACGCACAAGGATAATTGACAAACATACAAGCATTAGATAGAGTAGAGGGCGTACAAAAATTCTTAAAACTAAAATAATATTAGGCATGAATTATTAAAGGGATAAAAAGGAAATATAGGGATACAAAATAAAGTTTTATTTTGTAGGAATCTGAAGAGAGGAAGAAAAATATCGTGGAATTTGACCAGCCGTTGAGTCCCCTTCTTTGGAATTTAAACGACTTTTATTATTATTATTATTTTTTTTTTTTGGTAAATTGATTGGTTGGTTTTTATTTGGTCTTGTATACAAATATTTATCAATTGGATTGTTCAAAAACACGAATGATTTTTTCATGCAAATGTGATGGTGCTTATAAAAAGTGTTCTGAAAATGAAAAATAGCACTATAAAGAATTGATGTCCCTCCTAAATATCGCTGTAAATAACAATACTATTGAATTAATCAGGTTTTTGATTTTGTATAAAAGCAAATATTGAATAAATTCAGTCAGTCAGTTGTTTTTCCGCCCAAAAGTGTGAAGTCTCGTTATTGCGGGTATCGTTCATCGTTGTCAGAATTTGGAATACTAGTCCAAATGAAACACACAATGTTAATAGTAAGTAAAGCAAACACTTTTAAAAGAACTATTGTAGTGTTTACAAAAATAGCTTCTGAGGCAGGTTTAGCAGAAGAGTTCTCCAGCGCTGATTAACGCCACTGGGGAATAAGCTATTTTAGTTTTGACACAATTCTAATGCTTAGTCAAAATAAAAGACTGTGCCGTTTGAAGGCTAAGAGAAAGGGGATCCGCTATTTTCAATTTCATCTGCTTATATATAAGATTAAGGGTACTTTTCTTGTATTAAGTGAATTTTGAAATTCCTAAATATGAATATAATTTTCCAAAATAACAAATGGAAATAATGATAGTCCATAAATACTGAAATACTAATATGTACTTATATTGTCATGTCGACTTTGCCAAGTACTCCACATGATAGAAAAATACATTTCAATTGTTTTAAGCAAAATATCAGTCAAATGTCTTCAGTACTATAATGCTATTCGGTAGTGTAAATTTTCCATGCCTCAGACATAAATGAGGCTTAAAGTTGTTACTATACCGAATAATCGCATCTTTCAGCTTGAAAATTGTCCTTTGCCTATTGAAGTTAATTTTTTATTATAAAGTGTGTTTTTTTTCGATGTGTAGAACTTGGCATTACTGTTCAAGATGGCGACCGATTTAACAGCTGTCAAGTGATTTATTCTCAGTTTGGTTTGGCAATTTATCATGAAGCGTGAGTTTAGCGTGAACAACAAGGTCATCCCGAATGAAGCTAAATTCATCACGTAGCCTCCGTTAAAGTCAGGGGATATATGTACCCGCGTTATATGATCGCGTCCTCTGATTAATCTATTTCAACACTACCCAAAGAAGCATTCGACAGATTTACGCTGAATCCATTATCGATCATTGGAATCGGTGAGCAATAGTTAATACAATTCGGAAGGTTAGGTATCCTTCCAAGTACCGATGCATGCCCTGAGACAACATTTTTCCACTTGCCACCTGCCTGCAGTCGTATCGCCGAATTCTTAGCAGTATCCTTAATACTGGCTGGTAGCCAGTGGAAACATAGTAAACAGAGCCTTAGATGGTATAGAGCTGGTTACCATCGAGGCTGATTTACACAATATCCTTTCAAAAATCCTTCAGCTGGTGGTCTTT
Source organism: Sturmia bella (assembly GCA_963662145.1). NCBI lineage: Eukaryota > Metazoa > Arthropoda > Insecta > Diptera > Tachinidae > Sturmia > Sturmia bella. The sequence continues at coordinate 24,560,444 of OY759170.1, forward strand.
TCTAGTGCCTTCCACCATACAAGCACGCTATATAAAAGTATGGGCTTCACAACCGTACCGAAAAGCCAACAGAAGTATCTGGGGTTTATTCCTTAGTTATTACCAATGACTCTTCGGCACTAGTATATAGGTGCCTTGCCAGCTCTTGCCTGAACATTTTGCTGCCACGTAAGCTTCAAATGGAGCAATAGCTTGGCACGCATTGTCTTTCAATTTAAGTTCAACCCTCTTTAGACTCAATGGCTTGAACGGCGGAAGCTTATATTTTAAAGTAAAGAGAACAAGCTCTGTTTTTTCCAGATTTACACTGAGACCACTGTTGGTGCTCTACATACTTATGGTCGTCACTGCCAGTTGCATCTGTTGTGAGAGTATTTTGGGATATTTTCCTGAAACCGCTACAGCAATATCATCAGCATATGCCACAGTCTTAAACATTTTGGCGTCTAATTCCTCTAATACCGAGTTCAAGGCGTTGTTGCACAGCAGTGGGGAGAGAACTCCTCGTTGTGGAGTACCTACGCTTGCCACTCTATAGATGCTATAGATGGTGGCCTGCCCCATACAGGAAGTTATGACTCTATTAGCAAATTCCATATGGACCATACAATTGACTGATCAATGTTTAGTCTATTCAGATTCATAATTATGACTTCTGATTCCAAATTATTAAAAGCGCCTTCTATGTCTAGAAAGCCAATTAAGTATACTCTCTTTATTCTAAATTCTTCTCTACAAAACTCACAAGAAAGTGCAGTGCGATCTCAACACTGAGGCATGCCGAGAGTTGGATCATCGGTGTTGACATCCTAAGAAGCAGATTTATAATCTACTCCAGGGCCTGTAAGTGAAAGGATGACGGACTTATAGGTATGAAATCCATCGGAGTGGTGAGCGAGGTCTTGCCTCCCTTCGAAATGAAAATTAGTAAACACCTTTATCAAGATGTTGGTACGTAGAACCATCTGAGACAGACCCTAAACATCCTAAGTAATCATGTCATTACAAGTTCTGCATTTCTTTGCAGTCAGCAGGTATATAATACCATCCGAACCTGGTGCCTTGAATGGGTCAAAACTATTCAATGCCCAGAGAATCATGTCTATCAAGAGGTAACGGATCGTCTCCATATCCATTTTGCACCTCTTTAATTCACTTTCCCTGACAGGAAATGTAACCTGGGAAATGTGCATGCGTGAGTGCCTCAAAGGGTACATTTTTTAATTGAAAATATGTTAATACCTTTTTAAATTACATGGTATTAATTTTCTTATTTTATTTTGATTTGTGCTCATCTTCCTGATAATTTACTGCCCATGTTTCCTTGAAAATATACAATTGCAATTTAACTTCATTAGTCAGCCATTTTGGTAAAAAAAATTCAATAAATTGAATTTTGTTGATGTATTTCTTTTGTCGCTTGCTTTACGTAACCCACAAATCAACATATCGCTGCCCTAAAAAGTCACACACAAATCAAATTAATCAAAACAAGAACACGTTGTTTCGTCATTTGTTTACGTATTTTATGTACAATTAAAAAAAAAACATCAACCCAATTGGGACATAAAAATAAAAGGAAACTGATAAATGAAATCAAAATAGGCGGTAAAAAAAAACGGCTGCACACTGCAGTTTTCCTTTCCAGTTGCTTTAATAATAGGTATAATATTCACTTTTTACTATTTTGTCCTGAAGAAGCTATCCGAAGGAAAGCGAAGTATCGACAAAAATAATTAAATATTTTTTTACAAAAAAAGACCTTTAGCTCAAGAAAATAAATATATAAAATATAATAACAGGGGTCGAAAAAATAATAATAAATCTATAAAGAGAAAAACAAATTAAAATAAAATTTCCCGGAAGGAAGAGAACTATAAAGAATATCAGAAGAAATTTGGAATCAAGTTTAGACGCCAGATTAGTGGAAACATTTAAGAAAAAACAAGACTGGGGTACAGCAAATTTAAAAAGAATGCGGAAACAAGAAGTATTCTATATAGTTATAACATATTAAGGGACAAAGTCATCAGGATGAGGTCATCAATTACTTTTCTGATAAGATATAAAAATACAGGTATTGTACTTAAATTTATTTTTAACATGACCAAAAATGTGATTAATAATTTTGATATTAATATTTTGTAAATACTTCATGCACAGGCATGTTTTGTGGCGGCCTTGCCGTCGTAAAGTTTTTTGAGCGCAGGAGTTTACATGTTGGATTTTAAAAAACAAACAGCTGTTGTAGCATTTAGCAACATTTGCTAATACGGATCTGCAATGGTTTTTGGTTATGCATATTTGCTTAAGTGAAGCAAATCTCGGTTTCATACATTTTGTTCTTGTAGTCTTGCAGACTATGGCACATTCCGCTAATATGAAACGCCAAACCACAAAAAAGATTCATGTGAGAATTTTTTTCCTTAAAATAAAAAAAAAAAAACGCCGGGTTTCATGTTGTTTGCAGAGAACAAAAATATTTTATGATTTTCGTCAATAAATCAACCCCACAACGGTCAGCTGGTGGCAAAATAAACTGTCTCTGTTTTTACATTTTTTAATATTTTAATACCTTGTCTAGCTAGTATCAAGGTAACACATCTTGTTTAATTTTTTTTAACGTTTCTGCATTAACTGTTATTTAGCTATTTTTCCAGCAACAGTATCCAACTGGGCAAAACGAAAGCAAAAAAAAATATGTTAAAGGTGAAAAAAGAAATGTCACAAGTATGATGTAGCAGCCCATGTAAAACGTGTCAGGCAGTCGCAAAATATTGTTTGTAGTATTGTTGCTGGCTACTGCTGGTGGCGGCCAAACTTTGGCTGCTGTTACATGTTAATATTTTATTAACATAAAAAAGTGTTGATATCAATGTGTCACAATATGTTTGCTTGCTGTTTTCATTTATATCTGAGCAGTTGTTGCTGATGATGATAAAAGATATAGTGACGATTATGATGTTGCTGATAGTTATTGTCGCTACTAAAAACAGTAAATGGTCACTGGGACAAAATGTACAAACTTTTTTAAATATAATTTGTAAAGTATTTTATGGGTTGTGAGAAATGACATTCGACCTTAAATCTTCAGGCAACTGGCGGCTTGAACTGATTTAAAAGAACGTATGAAAACAATAAGGCATGATTTGCAGAACTCAACACTCCGCCCTTCCAGCTGAGTTTCATTTTGGAAGGGAGGAAGGTTGAGTTAGTGAAAAATGCTGTACTAAAAAATATAAGTAAATCGTCAAAATACTTAAGGCCATATTCATAATAATTATTGTAAGTTTATTAAGTTCTTATTTGATGTATTTCTACGGAATATTTGTCAAATAAACGTGCAATAAACCTTTAATAGTTTTTATGAATATGGGTGTTAGTTAATCCCTTGATTACTGTCTGAACTTCAAGGGTTTACGATGTACACTACCAGGAAAAGTTAAAAAGACAATCGGAAAAAGTCAATTTGCATCAAATAGCTTGACGATAAACATCTTGTTTTGAAAACTTAAGTCAATTTCCCCTACCCGTGCAAATAGGCTGTGTAGTTGGCCTTAATTTTTATGTTGTTTGTATAAAAAATAACTGTACGCTTAAAAACTAAATTGTCCTTGCTCTAGAATACCGCATACTAGAAAGCTCCGCAGAAAGTTAAGAAGAAAGGGACTCAGTTGACTAGCTAGCTAGCGAACAAACGACCAACGAGCTATTTTAATGGAGCTGTATACCTGAGTAATGCTAGGAACACAACTGGGACGAACGACGAATTTTTCGCCGCGAGTGTTCGCCTTCAAAAATAAAACACATTGGTGTATATAAAAATGCGAAATTCGTTGTGCGCGGCGAACTTGAAATAGATTTACTTCTATTTCTTACGCCGGCGAACAAATTAGTACCATGTGGCCATTTTGGTTTTAGTTTTCAAGTGTTTTAGTAAAAATAGTTAATCTTAACTTTAATAGTTTTTATTTTAAGTGCTAAGCTTTGACTTTTTGCATTTAAAATAAAAAGCCAACATATTAGATTATAAAACATGTTTGTAGTGTTTAATTTTTTTGTTTTTGGTAATGCAAAATTTTTTAGTAACCAATTTTTTTAATATGGTCACCCCATCAGCTGTTCAACTATGATAAGATAAAATTAAAAAACTGAGAAAATGGATACAAGTGAAATTATAATTGAAAATGTTAAACTTCATAAATGTTTATATAATCAGGGATCATGTTCATAATATTAATTATTTTTACAAAATTTGAAATTCTTTGATTCATTTAATTTTTTTTTTTTATCTTTGAGCAAACAATAAACAACTTTATCAATTATAACTACGGTGACCAGACGTACACTATTATAGTGGACAGTACACTTTTTTAGCCTCTTGTGCATTATTTTTTTTTCTGTACACTATTTGTCCACTTTTTTCCCCTCCTCTGCATTTTTAATATAATTTTTCTCTCAAATGTACACTTTTGTACACTTTTTTCGTTAGAAACGTAATTTTTAACTTAAATTTAAAATCGTCAAAAATTATGTATGCATATAAAAATATTAGTTGGCACCTCTAAATGTTGTAACATACTCTGGTAACATCATTACAGTGAGATAGAAAGTTTATACTACTTAACTTGTTCAATGATCCGTTTGCTATGTTTTGGCTACTTTTCATACACAGTCAAGCTTGTGTCTTTCATAAATATATTCTGCGTATAGAGACACAACATATTTCGATGCCTGAAGCAGCAGTGATATTAAAAGATCTAAAATCAAAATTAAGTGAACGTAAGGAAGCGATATTTTTACCGCTTAATGTGCAAAGTGCTATTTCAGCTCTGGAGTTAAAGGGATTTGATGTTAATGTTTTAAAAGAGAAAGTAAAACATTTTTATAAAACTTGTATTGATTACTTGCATCAATGGGATGAATCTTTTAGAGAAATTGAAGGATTTGCTTGGATACTTTTGAATACAACACCGAATTGGCAGTCAGTTGAAAAATCGTTGGCTACAGTAATAGAAATTAAGAAAGACATAATTATAAACAACAACGACATATTTGATGAATTTGCCTGTGTAAAAAATTACGCCAACGCAGATAGAATAGAAATTTGGAAGAGAACCGATGTAAATCCTGATAAGAAATGGGTTGAAATGTTCACGTTTTTCGAAAAAGAAAATATTTCTTACAAAAACATTTTGAAATTAGTCGATTTTTCATTTGCTCTGCCGGCGTCGAATGCTCCAACTGAAAGAGTTTTTTCCATATCTAACAATATATGTTCTTCGGAGAAATCTCAAATGAGTTTGGATACATTGGAATCTCTTTTAATCATTAAATGCAATTTTGAAATGGAGTGCTCTGATTTTAAACAATTTTTAAACAACAGACCTGACATTTTAAAGAAAATACATTCAGCTGAGAAGTATCTAAAGTAAGAAGATTATTTTAAAACAAATACAAATTTCAAATTTTTGTTTTTGCTTCAAAATTTAAATTTTAAAGCGTTGTAGGTACTTTTTATATCTTTTAAATTATTAAATAATATTTTTAATGAATGAATTCTGTTATTTTTTAAGTCTTTGTTAGCGTTGTGGTACTTTTTATATCTTTTTAATTATTAAATAATATGTACTTTTAACAAATGAATTTTGTTATTTTTTTTTAAATCTTTGAAATGTGTACACTATTTTCTTTTGGGAATGATGGTCACCGTAATTATAACAGATGTTTTTGTTTTTCGTCGTTATTGTGGTTCATACGACGAATTTACATAGAGAATTTTAACCGGCCTATTCATCGTGTTGGGCGAAATTCGTCATTCGTCCCAGTTGTGTTCCTGTTTTCCTCCGCCGTTCATGCTTAATTTTAATTCTTATCTTATTCAATTATACTAATATCCTTCGCAAAGAATATAAGGCCATATTCATAATAATTATTGTAAGTTTATTAACCTCTTATTTGACGCATTTCTACAGAATATTTGTCAAATAAACGTGTAATAAACCTTCAATAGTTTTTATGAATATGGGTGATATTGTTTAGCAGTATAATAAAAAATAAAATCTTCTTTTTCAGATTCCAACTCAAAGGACCTAACAATTCAATAAAATATGTATGTAAGTAAAACAACTAACTATGAATTCAAATGCCAAATGTTTAGTGATTTGTCAAAAAAAATGATTGTTTGATTAATTATTTACCAAACCGTTTAAACACATTTTGCAGTGTAAGAACGTAGAGGAAATCAAGTATAAAGATAAAACGTAGACATTATTATATAATAAACTAGTTTTTTAAGAAACAAACACGGAAAGTTTTGACTTGTTCTTGGGACTAAGAAAAACATTCTATATATTTATATAAGTAAACTAGCGTGAGAATTTTCAGCGCGTTTCTTATTGAAAATCAAAGAGAAATCAAAGCAAGCCTCAACATTTGTTTTATGAAACGTTGCAAACTACTATATATCCATTCAAAAAGATAGCACAATCCTATGGCGAAAATAATTGCCTATAGCGGATGAAATCATAAAGCATTGAGCACAGTCATCACTGCAGGCAACCCGATTGCAGAACTTCAAGTGCCGCTGACTTCAAATGCTACTTAAATATTATGAAAGCTACATCTGTAGTGCAATTCAGTAATCAATTTTAACGCTAATAAAATCGTTTAAATAATTTAACACACAAATTAACGCATTTGGTAGCCAGCAATGATTTATAAAGACATTCGCAGACGTTTAAAATCAGCTGTTTTTAAAAGCCGGCTGATTGGTGTTAACTTAGTGTCAATTTCATTTATGGTGTTTATTTTAACTTTAAATTTTTTATTGAAATGATTTTTGAACATTTGGTTTACAATTCATCCGAAGATCAGAATTTCAGCACTCTTTATTAAATATAAACGTACTATAATTAATAAACATTACATTAGTGTACTTACTTGGCGCATAATGGGATGATTAGATAATTTTTGTTTTGTTTATTTTTTGCATTCTTCTTTGTAATTTTCGTCCTTTTCGACGAAGCTGCCACGTGCTTTCAAATTTTTCTGACATGCACCCATTATTTTTATTATTATTATTGCTAGGTCGGTCCAGAATGGTCCTTCGCACTGCGACCATGAATGATCTATTGTGCAACCCTTTTCTCTTACGAGTTTAATACATCAAGAAACAGTACTAGCTCCTTCTGTGGAAGCTCTTGCAAATAATGTGAACCCAATGTATAGGCCTGCAACAGCCTGTATCTTCTGTGGCCAAGTGCCACACATTCAGTAATCAAGTGTTCCATTGTCTCCTCTTCTTCTCCGCAAAATCTGCAGGTTGCCGTCCTGGATAGTCCCATGCTGTGTAGATGCTTCATGCAGGTATAGTGTCCTGTTAGCGCCCCACACAGTATCCTTAGATTTGTTCTGTTTAATTTTAGAGCGAGTTCCGCCCTCTTGGCATCAAAGCTAAGAAATTTCTTCGAGTGTTCCAGACCCCTAGTGTCGTTCCACAGTTTTCCTGTGATGGATGCTGTCCATTTCCTGATCTCCCCCCTGAGGAGAAGCTTATTGAAGCCAAAGGACGGAGTGGGTCCAATAAAAGCCCCATTGGCTCCCCTTTTCGCGTAGGTGTCAGCCATATAAGAGTAATCTGATTGTGAGTGACATGCACCCATAAGTGTTCAAAGAAAGTTATTGAATCGTAAATAAACGTTAGTGCAAATCACAGCACTTGCAGACAAGTCAAAAACGTTATAAAATAGTAATTAGGCCTACTGAGCGAAAAAGCAATTATGCAAATTAGTTATAATAATAACACTACTTACTCTTAGGAAATCAATATGCAATAAGCAATATATATAGCGCTATAATATATCACAATTTTAAGGCAGTACATCTACCATCATGGGGTAAATAACAAAATTCGGTTTATTTTGTCTCATCTATAGATGAAAATATATTTTCAAGAGTAGAATGCAACAAATGTTCTATTATTTACTGACAGCGCTTTTATTTTAATTTTGGAAGAAGTAAGTACCTATGCTTTTTCAGATCTAATGCTACACGATACTATAAGCCTGAAAAATTAGCCTTCGTTAAATATATTTGGAATATCAGAGTATATAGCTTTGCTTGTTAACCAAGCCTTGATAATGAAAGCTAGCTTTATCACTTACCATCAGATTTTCCGTTCAACTGCTAAAATACAACTGAAATATTGACATAGACTCTGCCGCTGAACTGCACTAGTTGCTCTTTGTATTTATGACTACAGTTCCGATAACAACTTGCTCTAAACGTTCAATATTTGCTGCAGTGCTACTTAAAGTTAGTCTGCCGGTTCACGACAAACCTCTTCCTATGTTGTGTTAGCGAGGGCGAAGAACTAAGCAGAGATTCATAACATATGTTCTATTTTTAAGCTCCTACCAACATGATCTATTGGACGAATCATTGTTTTTTTTTTTTGGTTTATTTGCGTACACAAATAAAACTTCAGCAGAAGCACAGCTTGAAGAGAAAGTTGTAAAACAACCATGTCGGAATTTGACTCAGCTCAAAACTTACTCATGTTTAATCAGAAGTGACTCATTTACGTTACTGAAGATATTCCTACGAATATCTTCAGTCACTACTCTCTCACGCCGCATTGGTATCATCTAGACTTGAGCCAGATCATTTAGAGTGAACTTTGAACTAACAGCAAGTGGCTAGTTCATGGTTAGGCTTAAAAATCTTACTCATAGTGCATCTGAAATGAGTGCATGTTACCTTAACTATAACCGACTACTTCTTTAATGAAATTAAAAGCTAAATAATGCTTTTATTCCATTTTACTATCAGTAAACACACAAACAAACTTTTTCGTATTTAAATATACCGGTCTGTTCTAGAATCCGAATTCACTCTAAAGTGGATTACTTTAGAAGTGTTCTGCAATCCGAATCCCCTTATTTTTATTCGTTTTCAATTAGAGTATTATAGGGTGAGTGAAAGTAAATAGAATCGGCTTTTATTCATGCAAGTGATAACTTTTTTAATAAAAACTAAATTTTCTCTTTTATTTGAAGTGTTTTTTTTTTATTAAATATAATAAAAAAAAATTTAATTTACACACAATTATTAGTAAAAAATAAACTTTTCTTTAATTTCTTCATATGTTTTGTCAAATGGCACTTGCGCAAAACACAAATACAAAAATTTTGCTTATCTTCGAAAACACGAAGTTGCCCTACATATTAAAGTGTGATATGTCAATGTTTTTTGGACTAATGCTTAATGCAATCAGAATTTGTTGAAAAAGAAAAGTGGACATTTTAAAGGAAATTATAATAAATTTCCTATATTTAGTTTAATTTAAGCAATATTTATATTAATATGATTGTATTTAGTGGTCAAATTCCATTGTAATAGTCCGGCAACACGTTCTTTTTACAACATATGGTTGTTAAAGATCGTAGTTCACAAGAACGATAAAATACAAGATTGCGACATGCGCATGTTTTTAGCGATTAAAAAATTATGTGGATTTTGCATACAATTTTGATATATTATTATTTAAGAAGCAAAGATATTTTGTAAACAAATAGCCTGTTTAATTAATTTTTTAATTTATTTTTATGATTAATAGTTTAAATATTAATTTATGCAATTTATATTACGATACACATGGGGAACATACATATGTATGTACATAGATATGTTCTGTGGGGTCTTTTAAGTTCATTGCAACCGTATTTTTGCTGTTTGGAATGATTAAGTCAGAAAAGCGAAAGAAGCACAGTCGAAAACGCAATCCGAATTGGATTCTAGAACAAACCCGATAAACTTAATTATTTATTTGCTTTAAGAACCTATTGAAATGTATTAGCTCAGGTCCAAAAATTTACCTTATAAATGTTTTCTATCTTTTTCAGTTCTCTTTATGCCGCCTACATTTCGTTTATGCTAATTAACTCATCAGTAAATTGAACTTAACTATTTATTCCATAATTCCCATGAATAAAATGAGAATCATAGAAATTTTGGCGGCATATAGACAGACCGCTGAAGAAGACAGAAAACATTGGCTTTTAAAGCAAATAAATATTTTTATTTATTTATTTATTATTCTATTAGCATTATAATTAAAATTAAAAGCTAACATTTTTTTAGACAAATAAATAATTAAGTTCATATTCGAACAAAATCAAAAAACTTTTACTTTTTGATACTTTCAAAAATATAAATCGTAGTAACCGATGGTAACTCGTTGCGTAGCAGGTTGCAAAGAAAAGTAAAAGAGTTGCAAAACAAAAAAAATTTTTTTTGCTGTGTTAAAGGTTTGTTTCATTATTTCTGATTCTCATTGCGTTCATGGGAATTATGACACAAGTAGTTAAGTTTCAAACATTCTCTTGAGAATTTTTCGAGTCTACTGCTTAGTTTATTAGCAGGTTTTTAGTATTTATTTTATTTGAAGTTAGGAAATGCCGATAAAACAGTGACGACAATTCAGCTGTTTAAAAAGAATCGTGTAGAGAAATTTCGCACTTTAAAAAAAACTGTTACAACACTGTTTATTTTTTCAAAATCGGATTCGTCTCTACATCAGTTTGCAGTTAGTGTATAAACTGGTTATAAATGAGTTAGCCAGAGTTACTCAATAAGTAAGTTAACTTAACAAATTCCTACAGGGTAGAAACACATAAAGATAAAGAAAAAAGAGGTAAAAAAAATTCTTGTGCTATTGACACTTATACCTCACCAATTGTGTGCTCTCATTTCGCAGATATCTTGCTAATGTACAGAAATAGATCTTAATTGACTTTAACCGTAATTCTATTAACAATAATGTCTTCGAAATACATGCACATACATATGTATGTGTACAGACGTATGAAAGTGATGAAAATAACGAACTTTTCCATTACTGACAGCAAAAGTTTTTCTAATAAAATATTAAATTGTTATAAACACATATTAAAATAGCAAAAAGTTAAAAACAAAACTTTTCGCCTTGCAGAGTTCTTTTTTTTGCAATCAAACACATTTGATTTTCGTATCAGTGTTGTCAGCTCAGTTTGTAGTACTTTAAAAATTTCGCGACGCGCAACTAAAACCCTGTAACTCTGCACTTGGCCCTGGTTTTTCTTTAGCTTTGTACTTTCATTTGAAAATATTTGTTTTTTAAGAAGCTTGCTCGAAAAACCAGTGGTTATATTCAGAAACTACCCCCAATACATATTGAAATTAGTTGAAGAAGAGCTGTGGTTAGATTAATCTACGTGTTTAAAATTTTATGCAAAATTAAAAATTTTGAGCATCTTTCATACAATAATACATATGTATATGTATGTATAAGCTGTATAAAATATAAGTTTGACTTGTAAATTTATGCTACATACATACATACAAACATGTACTTTTAAACAGAGATGGCGTATGATTATTCTTATGCAGTTGCATAATATTGATTATACACTAAGTGCCAAGAAGGAGAGACGTTTTTTTTTTGTTTGTTGATCGTACCAGATAAATTGTTTATATATGGTTTTATTAAATTAATTATTCAAGCTTTTGATCTTTGGTTTTTATATAAAAAAAAAAAAGAAATGCGGTCGGAGGACCCCCGTTAGGAACGAAGTTCCTTACGTTTTTTTTTCATCTTTGAATGTAATACAAGTTTAAATCTGTATGTTTTATTTTGTGTTGTTTTTGAAATTTTTAAATTTTATGATTCTTTAAATTTTTGGAACGTTTTATTTTTTACTTTAGACACATGCAGTATTTTTTTGTCAATCTGCTACAAAACGGTGTCTCCGCTGCTGTCAGCAGAGACACCGACCATCGTACACAATTGCTTGCCGATAGTACATCAATACATATAAACAGCTCACACGCTTTCGTGACGATTTCTACTAATTTCCACTACCAGCAAGCCGCGTTAAGGAACTTCGTTCCAATAATTTTAAGCAATTCTTTATTTATTTTCAATACTTCGCCAACAATTTGTTGGCATCTTCAAGAAAATAATTATAAAATTCAAAAAACAAAAAACAAATTATTGAAAAATTTTGATTAACAAACATTCAAAAAATATTCGAAAAAATATTTTTCAAATTTTTTCAATAATTATTTTTCTGCAGATGCCAACAAATCATTAGCGAAATATTGAAAATAAATAAATAATTGCTTAAAATTATTTTTTATAAAAAAACCAAAGATAAAACGCTTGAATAATTAATTTTACAATCTAAAGATCAAATAATATACATACATATATAGTTTTATTTTAATAACTCAAGAAAGTGACAGAAATATAATCCGAAAAATTAAACATGATTTCGGTTGCAACCTTAAAAATAATTAAATAAATGACATGACATAAAAAGTCACAAATGTGAAACAATTTTATTTAGGCCCCCAGTCGATAAATGCAATAGCAATATTAGAAAGAATTGGAAAGCATTTGGAATAAGGTCAAATTTAAATTACACTGATATACCAAACAAGCAAATGGTCAAGTACTTGGGAGTTCATTTAGACAAATTTTTATATTATAATCTTCATGTTGACGAGATAATCAAGAAAGCACAGAAAGCCTTTTTTGTGTATAAATCACTATTTTACTCAAAATACAAAAAGCCAAAAGTAAAGATAATCATGTATCGGTCTCTGATTCGACCAATCCTTACATATGGCTGTCCGATATGGTTCAACATATCACCATCATTTATTTATTTTATTTATTTATTTATTTATTTATTTCAGCTAAATGCATACAACAGCTGAGAAATTAGTACATATAGTAGAGAACAGGATGAATTGGCATATCAAAAATTACATTACAATATTAAAAGCAATTATAAGTATATTCAATGGAGTTTAAGTATAAAAGAAGTCTTCGCTTAATAACATCTATATTGCCAGATAAGTCAATGAGGTCATAAAATCGATTTACTTCGCCACAAACTCTACGGAAAGGATCAAAATTTAAAAAGTTTGATCTATGAAATTGAAGATGCAGTGGAGCGTATGATCGTAGTTGTCTGGTGGGGATATTAATGTTTACTCTATCGCGGAGACTAGATGAATCAATGTCTCCTTTTAAAAGTTTTAAAAGGAATGAGATGTTAGCTACAACTCTTCTGCTTTTCAATGTAGGGAGGTTAATAAGAGCTAGTCGGCTGCGATATGGTGGCAAATTTACGGTTCGATTCCAATTGAGGTGATTTAGACAAAACAGCAGGAATTGCTTTTGGACGGACTCTACCTTATTAATGTGAGAGTTATATTGCGGATCCCAAATTACTGTGCAGTATTCAAGTATAGGTCTCACTAGTGTAGTGAACAGATTTTTTGCTATGTAAGGATCTTTGAATTCTTTCGCCCAGCGTTTAATAAAATACAAAATACTATTTGCTTTGTTGACAGCATATGTGACGTGCGAGTTAAAATTAAGTTTTTTGTCGAAGTAAACTCCAAGATCTAAAGTTGACTCCACACTTATAAGTTCTGTATTATTAATGAAATACTTAGTTGAAAGGGGTGAATATCTTGTGAATGTCATTGATTTGCATTTACTCAGATTTATGTCCATGAGGTTTACTCTGCACCAGTTAAATAAACTATTTAAATCAGTTTGGAGAGAAGAGGCATCGTTTTCATTTGTTATCTTGGAGAAAAGTTTAACATCATCAGCAAACATTAGAATGTTTCCGAATTCAATAGCGTTCGGGAGATCGTTGATATAAATAAGAAATAAGAGGGGGCCAAGATGACTCCCCTGAGGAACTCCAGAAATAACATCAATGTACTTTGATCTTGAGTTATTAAAAACTACACATTGTTTACGGTGTTTTAAATAAGATTCTATCCAACGTATGAAATTTACCGTGAATCCAACTGCATGAAGCTTCTTAGCCAAAATCTTGTGGTTTACTTTGTCAAAGGCTTTGCTCAAGTCCATATATATTACATCAGTTTGCTGGCTACTATAAAAACTATCATTGATGTATGATGTTAATTCCATTAAGTTTGTTGCTGTTGATCTCCCACTACAAAATCCATGCTGTTTATTGGAAATTATTGTTGATATTTCGCGTTTAAGCATAACGATTAAAATTTTCTCCAGTAATTTAGGAATATCACTTAGTTTTGCAATTGCTCTATAATTTGTTGCCCTACTACGGCTCCCGGATTTATGTAAAGGAATAATATAAGATTCTTTCCAGCATTCAGGGAACAAACCGATCTTCAACGAAACATTAAATAAATAAGTTAAAGGATAGGCTAAAGCTTCGGCACAATTTCTCAGAATACTGCTCGGAATACCATCAGGGCCGGGTATGTATGAGACTTTTAACAATTTAAGGTTCTGCAAGACTACTGATATATCCAGTGAGGAGATAAAAATTGGAGAAGCTGATGAAATATCATATGGATATGTTGAACCATCAGAAGTTTTATCAGAGAATGTTGAAGCAAAGAATTCAGCAAAAATATTAGCTATATCATCATCATTAGAATACGTGTAACCGTTGAATTTTATAGTTGTAGGATAAGATGATACTCGACGTTTGGCATTTACAAACTTAAAAAACAATTTTGGATTATTTTTGATGTTAGCTTTCATATTATTGACATATCTGTCATAGCATATTTTGTTTTCATTATAGAAGTGACTACTTGCAATTAAATAAGAGCTGCGGTCCACCAGACTATTACTTCGTTTAAATCTTTTATGGAGTCTATTCCGTTTGTTTTTTAGATATGATAACGTTCTATTAAACCAGGGAGGGTGATTGCCCTTTATTTTTCTTATTATTGGAGTACTAGCTGCGATACAATCATTGAGAATAGAATAAAATTTGCTTATGAGCTGTTCGAAATCATTTCCATCATTTTTACAAACTAGAATTTCAGCCCAATCAATGTTCAAAAGTAATTGATTAAGATAATCCAAATCAGTTCGCTTAAAACAAAATTCGTCGACTATATTATATGATGTATTCTTCTTCACGAAAGGTGTAGAAATTAATAGCGTGGGATGATGACGATCCTCAGGAATGCAAAAAGGGTTAGTCCGGCTCACATCATACAAAGATGGATTATTTACGAATACTAGATCTAGTATTCTTGCATTGATGTTTCGTACACAATTAATCTGGAATACATTAATTTCAGCTAAGCAGTTAAAGAATTCATGCATCCAATCATGTGGAGCGATCGCAGTCAAAAATTCAGAGTCATCAGAAGATATCCATGATGCAGACGGAATATTGAAATCCCCTAGAACAATCATGTGGTCTGTGTCTTTAAGCTTACTGGCAACTGATTTTATTATCTGTGCATGCATTAGATAAACTTGTGGATTAGAATTTGGCGGTATATATGAGCACGTAATATAGAGCGAAATATTTGAAATTTGAGCTGAGACTGCAACAATTTCAATGTTTTGAGAATTATCCACTAACACCTCATCGGCTGGATATAAACTGGAAATAGCAATCAAAACTCCGCCTCCCTGTTTGCCAATTCTGTCCCGTCTAAAAATTTGGTAATTATCACACATGATTTCAGAGCTGTGGGTATTGTTATTGAGCCAGGTCTCTGTTAGAGCAGCAATATGAAAGTCTGTATAGAAACTATTAAGAAAAGTGTTAGTTAGCTTTGTATTCATTCCGCATACATTCTGGTATAGTATATCGAGGTTTAACGATGAATTTAGTTTTTTGTACCAAGGTCAGGAATACGTGCAAGCTTCTCATCTTTATAAAAGAATTCGCGCACAAATGTATATTTAGGCCAAAAATTTTTATCGGCTATTTTGTCGAAGTATTTAACTGGCACGATTATTTTGAAAGATGTTCTCCCAGAGTTTATTTTGAATATATTTATATTGTGAGGTTGATCAAGGCGTAATTTAGATTGAATATAGCCAAGAACTTGTTCAGCTGTTGTATCAGTGCAGAAACGAGAAGCAAAAATTGATTTTCTTTGAGGCATAGATCGGAGATTTGCCGGATTGTTAGATCTAGATGGTGTTGATAGCTGATCCGAAGAGGCACCGCTTATTATAGATATAGTGTCATTATTAAATGAAACCGACGGAGAGACAGTTTGGTTATTTGAATGCAATTGTGATACAGCAGGGTTCAATTCCAAACCATACGAAGGCAAATTTGGTGAAGAAACAGTAATTTGGGGGATAGTTGGCGACTTCTCAGTAGTAGATTGGCTGGTGGGCAGAGTAGATTTTTGATAACAGGTGTATTTATTTAAGTTTGGGAAGTCAGTAAACAATTTACCAAATTCAGAGAGCTTATTTTGAATTAATGAAAATTCATTGTTGAGCCTGCTGAACTGATCCTTAAAACTTTTGAAAAACTTGTAAAATTCGACGTTAATCAATTTACAACGGTGGCAACACCATTGTAATGATTTTGCTGGATCTGCAAGAGCATCAGCATCTCGTGATTTAAGCCCACTGCATTTTAGGTGGCAATTTTCTAGGCATAGCCAGCACGTAACCATACGGTCATTGGCGGTAATATTGCAATTGGTGTTAAGGCATTCCATTTTATTTATTTATTTATTTATTTTTTTTTTTTCGAATATGAAAGTAAATGTTCGCTGTGTATAATATAGTTTTCGCAAATAGATGGCGCTTTATGTATCGTTTATCGAAGTCACAACCCTGATCAATTAAGGTATGTACAACTTATAGCAGCTGATCACACAGAAGCATAAATTCGTATAATGGGATCTTTTGTTGTAGTGGTCGAAAATATGTATATGTATGTTGGTAGATATGTGTGTAAGTATTTATATAAACAATCAATTTACGCAATTAACAATATCAATAATCAAATGAAAGCACCGACAAAAACAAATCAACAATTAGACGAACACACCAATTGACCACCGATTTGATGAGGCTTCAACGAGCAAATTACGATTATTAAAAAAGTTTATTTTTATATTTTTCAACGGAGAAAGAATACGGCACGTCTGCACTGCTATGACACTGCTACGACTCATACATGGAAAAAATTCGCGTTTTCGAGAGAAAATGCTTAAGGGCTTGCACGTCGCTATTTAGATCACCACACAGTAATTATTTGAAGTATATTTCCAATAAAAAATTATATAACGCGGCAAATATTATAAGAATAGATAATTTTATAATTAGTCTAATCAGAAATTTTATTTGTAGATGTACTTCATGTCATATAAATAATTTAATAATGGCACCGTATTATGCAAACTTTGCCTATATAGTAAATGCACTAGAAAATGGCTTCGGTCCACCTGAGTCGTTTATATACTTAGATAAATTATGTATGATCCAAGATGAATATGGTGTACCAGTCTTTTTTCATAATTTTAGACGGGCCAATGACAAAGCAGTTACTTGCAATTTATTGAATTATTCAAGTAAATTCGACAAAAGTATATCTAATAAAGAAATCCGCATGTTGCGATGCAAAAAAACCAAAAAATTTTGGTGGCTACAAATATAATGAAATATAAAACTTTTTTCCTTTTTTAATCCTAGACATAAGTTGTTTTTTTATCCTCGCCTTAAATACGTGTAATGTTTTTATAAAAATTTTCATTGCAAAAAAAAGTTTTAAAAATTCCGTTCTTATGGATTACATAATAAATTACTACTATCCAAAAGATTTTTTTTAAATATATGTAATTTAAAATACTAGAGAGCTCGTTTCTGGGACTTTGTATTAATGTAATTTTATAGATACTAGTGTTTATTATAGTTTGTAATGAAATGTTAAATACACTTAAAAAAAAAGTAGTTCCGTTTTGCTGTTATATCATAATAAATATATTACATTTACAAAGCAACAAAATATAAAAAAGATTATGTGAAAAAGTCGGCATTAATTTGAACTTTATTGTTGAACTATATGATGCGCAATTTCTAATAATTTTATAAGCCTTGAGTTCAATTCTCACTTTCTCAAACCACAAGGAAAAAATGTTTATGATAAAAATAGAGTTTGAAGACTTACTGGCTGATGTACATACCATAACAGATTCACGACCATCACTGCGCTCATCAACAACCAAATTGCTATATTTAGTTGTGCCATCACTAATTGTACACAGTAGCCGTGTCACCACCTCAGCTCTTCATTACTAACTGTCTATATTTACTCTTATTGATCAACTGTCGATTTAAGCACTTGTGTTTACTTTAATATTAAAATCAATCAGTAGGTTCTCAAAAGTACAATATCAGGTATAAGCCACTGTTAAAAATAGCAGATTTTTATAACTGCAGGCTTCGATATAACTGTTGCCTAAAAATATTTTCAAGTATTAATTTTCTAGCAAAATATTTGCGTCTTCTCTTAGATTAATCGATATCGAACTTGGCTGAATACTTCAATAAATTCAGCTTCATGAGCAGTTGAAGAAGGTACAACAAAACTACTTTCTATATGCAAAACATCAAGAAGTTTTGAAGTTGAGTCTTGTAGGATTTATATAAAAAAATATATTACAGCCTAGTTCAATATAATTAAAATTAAAAGTTAATCAAGAAAACCTTGTTAGTAATATAAAAAATTTGTTTTGAAAAGGTCACAAAACAATGTAGTTTTACTATAAAATGGGCTTGAGAAAACAAGCCTCAGAAAGTGGAAAATCAGTAAAAAAAAATAGCAAATCCCATATTAATCACCAAACGGCAACACTGTTTGTGTAACTTCCTTCAAACCAAAAAACAGTTAAAAGATTTGATGGCTTTTTACCCAAACGAATAAAAAAGTCAAAAAGTACGTAAAAGGTCGTAAATGTTTACGATTATTTTTATAATACATTCTTTAAACAGCTAAAACAAATTAAAAACAAGATATTTTTTTTTGCATTACTTGACAAAAACGTTACAGAAGGCAAAACAAAATGAAATACAATCGATACGAAAATTCACATTTGCTTCGTTTATTATTATTTATAAATGTACTCAAACCATTTCCTTAAAGTCGAAAAGTCGATAAAAAAAAAGAGAGATAAAGTTGAAAGTTCAACCCCGTTTAATTTTATAACAAAACATAAGATTTCAGCGCATTTCAATAGCACAAACATTTCGTCAAGTTAAATCCAAAAGGCCGTAAGTTAAAATTTTACTGGGGATGTAAAACACATTAGAAACTTAAGACCTTAAATTTAATTCTTATAATATAGATTTAAATTAATAAAATAATATATTAAGTATTAAGGGCCTTCTGAAATTGTTTTCGCTGGAATCAAAGTGCCGTAAGGACCCTAAACTTTTTAAATGAAAGCTGTAGTGGGGACTAAAGAAATTGACTTTTCAGCCTTAATAAATAAGTATTTAGACAAACTACATTTTTCACTTTTTCACTGCATTCCTTGTGAATTTAGCTAATTTCAGAAATGTGAAAAATTTACATTTTATTTATTAAAAATTAAAACGAAACTTCCTTGTTGGTTATAAAGAAAGAAATCGAGTTGACATAACAAAGTGTCTTAGTCTGATTATGTTGCATTATACCATTAACCAGGTCTAGTTATGCCATTTTGGTTTGTACAGTTCTTGATGTAGCGGTTGCGGTCTTTTGAATTGTATTAATGAAATCAGCATTTTTGGATACATATGAGTGAAAGTTTATAGAAATTACACCAAACCAAATCAAAACGACGAGTTTGAGTATTTTCCCGGTTAGAGCCTTTTCAGTTGTAAGCGACGATATACGTATTTTGCCTATTAAGTTTGTATCTCGTTTAGCCACATTCACGTTTTCTTTAAGTGAGTTAAATGATGACAGTTATTGGTACTTTGGAGTTATTGGAGAACTTTGAACAGTAAGGCACCTTTGGGGGGGGGGGGGGGGGGGGTAGAATATTACAGTGCAGCAAAATTATTGTTTCAGGTCTAAAAATATTCCCTATTAATGTTTTCTGTCCGTTTTAGCCGACATTTCGTTGATGCTAATCAACTCATCAGTAGACTCGAAAAATCTTAAAGGAATATTTGCAACCCAACTACTTATTCCAAAATTATCATGAACAAAATGAGAATTAGAAATGTTCAAACAAACCCTTAACAAGATTATTTAAAAAAAAAATATGGTTCCAACGAAATAATTTAAGGAAGTATTTTTAAAGTACTAAATTTTGAAATATAGTTTGATTTGTTTTTAAATATGCTTTCCAGATCACGACGTTCTGATAAAGTAGTTTTTAAAATTCTAAGAAACGCAGTGCTTCGAAAGAAACACGTTTTAAAATTATATTTTATAAACTATGTCATACAAAAGCATCTTGCTGAAAGGCGCTTTCTTATAAAAAAAGAGCAAATACTGCCTTAACAGTATCCTTTTAAAGAGCTAAAATGTGAAGGGTATTTACAAATGCATTTCTTTCAGAACACAAATTTTATATGTAAAAGATGCTGTTTGCAGGTATTCATTTAAACTCCCGTTTAAAAAATACTTCTCCTGCACGTTTTTTTTTAAGTAACTTTAAAGACATCATCTAGATATTTTTCGTACTGAGCTTCAAAGAAATATGGAATAATTTTCTTATTGTTAAAAAATATATATATAATATTTATTTGATCTCCTTAATTATTTGAAAAAACTATTTATTACAGCTTCAGATCGTTTTTTATATAAACAAATTTTTATTTACAATATTATTCAATATTTCGATAACAATTTGTCATCATCTTCAGGATAATAATTGTAATTGCAATTACAATTATTATCCTGAAGATGATGACAAATTGTTATCGAAATATTGAATAATATTGTAAATAAAAATTTGTTTATATAGAAAACGATCTGAAGCTGTAATAAATAGTACATTAGGAGAAACTCACTTATAGCACATATTTTTTTGTTTCAAGTGCATACGATAAAAGCCCTAAAATCATTCATCATTTATGAAGGCGACAACACGCTTCTAAGTTTCAAAGTGAAATTTTCAACCTTTTGTTTAAATGATTTGCTTTTTCGCGGGAATATCTCTCACTCTATTACCTTTCTGCGATTAGACAAAAGTGGTACATTTAAGTCTTTGCGAAATATATCTCAGCATGTAAAAATAGAATTTGGTTTTGTTTAGGAGCGTGCTGTAACAAGGTCGCGTAAAAACATGTATGAAACGAGAATCAGGTGTTAAAAAAAATTAGGTATAGGAGATATATATATATATATATATATATATATATATATATATATATATATATATATATATATATATATATATATATATGTATATATATATATATATATATATATATATATATATATATATATATATATATATATATATATATATATATATATATATATATATATATATATATATATATATATATATATATATATATATATATATATATATATATATATATATATATATATATATATATATATATATGTATATATATTTTTTTTTTAATTTGAAAAAACTATTTATTACAGCTTCAGATCGTTTTTTATATAAACAAATTTTTATTTACAATATTATTCAATATTTCGATAACAATTTGTCATCATCTTCAGGATAATAATTGTAATTGCAATTACAATTATTATCCTGAAGATGATGACAAATTGTTATCGAAATATTGAATAATATTGTAAATAAAAATTTGTTTATATAGAAAACGATCTGAAGCTGTAATAAATAGTTTTTTCAAATTAAAAAAAAAATATATATACATATATATATATATATATATATATATATATATATATATATATATATATATATATATATATATATATATATATATATATATATATATATATATATATATATATATATATATATATATATATATATATATATATATATATATATATATATATATATATATATATATATATATATATATATATATATATATATATATATATATATATATATATATATATATATATATATATATATATATATATATATATATATATATACATATATATATATATATATATATATATATATATATATATATATATATATATATATATATATATATATATATATATATATATCTCCTATACCTAATTTTTTTTAACACCTGATTCTCGTTTCATACATGTTTTTACGCGACCTTGTTACAGCACGCTCCTAAACAAAACCAAATTCTATTTTTACATGCTGAGATATATTTCGCAAAGACTTAAATGTACCACTTTTGTCTAATCGCAGAAAGGTAATAGAGTGAGAGATATTCCCGCGAAAAAGCAAATCATTTAAACAAAAGGTTGAAAATTTCACTTTGAAACTTAGAAGCGTGTTGTCGCCTTCATAAATGATGAATGATTTTAGGGCTTTTATCGTATGCACTTGAAACAAAAAAATATGTGCTATAAGTGAGTTTCTCCTAATGTACTTATAAATAAGACCATTAATTCTATAATGCTAGGAACACAACTAAGACGAACGACGAATTTCGCCCAACACGACAAATACGCCGGTTAAAATTCGCTGTGTAAGTTCGTCATATGAAGCACAATAACGACAAAAAACAAAAACATCTGTTATAATTGATAAAGTTGTTTATTGTTTGCTCAAAGATAAAAAAATTAAATGAATCAAAGAATTTAAAATTTTGTAAAAATAATTAAAATAATGAACATGATCCCAGATTATATAAACATTCATGAAGTGTAACATTTTCAATTATAATTTCACTTGCATTCATTTTCTCAACTTTTTAATTTTATCTTATTATAGTTGAGCAGCTGATGGGGTGACCATATTAAAAAAATTCATTGCTAAAAAATGTAGCATTATTAGAAACAAAATATTAAACACTACAAACATGTTTAATAATCTAATATGTTGGCTTTTTATTTTAAATGCGAAAATTCAAAGCTTAGCACTTAAAATAAAAAATAATAAAGTAAAATATAACTGTTTTTACTAAAACACTTGAAAACTAAAACCAAAATGGGCACATGGTACTGATTTGTTCGTCGTTCGCCGGCGTAATAAATAGAAATAAATCTATTTCAAGTTCGCAGCGTACAATGAATTTCGCCCGACGCTGTGACTGTGTGCATTTTCATATAAACCAATGTGTTTTATTTTTAACGGCGAATATTCGCGGCGAAAAATTCCTCGTTCGTCCCAGTTGTGTTCCTAGCATAATTCATGTAATTATTAGTTTTATTTCATTACAAAATTTTATTTTTACAAATATATTCAACACAGTATTTGGTTGCCTCTGCACCAAAAAGGCGTTATAGAGTTAAGTTGGCAAAACAAATTACAAAAAATTTTTTCTATATACAAATGTACATAGTTATATAGAAGAAATAACAAAGTACTTGAGAGTGACAGGTCTACTGGTACATCAACCGCATGGGAAATTTAGGAGATGAGTGTAGATTATGTGGGGAGAAGAGCGAGATATTAGAGCACTATTTATACCAGGTACCGGAAATAAGAGTTATTTTTAAATTTTTGAAGAAATAAATCATACATAAATGAACATGATTTTTAGGTGAAATGCATCCAACATATTGCATGATTTTTAAATTTTTGATTTTTATTTTAACAATCAAAGATAAGAGTTATTTTTGATTTTTATTTTTTTAAATGAAAAATAAAAGTTATTTTGATTTTTGTATTTTTAACTGAAAAATAAAAGTTATTTTTGATTTTTATATTTTTAAATGAAAAATAAAAGTTATTTTTGATTTTTATATTTTTATATCAATAATAAAAACCAATTCAAAGCTCCTATTTATTTGTTGATGCCGTATGTATTATAATATGCTGCTTCATTCAAATTTCTATATGAACATAATATATTATGTGACTTATCCATTATCAGCTTTAGAAACATGAATGCATAGAAAAAGCTTATAAGTTTTGGCTGCCATGCAAGTCAGTGTCAAGAGATCGTTTTCAGGTGTTCAATTTTACCATCATAATTGATTTTAAATGTTGCTCAAATAAATTATATCTCAAATCTCCCAATATTAATCTGAGTGCTGAAAATGACTTTTCTACACTGACTTTAGTGGCAGATACAGAACGAACAGTTAATGCCAATTTTCGAAGCCATGGAAACAGAAATTTTTTACTCTCCCAATATTCCAATAAATTAGCAGAAGTATCGAAACGCTTTTCTTTGTAATTGTCTATTTTAAAATAAGCTTTGCGGACATATTACCCATGTCACGAATTTTGAACAGATTTTTATTATTGATATAAAAATATAAAAATCAAAAATAACTTTTATTTTTCATTTAAAAAAATAAATATCTAAAATAACTCATATTTTCTATCTAAAAATATAAAAATCAAAAAGAACTCTTATTTCTCGATTTTTTTGATAAAAGTCATAGGGTTTTTTGATAAAGTTACGGTCCTTGATTTATACTAGTGCCCCGCTTTCTCACAAATATGCTCCCGATATCTTGGGAGAGACACCTTACCAGACTTAACCCAATTACGGGGCATATGCTGAAGGAAATAAAGGAACTTTGTGAATGACATGGGGTTCCTATAGACCTATGGGTCAAACTGTTCAGGGTTAACTATATGTCGCAAGACATTTGCAAACAAACCCATCCAATCAACTTAACCTAATCTATCCCATTTAATTCGACAGAGTGGAGAGTACTCGTGTGGTTAAATAAAGAAACGTGACGATTTCAAACATAAAACCACCTTATTTTTGTGAGTTTTAACTTCAACATATCAAAAGAGATGCATTAAAAGAAATTATATTATTAAGACATACTTTACAAATTTTAATGGCTACACATATGACAATGTTCTATATAAAATTTATGAAGTAACCGTTTAATAAACTTATTATATTATATCTTTATATTATATCATTATATCTAAAAAGTATATACATACATATACTTTACTTAAAGAATTTTAAAATACGAAGCGTTAATTTGAAAGAAGTATAAATATTTTCGCTTTTAACATTCAGCTAAATTGACAGTCTTACTTTTTTACTGTCAAGCTTATCTTAATTTTAGCTTTTTCGCAATATGAATAAAAGATTTCCGCTTCGTTATTTTGTACGTAAGATTAGGGTTTGCTTTATCTTTAGAAATGTGCAAGTTTGTTGCAATTTTTTATTAACGTGCTGTTCGGCAACGATGAGGAAAAAATAATTTTGCTGCCCCCGAAAATGTGAAGAAGTACCCTTTTCATATCAAAGCTGCACCAGCGTAATAAGAGTTAATATATAATAGATTTCCTTATATAATCACAAGCAATTGAAAACAAAATAAATTTTGCTTAGAAAATAAATGAATGCATAAATATTTTTGGTTTTTTTTTTACCTAAATTTAATTTCTCGAAGAAAAATTGGGGTTGGTGATACATGTAACATTTTCAGCGGTTTTCTGCACGCAGAAAGAAAGCAAGCTAAAAAGGTAGAAAGAGAGGGTTGATTTCATGTTTTATGGTGGAGGATTTACATTACAGCAGTTTCACTTTAATTTAAGCTGATTTTGTATTTAAAAATCAGTGTGAAAATATTAATGTTAGTACTCTTATTTAGTTTAAATGTTTCCGTATTATATGATATATCCTGTTATGTTTTGTTTTTTTGAGAAAGTCCATTTTTGTAGCATATAGCTTTTCGCCTCCTCTAACTGGGTTCCAGTCATTCATTGCAACAATTAACAGGAATGGCAATTTAGGTAGAGATTTAATGTAAAATTAGGTCTTAATTTTTTTTAAAAAATTAACTCGAATTTCGGTCAAGTTTTATCCGTTTTTAATAGCATTTATGTTCATCAAGTTTTTTTCATCTTAATTTTACATTGCGTTTTGTTTCTCTGTGTAGCAGGTTTTAGAGCGATGGAGGGAAACTAACAAAAATATTTTTGTATGGGGAGAGAGAGAGAGAGAGAAATTTAATATAACGCAAAAAAATAAGGGAGCAAAAATTTTGAAGGCTTAGTAATAAATTTTATTGCTTAGTGGGCACACAAAGTTAAACCAGGATAGTGGGGAATTGTGTCTTTTGTCATGTGAATCAATGAAAAAGCCCCTGGTTGCACTGAATTAATTTTACAGAAAAAACAAAAGAAAATTATGAAAATGTTTAAACTTTCTTAACACTGGGTATCTCTTGATTTTTTTCTACTTTCCAATAGTAGTTTTATCTCAAAAAATTCACGAGCAGAACTTACGAAGTAGTGCTGATGAATTCTGCTACTTGCAACTAGTTAATGATACAACAGGTAATTTTTATCTTATATGTGCATACATGTATTTAAAATATATAAAGGGTCCGCCAAATAACTTTTTTTTTTTTTAAAACGGCACAAAACATCGAGTGTAACTTCGGCTGTGTGACACATACTGTTGCCAATATCCTCCTCTTCAATTTTTGTGAACAAAAATTCGTTGAACATTTCCCGGTAACGATCGCCATTGACAGTAATGGCCACTCCTTGCCAATTTTCGAAGAAAAATGGCTCAATTATGCCTCTGGACCAAAATCCCCACCAAACAGTGACTCGTTTTGGGTGCGTCGGCTTTTCAGTGTATGCGTGCGGGTTTTCTGTGCCCCAAATGCGACAATTTTGCTTGTTTACATACCCGCCAAGAACAAAATAAGCTTCATCTGGAAAGATGATTTTTTTTTGTGGCGAAATCGGCATCTTCTGTAAGTCGATCGCAGGCCCACTTAGCGAAGCGTATACACAACCATATTCGTTCAGTTGAAGGATAAAAATAATTATGTATCGAATCAGAGATGAGCTAAGTGTTAACATTCACGAAATAAGTTGAAAAAAAAAACGTTAGATGGCGGACCCTGTACATAACTATATCGATCAAAAAAAATTTTTTTTTGCTTAGCAAAATAATGGCTATACTGTATCATTATCATGTTTCATTTGACTACTGATGATTTTTAAATATTGGTGCAACATTGATCAGAGTTTTCCGATAAATTTGATTAAAAATTTAAACTCTAAAAATATTGAGTAACTACTGAGTAGCATTTAAAAAAATGCCAAGTACTCAGCACTCGGTACCCTAATACTTACTAATGCACCAACACTGTTACGAAGGGAGTCGAAACGCCTTCAGAATTTTGTGTATAAGATCGTAGGATTGTAAAATTTTGCAACTCAGGGCTTTTTTTAAATTACGTTTATGTGTATTTGTAAAAAATTTTGGAAATTGCCGGGATTAGGTGGGAAAGAATATGTATATGTCTTTTACCTCTCTAGGGCTAATTGCGTGGCAGCTACGAAAACAAGTCGAACTGAATACTATAGCTTTGCCCACGTGATTGATCAAACTACATATATACATAAAATTTTTGTGTTTCTGATAGTATGAAATTCATCTTTCTAGATTTAACTCCACAGCACTTATTGGAATTTTGGTAAATGCTTTCATGCTTTCTTTAGCCTTTTGCGGAGGTAAAACTCCTTTCCTTGATCTCATGTATCTAAAATGTATTTTTTTTTCTACAGAGACTATTTCTGGGTACTTTAATAGAGCTCATTTCTAAACAACATTACAAATTGTTCTTTTTTTCCTTTTTGTTTTTAAGCGTAGTTTCAAGTACTGTACGCCAGGAAAGAAATGTTAAATAATGGTTGCAATATTGTATTGTATTGTATTATTACTAGGTTGGTCCAGGATGGCCCTTTGCACTGCGACCATAGATGATCCATTGTGCAACCCTTTGTCCCTCACGAGTTTGATACATCAAGAAACAATATTAGCTCCTTCTGTGGAAGCCCTTGCAAGTCCTGTGAACCCAATGTATAGGCCTGCAATAGCCTGTGTCTTCTGTTTCATAGTGCCACACTTTCGATAATCAAGTGTCCCATTGTCTTCTATGGTTGCAATAACAATGAGCCATAAACTTTGGGCAAACAATACATTTTTATTCAAAATTCCACAAATAAAACCATTGTAAACAAAGTTTTTATTTGTACAATGTTGATCATTCTGTTGTCACCAATTATGAAAACTGCAATGGTTGTTTTTTTTATATAATGAAAATGTGTTTAAGATTTCATCATTACAGCAATCATAATATTTTTATTATGATTATTTTTTATTAGCTTGTAAACAAAAATTGTTGGTATAATAAACTTAAGTAGTTTTCAACATCAACAGCTTATTTTTCCATAATATTTGTAACTGCATGAACATGTTTCTTATTTTTCATATAACGATCTGTTAATATTGTGCATGTAGGTTGAAACTATTAAGCTATGTACAGACGGTTGTAAGATCTTGCAGTATTGCCGGAAAATGTATAGAATATTTTTAACTAATCGTGAGAACTTGAGATTTTTTGCTGACAATATTGAAAGGAAAAGCATTGGCAGGCTACTGCCTAACAATTAACTGTCAATCGTCTAAACACTGTGTCATTGTCATTGTCAGAGGTTGGCATATCGTAAGATGTATTAATTCTAAACACCTTATAATGGCATCATTGTCAGAGTGATGACAAAGAATACTAAAGAAATGCGTGTGTACAAAAGAAAGAAAAAACAAGAGAATATTTTGTAAGAGAGAAAAAGCTGCAGAAAAGAGAACAAAAACAATTTTGGCTACGTACAAATACTGACATTTGTGTAACCTGACAATTTTCGTTGGCAGATAAATTTATTGTCCAGTAATGAAACTGCAAGATTTTCTTAAAATTGTATGAACTGATAATTTTTTTAATGCTGACAATTTTAAGTAGATTGCCTTCACGTTGTCAGATCTTACATTATTGTAGGATCTAACAACCGTCTGTACGTAGCTTTAGACGTATAAATGTTTGTACTCATTTGTATGTGCATTTGATATGACTTTCATAACGTTGAACTTAAATATTGCATAGCATTTATATTTAAGTATGATTTTCTAAAATGTCTCTAAAAGGATCGCAGGAGTCTTGACTTGAAAAACTTTCTGCTAAACGAAACTTTGGTGAAAAAACGAACATTCATATAAGGTGCACCCTAATGTAAAATGAATTTGAATATGTGGTTATGAAGTGTTCTAGTGTGTGTATACACCTATATGGATGCGTATACAAAACTTCTCACTCAATATAATTTTATGAAAATAAAATTTTTTTTATCTCATACATTCCACTTAACATATTTTTGGAAATACGACATATTCATTACAAAGGAAATGTATTTTAATATTATGTGTGTTGGAGACTTTTTGTACTTACAAGAAAAGCGCTTAAATGTTATTAGATTGTAATAAAATGGTTGCTAAATGGAAAAGGATATTGTTATTGTTCTCAAATATCGAATAATTTTTTATTGTTATTTTACGGTATGGTGAGACAAAATGAGTACGATTCACAGTGGTTTAGAATGTATACTTTTAATGCAAATGAATTCCCAATTGCATAAATACATAAAATATAAAAAAATTAAAAACAGTCAACCAATTTTGCAAATTTACAGATATTTCAACCAAATTTAACACAAAACTAAAGTAAAATCATCAGCATAGTTGTTATTTCTTAAAAATTCTAACGTTTTCCCGGAAGTATTCCCAGTATGTCGTGAAAATTTCTATTGAAAATTTTACGAGATGTCCCAGACATCAACTAGTTGCACTAGATCTCTGAAATGGCCGAAGAGATTTTTATGGTCTTTTCACCGGAAAAGGAGCTAAATCAGTTTTTGATACTAAAAAGTAATAAAAACTCTATTTAAAAAGAAATTTTTTTCGCAATGTTAATCTTTATAAACCCAATATAAAACTAGTGAAACTAGGAAATTTAATAATTTAGTTAATCACTTATTTTGAACCAGAAAGTAAATCCAGGGACAGAGAAAGCCTATTCAGAGCGAAACATTTTTAAGAAACTAAATGTGTTGCAAAATCACCGAACTGTTTTCTATGTAAAATGTTTGTTTGAAAATTTAAAATTCTGCTTAATTTCATGAGCATAATAAAGGGTTCGCCAAATACCCTTTTTTTTTAAAAAAGCTAAAAAAAGACTACTAAATATTTTCTCACATTTTTTTTTAATATTATTTATGCAAAATTCGTCTCAATGATGTCTCCGAAATGTTGAACTGTTGAGAACGACGGCGAATTGATGTTGATGGCGCTTTACGCACACTTTCTGCCACAGCACAAATATTCTCGGGTGCACGCACTGGTTTTGGCTTTGCACGCTTTGGTTTATTGATGAGGGTGCCAGTTTCTTTCACTTTTTCACAAGATAACGAACATACGATGCTTCTCTTCTTCCAAAATCCGTATTCATTTTTCGCACACATTCTGCAACATTTCCATGATTTTCAAAGTATTATCGCAATATTTCCCAGCGTTGTTCAAGCGTATACACAACCGTATTCGTTCAGCGGCATAATAAAACAAATTATCTGTCAAATCAGACATGAGCTAAGTATTACCATTCACGAAATAAGCACTAGTTGAAAAAAAACGTTACATTGTGGACCCTGTAGGATAAATGGTAAGGTTTTAAACAGTCGTTTACATTTTTTCAAGCAAATTGACGAGTCTAGTAACGTCATTTCACTGTTGCGGCATACATACAACTGAAAAACACAGAAACAATTAAAAATATGTAGTTAACCACATGATACAACTAATAAGGTAATCTTTTCCCTACAATAAGAACAACTTCAATAAAAATAACATGCATTTTGTTTTTGTACAACTTCTGTGAGCTGTCAAAAAGCCGCCGCTTCTGCATTTAGAGAAGAGAGATAACCGAGCTTACATTGATTTCGTGTTTCGTTTTGGCTGCCTTTCATCTCTGCATTCCCTTGACAACCTAAAGTAGTCAGATGATTAACGGTTTAGCTGATGAGGCTACCTTATTAGTTGTACCATGGTTAATCACAAATTTTTGATTTGAAACCGTTTTATATACGTAATTTTTGCTGAAATAGCAAACAGAGACCACTGGGTTATTAATATTACATTGTACATTGAGTTGCTTACCAATTCTAAAAATTGTAGAAATTTTCAAATAATATGAGATAAATGTTCATTTTAAACCACTGTTCAATAGTAGAGCACAAGGTGTGTGGTAGAAAAATAAGACATAATATTTGGCTATAAAACTCACAGGTAAAATAAGGCTCATAGGCTTTGTTGTTTGTATCTTTTATGTAAGCACACATATGTGCCTGTGTTGTTGAATTTAGCCAAATGTTGTTTTATTATTTGCTGCGCAAAAATGTCATCTCATCCAGCAACTCGAAGTTTGTTCCGAAAGTATTTGGTGAGCAATAGAAATGACATCAAAACCGAAAATATATAAAAAAAATTACATAATTCTGTTTATTCCATGGCAGCAGAAAAAAAATTCTTAGTTTGTGTTTCACCGCCTGATTAAAAAAAAACATATGTTTATAAAGTTCTTATTTAACAAATTATATCAAACAATATTTCTCAAGGGTTCAATAAGCGTAAAATATTTATATTTCATAAATACGTATTATTTATGAAACATATTTTTTGTTAATAGTCTCTATGTTAATAATAAAGAAACTCGTTGGTTGGGTTATCACTGATTTTTGATATTACTATTACCGAAAGAATTTTTATATTCCTAAGATTGCTTGAGGTGGCTTAAGGGTATGTTGCTAAAAATCGGTTTTTACTGACTTTTTTGTAGGGTGAGCTCACGCTAAGCCAGGTCTGGATAGCGTTAGTGTTTTTTTTTTTTTGGCTCATTTTGGGGGCCACAGCAGGATTGACCAGTTTAGAGTTTCCTTTTCTTTAGTGCTTTTTTAGGAAAAACTCAGAAGAAATTTGTTGTTTTAATTGTTCCACTTCTTATTTGAAATAAACATTGTTACCATGACAAATTGCTAGAAATTGCTACTAGTTCCATTTTCATGGAGTAATTTAGACAAGTTATGGGACGATGAGTAGGAGGCGGGGATAACTTCGATCTAAGGGAGGGTTTCTAAGAATGTTGTGCATTGCAGAAACCCTAATTGTATTTTAGAGGGAAGAAAGTTGCAGCCGTCCCTCTTTAAGCTTATCTTATCATTTTGTAGCTTTGCAATTTCACTTCAAAAACCAATTGTTACGTTTTCCCCTTTAATACAAACGTATATATACGAGATATTTATTTACTTCTTAGAAGCACAATTTAAAGCAAAAGCATTAATACCACATTCGATTACAAAACTCAAGTTACATGATTGCTACTCTGCGTTACAATATAATCAGTCAAAGAACATAAGATGTTTTTAAAAGCCACAGTTTGTTACCTTTGGGTGAAGTTTGTGGTCCATGCGGACATTATGACAAATTTTTGAGGAACGTTTTTTTATACAATAATACAGGTAAATTAAAATTAAAAAAAAAATATTTGCCTCCCTGTGCTTGAACCACTGTTTAGTGAAGAAAATATAAACCAAACACAAATATATCACCACTTAATTTGATTTTAGTTTGTATGTGACATGTATGTGTTTATTGTTGGACTCGAACAATTTAAACACCATCTCGCGCTCACAAGCAGCACCAACAACAAACATCGAAAGTTGTCGTTTTAAGGTGGGATCACACGATTGCCGCAATGCACCAATTTTACGCAATTTTTATTGGTCGAATTGGAGCATAACAAAAAATTTGTCCGAATCAAGTTCTCTGCAATCACATGATTGTGACATCACATGATTGTGAAACAGCTGTTGTAGCTGATGACAAACTTTGTTTTCCCAAAAAAAAAAAAAGAAAAAAAAAATTAATTAAATGTTAAAAATATGGTTTGTTCATTAAAAAGAAAGCAAATTGCTTCGGCTATTATTATAATGTTGTGCGGGCTGAAAAAGCAAAAAATTAATGGTAACAACAATTAAATTTTACTGATTGAAAAGCAGAAATCATATTTGGAAGACGCGTTTAAACAATTTTGAAACTAAATAAATGTATACATATGTATGTATGTATATTATTGGCGGGCATTGTCTTCTTTGGTTGCCGCATGAGAACACAATAAATATTGGTGCATTTTTAGAATTTTTATTGGTGTATAGTTGTATGTCAAGTGTTCACACGGTTGTCGCACCAGGGTTGTATTTGATTGGGACAAATAGGAACAACATTCGTTTTGGTTGCCGCATGAGCCAATAAATTGTTCTATCACACGATTGGCATGCAAAATATAACAAAAATTGGTGCATTGCGGCAATCGTACGATCCCACCTTTAGAAATTTCTCGAAGTTACTAACAGCTGTTTGATGCGGGTGTAAATAGCGCAGAAGACATGAGTTAGACGCGATCGTATTCAAACAGTGATCGAATTAACTGCTAGCTTATACGGCAGTCATACTCAAAACGTGTTACCGTTTACAGCGAGTATAATGAAGGGATGTATTTAAGTAAAGTGTTTGGTTTAACAGTTCTGGATAGTAAACAAAGCTTTGAACTAATAAGTGTTATATATACATATATTAGAGCTGAGTGTGAGTTTTATATTCACTTGCAAATCCGCAAACCAATTCTATCAAATGGTAAAACATAACAATATATATGTATATAGATTCACGTTTCTACAAATATTTTCAGATACCTCGACTCTCATTACAAAATGTTCAAAAGATACACCAGTTCCCATTTTTCTGTTGCATTGCAGTACAACATTAAATGAAATTTCATTGCAGATTGCAGATTCACATTGTTTATTGTTCGACCCGAAACTTGTTGATGACATGTTGATAATATTTAGAAGTAAAAGTTCATTTTAAAATGCATATTTACATATGAATGACTGAACTTATCTATGATAAAGTGATTGCCATTTAATGAAAAACAACTTCAAATAATAGAAATGGCAAATTTTAAATTAAATATATAATCAAAATTAAACAATGAATTTTTGTGTATGAGCTGGAACATGTGTATGTGCGTGTATCTATGTAGTAAGCACATATATATATATGTATCGATTTAGTAAGTACCCTGCCGGCAACTCAGTGAACTAGTAATGAATTATAAGCTAACTTTTTTACAACTGGTGGTGGTTGACACTTAGATTATTTTTAATGGAGATGACTGACTATTTTAACATTACGATGTCCTTGGAGGTAGTCAATTGTCCGACGTTGCATTACTTTTCAACTAACTTAAAGTTAGTTACTTAAAAGTCAGTACATACAGAAAAAAATATACAAATCAAGGCTGATTTTACATTTTTCGGTGGTAATATTTTATTTTATTAAATTAAATTTCATTACACTTTTTTTTTTTTTTTTTTGTTAGCCTCTGGTGGGAATCGAACCACTCATCCTCAATACTGGTGCGCAGCCAACATACTCACTCAGCCATCGCAACATTTAAAACGAATGCGACATCAAGCAATTTAATTAAAGAGTTATTTACCGTGTATGTGTGTATGTTATTATTTGAATTTTGGGTTAACTCTGCACTACGTTTCAGCTAGCTTATAGCCAGTACACAAAAAGTGAACTACAAATCGATTGTATTGTAGCTAATTTGAAGCTAGTCCATAAAAGTTAACGTAAAGTTAATTATTTTAGTAGTCGACTACTTAATCTCCGACAGGGATGAACTATAAGTCGATTTTATTTGTAGTCGACTACCAATTTGCTAGCAGGGTAACTACAGACAATTTTCAATACCTTCCCACTAAACCAAAAATTTAGATTTTTCTGAGTTCAGACTTGTCGCAACGAATTTACGAATTTGATAAGACACTTCCATAATTGCTCTGCAGTTGTGATTTACAACGAAGTTTTAAAATGTCATTATTTGTAATTGCTCATAGAATAAAATTTAAACAGCACTTCTAGCTGTCAAATCAAACAAATTATTTAATATAAAAAATAGTTCAATAAAATAAAAAATTTCAGTAAAAAATTTTAAATTAATGAAATTAACAGAATCATAAAGACACGCATAGACGATAATAAATCTAGTGACTATGATGAGATCACCAGTAAACTATTAAAATAATTAACTTTGAAATTAATAAAGCCCTTGTTTACTTCAGAAATGTATTTATTTCAATTATCCGCTGAAATAATCATTTTGACCCGGTTCCAAATCAAATATATCGAGACTGGGTAGATATGAGTCTTCCAAAATGGTAATGTAGTCCTTCGCACACATTTTGCCTTTTACACGTCGAAGTACCCCCAGTTGATTATCACGAAAACAGTCCCAAGCCATCAAAGATCCACTTCCAAATTTCATCGTTTGGCATATGTTCCGTTCTTTTGGTCCAACATTTTTGTCAACCCATGTCCATTGATGCCCATCTGAACCGATTCGGTTAATTTTGGTCTCATCTGACCATGTAACACGCATCCAGTCCTCAATCGTAAATCGTAATTTTTGACAAGCTCAAGTCGTTTTTACCGGTTGCTCTCACTTAAAAGCGGTTTTTTGGGCTTCGCTCTTGCTACTAATCCACTAGTTTTCAGACTTCTACGTACAGTTTTGGTACTTACACATAGATTATGCTCTTCATTGAGAATTTGCTTAACATCAACTGCAGTATCAGCTATACCAGTCACAATTAAACGCTTAGCTTCTCGAGCATCTGCCGCTGAAAGCTTTTTTGGTCGACCTGCTGGATTGCTTTGGATCTCCAAATGGGACTGTTTTTTTACTTTGTTGGTAAATCCAAACGATGTGTTATACTTTTGAGCAATCATTTGCCACATTTTGTTTCAGGAGGGCCGTCTTAGCTTTTGCCATCCCAAAAAACTGCACAAAATCATATTTTTTAGAAAACTTCTATAATACATTTTTACACGAAAATTGTACTTATCTATTTCTGAAGTAAAATCCGCCAAAAATGCACCACTCACAAGTCGTTATGGTGGCATATGTTTGCTAAGTTGTGTTCACATTTTTCATATAAAAATCATTACGATTGCTGTAATAAATTCGGACAATTTTGCTGACCTCTCTGAACGAATTCTTCTTTATGATCTGCCCATATGGTTTAATGGGTTTTTCATTAAACTTAAAGTATTTTTAATTGGATTTTTGAGGTTGAAAACAATCGTTGTTTTTCCTGTGGAAACTATTGCTGAACAAACCCCTAACACACAAAAAAGTTTCTGTTGCAACTGAGAAAAAATTACGTCAATTCAATAAACAAAATGGCAAACAAATCTAATTTGGCTCTAGGCGGAGACTGGGCTTCGTACTGATAGAGTTAAAATAGAACCCCATTACTAAGGCCTTGATGTCCATTCTTCGAAACGGTAGGGAGCTGAAATATGCACAGAATGTTGTTGTATCCTGTCGCTAAAACAATAAATACTTAGAAGAACAAAAGGTTAAAAAATAAACTCGGAATTTGCACTGTGTATCTAGTTGTCTAGCTCCTACGAAATAGCAATAAATACAAAACGCTTAAACTAAATGCTGTTTTTTTGACAAAAGCGAAACCTTTAGTTCGAAAATTAGCTGTAAATTTCTAGCCACTCGAGATAGAGACGTAAAATGTTTACTCGATATGTAGTTGTCTGACCACAATTACAGCAAATTTTTTAATTTTATTTTTATTTTTAAACACAAAACTGCGAAGCTTTTGGCTTGTCTGCAGAAACAGCCAAAGCCTTCGGCAGGAATCGAACCTGCGACCTCGCGGACTCTTAGTAGGACTCTCTACCAATTCATCCATCGAGGCGCTCGATGGATGTGAAAGCGTAAAAACTAAAACGTGTTACATTTAAAGGGCACTCTTCGTCTCCTAAGACTTCTTGGTACTAGGCAGTAATTTATTTTGTTTTTATTTGCGAAATAAATTGTTTATCGTGAATGGCAATATTAAGAAAAATTGCCAAAAGTGAACATAAAGATATTATGTAATAACAATTTAATAAATTAATAATAATAATAATGGACTTCTAATTTTCAATTAAATATGTATAACTTTTTGACAAGTCTGTCCGATTTGCTAATATTTTGAAAATTTTCAAAAACTTATCTTATTCTATGCGATCAGGGTTGCCTTTTTGAAGTTGTTTACAAAAGTATAATAGTGTGGCCATTTTGATGCGACTTTTTAAAGTAGGCCAGAATTCTATCAATCTGATAGCTAGCAATTTTCAGTGAATGAATCGTACGATTGAGTAGGCTAGTGAATCACGGAATTAATTAACATTTATTCGAAGAATATCATCTTTTCATTGTTTTGCGGTTTCTGGCCTATGAAGAGAAGTTGTGAACATCGGGTGTTGTTTAGTGCTTTTCACAATTTCTCACCATGATGTAATTTTAGTGGATTTCCTTTCGATAAATCTATCCTTTTTTATTTAGAATGGATAAAGTTTTACGTTTATTTTTCAGACTGATGTTTTTTGGAAAAAATCAAACCAAACAATCCTGAAGAAGCCAAGGAGAACCAAGGAGAACCAAGGAGAGCGAAATGTTGACAAGAATATTCGAATAAATAAAAGAATATATACGTTTTTCATTAAAGAAAATAATTACATCAAATATAAAAGGAGGGGTCGAAGAAAACCAAATATTAATTTTTTTATTTCCACTTTGTTTAAACTGGATGCTCAATCATGGGTTGGTTTTTTGTTCATGCTATGAGTTTTAACTTCTCCATAACTCGACAAATAAAAATCATAAAAAATAAATTTTTGTAATTTGTGTGATTCGTGTCTACTAGAATTACACTTATGATAAGTATCAAGTTATGCTGATCAGATTCGCAAGTAATGTCTTTGGGTATGCACAGTATTTCACTGATAAATGTTTCCTTCTTAAAAAAGTTTCATGTTTATGTTTAATTCTGTTTTAATTATTTTATTTAATTTTAATTGATTTATTTACTTTACTTTTTGGAAAAACTTATTACTAAGGTAAGTTTTTCAACCATTAAAAATACTGGAATAAATTGAACAAAGCTAAATCAAGCAATATATTAGATATAACCATAGTTGATTTTACTTAATGTAAATAAAATTGAGTAAGCTAGACTATCGTAGATAGTATCAGACTACCGTAGTAATTAATCGTAGTATTAATACTTGTCAAAAATTCAAATAATACGATCCAGTTTGATAGTGTGAATGAAAAATATGACATACCATATGAACTCGTCGTTTTTTAAAAAAATTTCTAAACTAAACATAATACCTTTTAAGCATTATTAATTTTTTCTTAGTAAAATATATGATCTACAATTGTTAATAATTTTATCGGGCTTTCTAGTTCAATTTTTACTTCCTTAAAATCGAGAAAGATTTTTTGTGATAATATTTTAGTGATCAACATTTTTAAAAAAGACAAGAAAAGTAAAGTTGAAGACTTCCTGGCTAGAGAACATACCATGGCTGTTTCACGACAACCACGTCACTCACCAGCATCCAAATTTGCTTCGAACCCAGACCTTAACTAATGGCATATTATTTTTAATACTTTTCATTTGATCTGGGCTGCATTTTATAATAGCTTCACTGGGTCGGTAACTTTGCCGCCGATAGCGAGCCGTTGGTGACAGTGTTATTCTTCCTTATACAATGGCTCAAAATTTGGAACTTAGTAATTGTATGGAATTATATTTCGTTCAAGGCAGGTCTTAAAAATAGTTGATTTTGTTATAGCCAATTTTGTGATCTTAAACATAACGATTAATTTAGCTGTTGAATAGTTTTAGCGGGCGGAAAGACTTCTTTTATGCTATATTTTTTGACAGTCGCAAGAAATGTATTAATAATTTTGTCTCCTAAATCACAATGAAAGTATTAATACTTGTGTAATAGTCCAATCTGCCCTTTAATGATATCCGAATGTCTATTAATAATATAATAATATATAATAATAATATATAATAATATGCGAAAATTAATTTTTTATAAATAGAATTTAAAAGTCTGTGAAAAATATTTAAAAAAATTAAATGTTCACAGAAGTTCTATAAAATACAAATAGCAAAATATAGTACTATAATTTTGGTTTCTGATAGAATATTGCATAATCTTCATGAGGTATGTAGTGGCTCTGCGCACGTGTGTTCCACTTAGATACTGGCCATAATCCCTCCAACACCATATATGCACCAAAATTGCAAACTCATGCTCGTATAAAATTTATAAGCAATACAAGTCGAATATTATAATTACACTGTGCTTGAATTTAAAACTTTTTTTCCGACAGGCGGGGCACCCAGTGACTAAACCTAATTTGGGTGAACGGGTTTCAGTAGT
Source organism: Sturmia bella (assembly GCA_963662145.1). Taxonomy (NCBI): domain Eukaryota; kingdom Metazoa; phylum Arthropoda; class Insecta; order Diptera; family Tachinidae; genus Sturmia; species Sturmia bella. The sequence goes on from OY759170.1 coordinate 24,599,589, forward strand.
GCTAACCGTTTGTTTTTTAGGTTAGCTCTTATTTTTGAGGTATACCGTTATTTTAAACATGGAGGATGTAGGTTAACACCACTGAATTCAGCGCACCCGAATTAGATTTAGTCACTGGGTGCCCCGTCTGTAGGTGTTTTTAACGAGCACAAAGTTATTATTACTTTTTTTGTTCATTTGCTTTTTGGGCACTTAAATCTTTGTCTTTTTGACTATTGTAAGTCTTTAGCTAACTTTAACCTATCTTTGCTATGGCATACAAAAAATTTCATTTCGCACTAAAAGAATTTTCGTTCATAGTTTCAATGAATTTGTTTCATTAATATTTTTTCATTAATCCAATGAAAATGTTCATTATGTCAATGAATTTTTATAGATCTAATAAATAAATTTAATTAAAAATTGTTCATTAGTTTTCATAATTTCGTTAAAATATATAATTGGATTTAGGAAAAACTGTCATCGAATCAATTAACAATTTCATTAAGTCACTGAGGTTGAAATTCTCATTAGATTTTTATTTATTTCAGTATTTCCCAAAAACCTACTGCGAGTAATACCTAAAAAGTGGCATCAGACATAAAACGGCATTTTTTTTTTCAAATATCTGTTAATAAATAATAAGATTAAACGTAACATTAATATACGTCATAAAGACTAGGTTCTATTTTAATTATATTGATGAACAAATTCCTTTCTATAATGAATCGTTTTATTTAGTTAATAATTATTTATCAAATTATTCATTATAGTATGTTTCCATTATGATTTTAATCACCCGCTTCGCTCTCTCAATCATATTTATGAATCACACTGTTTACACGCCTCGTAAATATGCTTCGATTTGACTTTTGTTTTTAATAAGCCAACATAAATTTTAAACTAACTTCATTAAGCAAATTTTTCTGAATGGAAAAAAAGAAGTAAGTAAAGTGTTGTCGCAAAAAAATCACTTTCATATGGAAATGTGTATCTTCGGAGTTGGCATTGTGGGGAATTAAATACAACACAGAACTTAACTTTTATTTTTATGGAACAATCACGCTTTCTTTCTTTGTTTGTTTTTTGTTCTATTGTTTTGTTTACAATGTATGATTTTGCCAGATAGTACAGATAAACTTGCGATATAAATTAGAGAAGACAGGAATTTTTCCTGCTTCGCATGCAGCTTTCGTTCCTGATTAGGGTGTTAAGCACAAATAGAGGGGAAGCGCATGTGGTGGAAACATGCTATTAGCTTAACGACTAAAATTCATACATTTAATGAAACGTTCATTAACATAAATTTAATGAACTACAATTCACTGATTCAATAAACCCCAGCGTTGGTTGAAAAATAATGAATTTTTTGATTAAATGAATGTCTGAGTTCATTGGGTTTATGCACAAAATTCCTTTAGTGCATGTTGCTTGAGGTTTCCTCAATGTTATGTTGACTGTTTCAAGGGCTCATAGAAAACCTGTTTTATATCTTTATTTGATTACCATTAAATAGTCCACAGTTATATGCTGTTCACATATGCCTTTTTAATTGAAACAATATTCAGTTAATTGGCAATATCGTTTTGGTGTTCATACATACTTAATATTGCTACGACAATTAGCATTTGGCAGGTGAAAAAGTTATTGTTTACATTCGGTTATTTTGTAAAGGGTATTTTTTCGATGTATAGAACTTTAAGTTGGCATTACTGTTCAAGATGGCGACCGATTTAACAGGTGTCAAGTGATCTATTCTCAGTTTGGTTTGGCAATATGTACATCATGAATAAACTCACGCGTGGACAAGGCTTGCAAATAGTGCAATTTTATTTCGAAAATAATGGTTCTGTGCGGAATACATATCGCGCACAATTTTTTTTAGCGATGAAGCATACTTCTGGTTGAATGGCAACGTCAACAAACAAAACTGGACCATTTGGAGTGAAGCTAATCCTCAAGTACATGTCGAAACACCGTTACATCCACAAAAACTGATCGTTTGGTGAGTTTTATGGGCTGGTGGAATCATTGGTCCGTACTTCTTCAAAAACGATGATGGCCAGAAAGTTACAGTCTATGGTGATCGATATAGAGCCACGATTACTAACTTTTTCATTCCTGAAATGAATAACCATGATGTCCAGGAGATGTGATTTCAACAAGACTGCGCAACATGCTTGTGCCACAAACGCTTGACCATTTGGAAGATAACATTCGCCGTGTTATTGCCGATATACGGCCAGAAATGTTGGAAAAAGTCATCGAAAATTGGAAGTCCAGATTGGACTACATCCGCGCCAGCCGTGGCGGTCATATGCCAGAAGTCATACATATTTAAAATGTAATGCCACAAGATTATCTTTCGGATAAGTAAAATTCATGCCAATCAAATAATCCATCGTTGTTTTATTGCAACTTAAAGTTGTATACATCGAAAAAAAACACCCCTTATCATAAAAAATTAAAAAAAAAAATTTGTTTTTTTTTATTTATTTTGTTGACATTTGATTAGTAAAATTTTCACAAGGAGTGTTCAATATGTACTGTTATTGTACTGTTAATACAAATTGTACTGTTAATACAAACCTAACAGTGTTGCATTATAAATTTTACTCATTATTGAAACAATTATCTCTTAATTGCCAATAAGCTAATTGTAATTTTTATATGAAAATTTTGTCTCAATAATGGCTTTAATTGTTATAATTTGAATATTGCTGCATGTATGAACAGGATATTAAAATAAATTTTTTAAAACTACAAACAGCTGCTTTTGAACTAGAGCTGATGTTATCAACTCTATTTACAGGATAGAACATTTTAAGTACTCTTTTTCTTTGGCTGTTAAATCAAATCTTGTAACTTTTTTTTTTGCTTAAGTAAAACAACGATTTCACGCACTTCAACACTTAGTAAATTTGTTTCCATAACCACCCTTATTTTATTTGTTTTAAAACTACTCTTAGCGACATTGTCACGTCCTTGCTGATGAGATAATGACTTCTGACATTAACCTAATTTCTACTAATCTCTTAAAAAAAATATTACAATATTAGTAACTATTAAATCTGAGATCTACTTTGATTAGCTGACTTACAATCAAGTTGCAACGAGACGTTAGTAGAACATGGTTAAATCTAAAACTGAATGTGCTCGTATGTCTATCATAAGGAGGAAAAAAGGAACGGGGAAAAATGAAAAACACGTTACATAGCCATTATATAGGAAGAAAAAAAGTCATCTCCTATCAAGGAATTAATCATGCATCAAAAAAAAAAGAGCATGCATTTTCCCCAGCTAACTCTCATTTTTCCCTCATAAACATTTGTAAAAAGGCGTCAAGACAACGCCAAGATGAAACACAGGAGCAAATGCCAGAAAAATATGTACATATATTAACTTAGCACGTTTCATAGACTATACTTGGCGTTAATGGGAAGCACCTTAAAGTAAAAACAGTAAAGTGCTTTAAATAGAGTGACGACAGCTCCACTTTAATGGACGAGATAAAACAACTTTTTAAGTGTACTTATTGCTGAGTTTAATAAAATTATTTTTTTTCTTACATGCGTAGTGCATACGTAAATGGAAATTGCATTAAGGGCAGTATGAGTAGGAGTATACACTTGGGAATGTGGCATAAGCTCAAATACCGATGCGTACGCAAACACATCAACAGATTTTCCTCCGTTAACGCACACATGTTAAGAAATAAACATACATATATAGTAGACCTAAAGAGCTAAGTACATCATAACAGATAATTATAACTAATTTCTATTATTCGAATTTTTTTCTTATATAATTATTTATGTATTAAGTTTATCAGGCTCAAGTTCTTTCTATATTATCTTTGTGATTGATATTAATTAAATTAGACAAAGAAAACATCAACGACATTTAGCAGGGTGGACAAATAGTTGTTTCGAAGCCGCCACACTTTCTCGTCAGCACCCGTCTTTGAACTCGTCCACACCTGTCTTTCTAAAGCGACAACCATGCCACTCAGCCACCCAAGTTGTTGTATATTTTCTGTCTAAATTTTAATTATATCAAACACACCATTCATTTCTATTTTCTTTGTCTAATTTCATTAATATCAATCACAAAGATAATATAGAAAGAACTTGAGCCTGATAAACTTAATACATAAATAATTAGATAATTATAACTTTACCTAATTATAATGCCGATGTTATTGATTTAACATTTTTACACTTAAATAATTTTTTTTCTAATCGTTGCCAAAAGAGTACACATGTCGATCTTCGCTAGCGGTTGGCATGTAGAGAAAAAACAGTTCCACGATGTCACTACGAATCAAAACATAATTTTCGCGGCGTCCGTACTTGAGTTTCTTGTATTTTTATGTGGTAGTGGCCATAATGAGGTGTGTGTGTGTGTGTGTGTGTGCGAAAAAAATATTTGGGAGCTAAATTTACTGGGAGTTAGTCATATATTTGACTACTCTACCGGCACCTTGGGTACCAGCAGCCAGATAGTCTATCCAGATAGTCAGCCACTAGTACACTCAGGATGATGATGTTGTGACCTTATATCTGCTCCGAAGATTTCTCCTATTTATTATAGGTTTCTTTGGCTTCTTTTTCATAACGATCAGGAACCCAATAGTTGGTACAATTGCTGCTAACTTGTTTACCATTTCCCAACTAAAGGGTGTTTTTTTTTTAGATATATAGAACTTTAAGTTTTCATTGCTGTTCAAGATGGTTACCGATTTAACAGCTGTCAAGTGATTTATTCTCAGTTTGGTTTGGCAATTCATCATGCATAGACTCACGCCTGAACAACGCTTGAAAGTAGTGCAATTTTAGTGCAACAGTATATGGCCGTTGTTCCTTCTTCAAAAACAATGATGGCCAGAACGTTACAGACAATGGTGATCGGCATAAAGCCATGATTACTAACTTTTTCATTCCCGAATTAAATAACAATGATGTCCATTAGATGTGGTTTCAACAAGACGGTGCAACATGTCACACAGCTAGTGCCAAAATCGATTTATTGAAGGACACGTTTGGTGACCGCCTAATTTCACATTTTGGACCTGTGAATTGGTCATCGAAAATTGGACGTCCAGATTGGACTACATCCGCACCAGCCGTGGCAGTCATATGTCAGAAATCATATTTAAAATTTAATGCCACAAGATTATCTTTCGGATAAATAAAATTAATGTCAATCGAATCATCCATCGTTTTTTTGTTGCCATTATTTTCGAAAGCTTTTGCGTTTGCAAAGGCAGCTCTCAACATTTTTATTTTAGACCAGGGGGCTAATTCTGGCAGTCGTGATCGAAATTGTATTCGATTGAAAGATACTTTCGAGCGTACTTTATTTTCTAATTCTTTTATCCGCTACTGAACGAATCGATTTTGTTTTATAGTGTTGGACAAAAATCGCGTATAAATTCGTTTCGGCTTCTTGCGTTCGAGTAAAAAGTCTCATGGTTGCATTCGAACGTTCGCTTGTAATCAACTGCCATCATTACAAAATTCGATATCTTTTGCTGGATAACGAGTGACAGAATCCCAAAAGTAAAAAAATCGCACGTTCGACTAAAAACTCGCTTGTATGCGATTGCCAGAATTAGCCCCCAGTACTTGGCATTGGAAGTAGGAAAATAGCAAGGCGGAAAAGTTAGAAAAGTTACAGCATAAAAACAGAACTTTTATACAGAAAGAAAAAGCTCGTTCTAAATTTAAGTTGGTTTTTTACTTGATTTCAGTACGAAGCGTATTGGAAATTTTAAATACGCATAACACACAAGTGTACTTAAAACAATCCGAATAGGGATTATTAAGGAGAATCAATCCTGTTATGGCTTAAAATGAGTACAACATATTTGGGTATAAGTTTTGAAATTTCTTCAAAGTTTTTAATTGGTAGAGTGGCTGGACTGCAGTAATGTGGTTCTAGGTTCAAATTGACAAAGAGGCAAAATAATTTAAAAATTATTATTAAATTACGAGAGTAGAGTGAAATATTTCAGATACGAATTTAGGATTAGATTCAGAAACATCGAATCAAGTGCATAAGCAATCATCACACTCGAAACAAAATCAATTCCAAACGGTGTTAAAAGTATGGTATGTGCCAATGTTCTTAAATGAAGAGCGTTCTTATTTTTAAGCACAGATTTGAGCTATATTTAATCCGAAACTAGGATTGAATGTGGCTAAAGTCAATCCGAAACTAAGCATTTAACGCTTGAAAAATTCGTACTCAAAACAAGCACAACGTAATTGATTTAAAGAAGTCCGTACTTCTGACACGGCTTGGATTGATTTAAGTACAAAACGTTTGAACTGTTTTTTCAGTGTACCCAAGTAGTGTCAATTTTGGACAGAAAGGAACATCATTTATAGATAAATTTTTTCTATAGGCAAAAAAGTAAGATAGACTTGTATATATAAAAAATTTTTTTTTCCAATTTCCTAAGGGTTGTGAAATATATTTTTGATCTGTACGATTTGCGGCAACATTACTTAGAATTATTCGTAGATCTTTTCCCATTTTCGTTGCCATTTTTCTTCTTGTTTTCCTTCCATACGAACCGACTCAACTTAGACAAAATGTCTAGCGACAGTTTAGATTAACCCCCGATTTTTGACTTGGGATTTAAATACAAAATTAGTAAATGTTCCTTAAAATTTAAGTTAGATTTAAAATGGCTTTCTGTTTTACAGTCTAAAATTATTTTTGGTAATTAAGTGTAATAAAAGTACGGCAGCACAATGTAAGTGTCAAAAAATTATCGATAACTCAATAAAAAACAGCTGTTTAAACAAATTTGGAAGCAAGTGAAATTGTGAAAAGTTTAGAAAATAATTAATTGTTTTGTAAAAATTATTCAAATGAGCAGCAAAAGTGATAAAAGGACTCCCAATTTCACTGCCACAAAAGTTGATTACCTTCTGAAAATAATAAAAAATCAAATTATGAAACAAACTAAAACACTTGTGCAATTTTCTTAATTTGCGGAACAAAACAAAACTGTCAAAATCATATGGCAGTACGAAAAACTTAAATCGATTTTTAATGGGCACTGCAGGCCGTTTAAGTTTGATTTAAATAGCAACTGTTTGACTCAATTTTGTATTTAAATCAAATTTTTAATTGAAATGGCATTTAAAATCCAAGTCAAAAATTGTTGGTAAGTAAACTACATGTGAAGAAAAATTTTACGATTAACGGCTATATTCATAAAAAAATGAATAGCATTTGAAACACATTTTAGGAAATTTTTGATAAAACTATATTTAAAAATGAATTTTAAGCTAAAATTTTCATTTTAACGTCCTTTTAAATCAACTGCTTTGTGTTGTTTTTTGTTTATCTATTTACATGTTATATTGTGAAAAATTGAATCTAATTGAAAAACTTTTTCATTCCAGTTTTCGGAAGGTTTGCACTTTCTTTGTTTTCCCTTTTTTAATTATAATTAATGTTTAAAATGTTACTTTCTTAAAAATGTTTGTAAGCAAATGCAATAGTGATATAAAAACAATTCAAAACAAATAAACTAAAGCTCGTTACTCGACTAATTTTTTTGTCTCACAAAACTTGTTTGAACAATTTTCTTCAATTTAACTTTTAATATAATTTTTTTTATTATATTACGAGTTTTAATAAATTCTTTTAATCATATAAGAAATATTTTTATTAAATGTAACATAATCATTGTTGCGTATTCGGTTATTGTTGAAAAAAAAGTAGTTATTGTGTCGCATCATTAACACTAAAATGACCAGTAAAAATAATAGTGCCGCCAAATCATACTGGATAAATTCGATAAAATAGTTTTTAGTTAAGCAACTGCTTATGAATACAGTTTTTGAAAAACTGCTTTTTAAGAGATAAAATAATTTTAACTAAAAAGTTGTTAAAAGGCTTATTAAGATTTTACTATAAATACAGCTGTAAGTGCTGAAATGTGTGTCGGCTTTTTTTTGTACTTAGACAAATGTAAGTGCTATATTAATAATTTATCTTTCATGCAACTTCGATCCAAGTCACTCTTGAATTTTAGTAAATTTAATAAACGTCATGGGTGGCACTAAAAAATTTCATACATACCAGTAAGACAAATTAATGCTCCAACTACAGTATGCAACATTTGTTTGTTGGAACTTATACATTTATTTCTCGGTTTTAATCTTATCTAGACTTTAGCTCAATTTTCATAAATCTTGCCACAAAACAGTTATTCTCTATTTCAAGGAAGCCAAGTCGATTTAAATCCCAATAAAGCAACAATTCACAGTTCTAAATCATAAGGTTCGACTATAAGTTTAAAATCAAAAAAAATTAAATTGAGACTGCAGCTGTGGTGCATTTATTTCGCTTTGGCAGTGCATCTAATCTATAAGCCTTTTTTTTTGGAAATGGAAAAATCTTTTTGAAAAATCACTTATCTGCGTTACTGCCTGCCACAAAGAGAAATCACTGTTACTTGTCACAGATTCTAAAAAAAAATTCATTTGGCTGCCACAGTGGAATCTTAAATCATTGAATCTTAAATCCTCCATCGACAGATATTTTCCACTTAAATCACATCTTTTTGTCAAACATCTTTTGTGAGGGTTAAACACTATTTCATACTTAATATTTCATAGTTTGTTTTTTTTTTTTCATATCACTTAGCAGATACTTTTAGCGCCTCATTGCAGTTTTATGACAAAGTGTACTTTTTTCTTTGTGCTCGTTACTTTTACAGTACGGTTTCATGTACATACATGCATTTACTTTTCTGCAATTGAGTGCTACTGTTCAGTTTTTAATGAAAATAAATTTGTTCTAAGCCTTTTCCCTTTTTTTGACAAAGTTCTTTCTTTCCTGCTAAGCATGCCACTGGGTAAATAAGTATGGTTTTAAAGGCAGAGCAACACGTACTTTGACAATTTTATATATCATAAAAAAAATAACTGCTCATGTTTGTATGTGGCTGGCTTTGAGTCCTTCTCCATACTGCCGTTTTTTGTTGAACAGAAAAATAGAAAGTGGAACAGGAAATCCTTTACTGTAGAGAATTTTTTTTTTTTTTTTTGCAAATCTTTAGCCTTTTTATCTCATATTAAACAGCAGTATTTTGTTTGTCAACTTTGCGAAGCGAAGCGAAGGATTTTGCACTAAGAGTTTTTTTGAAAATAAAAATTTAAATGTTTTTATTACACAAATTTAACTTTATATTAGCATATTTTGATGAAACTGGGGCTTTGATGGAAAATAACGGTAATGCATACAAAGTATTGATAACAAAAATATTAAAATAAAATTCTATATTTTTTTCAATTGTTTATTGGGCTGGCAGAAAAACATTTTTTTTTATAAAATTAGATAGATCAACTTTTTCCAGAACAGTAAAGTTGAAGACCTACAGGCTGGGGTACATACCATGGCTGTATCACGTCCATTACAACGCTCATCAGCACCCAAATTGCTTTAAACCATCCCAGTCATGACCAATTGTATACCTGAGCTATTCATTATTGACTGTTTATATTTAATCTTGTTGAACAACTTTCCATTTTGTTACTGCGTTTTTCTATTGATTGAAATATATTTTGTATTCTCTCATCAATTTCCCATTGATTTTTGTGTTTGCTGCTTTTGTATCTGTCATAAAAACGGCTTCAAACTTTTTGCTGCTCAGCGATTTTTAAGCAGTAATTTTAACTTAATAGTCGAACTATTTGATTTACAATTGCTTATTGGGCTTGAGTTTAATGTTACTGCTTAAACATTGAAAGAGAATTTCTTTTTGTGATAAAATTGTAGTGATCAACAATTTTAAAGAAACGCTTAAAACCGTTATTATCACTGATACAATAGCAACAAATGCAAAAATCATTTAAATATTGGTGAGAGAATTTCAATTATATTCCAATCAACAGAAAAACACAGTGATGATGATGGAAAGTTGATCGGCATTGCAAAATTTTGCACATTAATTGTCAAGTAATAAAATTCATTAAGTTCTTTGAAATAGTTTGTTTGAGTAATAGGGTTATTTTCAAACCAAAGGGAATTATTCACCAAACAAAATACATTTTTCTTTTCAATTAACAGTCATTACATTTTTAGAACTTAAATGTTTTTTGCGTTAAGCGCTTAGGACACGTTCAATAAACTCGTCACTCGGCTGCGCTTACATGCGATCGGCTGTGTTGAAGCAAAAATTAAGTTTTTGAAGTTTTTGTTGATGCAATTTTTTCCTTTCATGTCCACTATTGTGCGACAGAAAAACACTCATTTGGTTTGATACTTCGTGGTGTGTGGACACATGAATGTGCTGATTAAAAAACAGTCGATACTCAATGACAGCCACATTTAAAATTTCATAGCAAATATTATTTTCAGGCATTGTCGGTAGTACAAACTGACAAATAAACAAACTGCATACATATGTATCCATATGTATGCAGTTTGTTTATATCCTTTGATTTATGATTGAGTCAGTTGTACTACTGACAATTCCTGAAAATGATATTTGCTATGAAATTTTAAATATGGCTGTCATTGAGTATCGACTATGGCCGTATTAATAACAAAAATATAGATTCCTGTTTTCATGAGCAATTCATTAGAATATTAGACAAAAGAAACTTTTTTCTGCATTATAGATGCCTTTCTTTAGTTTACTACAGGGGCACTTAATTTTTAAAAGTGTGAATAAATAAACATAAAAAAACGTATGTACCCCAGGCTACAAAATCAATCGAGAATGGGAAAGAAATACTCTCTGTTATTTACTAAAAAGGAGCAAATTATGATTAAAGCGTGATGATTCGTTTAATGAGTGAATACATTTGCTATTTTTCCTTATTTCCGATAGTGAAGCTTTCCAACCGTAAAAGAATTTTTCAAAACCAGTGGCGAGAAAAAACACAAAAAATTATACATATACATATTTATGATATTAGTATAGATTACTTCATTTCGAATGTTTCCAAATATCAGATTTGCAATGCAAAAGCCAGTGAATTTGTTGAATTAGTGTTTTATGCTCTAAACACATAGACGACAGCAGACTTCAAATGTTGCCAACTTCAAGTGCTGCCAACTTCAAATGCTGCTCTGAAGTCGGCTTCATAATTATTTTGAAGGCAGCAACAACATCATAATAATCAGCTGATGTGTAAATCAATTTCAAGTTTTTATTCAAAGTTTAAAAATATAAAAAATGAGCGAAGAAAATTTAGTGAATTTTATCACAACAATTGCTAAAATAGCCCATGCTACAGCTGAAGTGTACTAAACCCATGAGACGAATAGTACAAGAAACCGAAGATGGTGGGTTTGCCCAGAACAGCTGTGTATTTTAGCAATGCAAATTTCAGGGATGCCGCATTTTTTATTTCATAATAAATAAAATTGAAGTTATTGATGAAAAATGTAATAATATTACGAAAAAACTATAAAAACACATACATTTATTTGTTTATTGCATTTTTGCAATGTTCTTTTGTGTTTAATATTAAAAGAAGTTTTTGTTCTAATTTGTCCAATTTATATAGATAATGGCAACACTATATTTGCTGCCCGTCAAAATAGAAAATAGCCGAAGTTGGCAGCAGCAGCAAATGCTGTTGTGCAGTCGTGCTGCTCTGCTGCCGTCAAAATAATCAGTTTCATTTAAACACATGCATTTTATTTTTGACGTATTGCTGCTTGCTGTCTGCTGTCGTCTATGTGTTTAGAGCATTACTATTAACAATGTTTGGTGTTGTTTTATTTTGCGGCAGCAAAATGAATTAATTTTGTAGAGCCCCAGCCAAGAGAGGGCAACATACTGTTGGCCATGATGATAACGTGGTTTTCGTTGGTCCTTCCCTACTATTTGGAAGGTTTAATCTTGCGACTTGGTAATGGTTATCGTGAAAGATGTTTTTACTGGAAATTGAAGGCTTGTAAATAAGGTTACAAGAAAAGCTCATAACCCTCCTATTAAATGTTCTTTTTTTTGGAAGAATTATTGTATTTACCTTAAATTCTGTCGTTTTGAAACCATTTCATACCTTAAATTATTCAAAATCAAGTATACTTAATTATATGCTTCTTATCAGATAATCATTTGCAAATAAAATACGATTGTTCATTACATACATTTATTTTGCATAATGCTCCACATGGAATTTAAGCACCACTTAGCACTTTTAAATTCAGACACATAAAAATTTGGCTCATTCGTTAGGGAAGGAACAATGACTTTTTTATGCAAAACTCTTTGAAATAAAATCGTATTTTTATGTGTTTTTTCTTTTAACTTAATAATACATTTATATATACATACATATATATATATAACACACTTATGCAGCCATATACTTACAAAATAATTTTTTTCTTAAGTAACAACACAATAACACAACTAGAGAAGAAACATTCACGTTAGTTTGTGCAACAGAAACGAAATAGTATCAATGTATTCATCTTACTGAACGTAGTAGTGTTTTCGATTATAAATATGGACGAAAACGTACCAGTATCTCGATTGCCAGTACTTTTGGCGTCGATGCTTTTAATCAAGTATTAAGCAGGTGTCGATAAAAAGAACTCGTATCCGACAATTAGTACTTTCATACTTATTGGAAAATAATGATAAAATACTACATACATATATAGAAGGTAGAATCGGCACCATAAACTCATGTTTATGTATGAAATTAGCTGATTTTCATTGAAATTTAAATTGTATCTAACTACATTGCCTGTTTTTCAATCAAAAGTCTTTCAATTTTAAAATTTTATAAAAAGCTTTCCATACAGCAGCTCTCTTTATCGGAAGTAAAAAAGCGGAAACTTTATAATAAGATGCCAGGCTTTGAGAAAATAAGTTTTATTGGGTAGTAGAGGCGACCTCCCAAAACTCAAAAGTCAAAGTCTGCCGGAGGCTTCTAGTTTGTTAATAATTCACTGTTGAAGTTGCGAAATTTATCAAGGAAAATTATGAAAATATTGACAAAACAGAGCTGCCAGAGAAAAGTTTTTGGACAGCACGCGGATTCATAAACGGTTTTAAGCATCGAAAATCATATTTCTTAGTCGCAGTTCATGCATTTTGCCAAAGGTATGCAAAATCTGTTCTTGACAATCGGCCTTCTGTCGGGCTAATGAATTCTCTCCTCTACAGTAACGGGTTATCCTTTTCGTGGTTTCAAAAGTATAGAACTGGAATTCGATATCTGTCAAACTAAGTTATAAAATCAATTTTTTTTCTTCTTAGTTGAAAGTCTGACATTGACGAAAATGGTTCGCTTAACTGTCACACAACGCATAAAAATTATAAAAACATACAACATTTCGCCACAGCCACAGATCGTGCCTTAGGAACAGATTATGGGTATATAACCGTCTAATTGCGCAAGCAATTGGCAAAATTGTGAAGAAATTTGAAGAGACTGGAGCGGTTACAAATATTGTAAGGCCTGTGCATCATCGCTTAGCTCGTTCCGCTGAAAATAACGCTGCTGTGAGTGAAAGTGTTGCCGAAGACCCGAATGTGTCGATTCCTCGTCGTTCTCAGGAATTAATACTGTCTTACGGCATATAATCACGTATTTTGCATTTAGATCTACACTAACATCCATATAAAGTTCAGCTCACACAACAACTGAAGCCAGCTGACCATTCACAACATCGTAGATATGTGGAATGGGTGCCTGAACAACAGGCGGTGGAAGGCGATTTTTCGAACAAAACTTTCTTCAGCGATGAAGCACATTTCTCGCTCGGTGGGTATGTTAATAACAAAATTGTCGTAGTTGGGGTTCTGAGAATCCCCAAGTAATTAAAGAGAGGCCACTACATCCACAAAAAACTCACTATTTGGTGCGCTCTTTGGTCCGAAGATGTGATTGGACCTTACTTCTTTGAAAACGACGATGGAACGACTGTCACCGTCAATTCGGAGTGTTATGGTCATATGATAACCGATTTTGTTTGCCTGCTGTTGAAGAATACGACTTGAAGAATATGTGGTTTCAACAATACGGTGCCACCTGGCACACAACTCTAGTGAATATGGTAATATCTCGTCGTGACGATATCAACTGGCCACCAAGATCATGCGATTTGACACCGTTAGACTTTTTTTGTGGGGCTACGCGAAAAACCGTGTTTATGCAGATAAACTTTTAACTCTTGAGTACTTAAAAACCAACATTCATCAAGTTATGGCTGAGATACCGCCCAATATGTGTCAAAAAATGGTCGAAAATTACCTCGAAAGAATCAATGCTTGCGACACTTCGCGTGGTGGTCACTGAAATAATGTAGTGCTTCGCACATAATGTCAACGTTCAAACTTTAAAATAAAAAAAAATATTTTATATGTGTTTTATTTACGTTTACTTTTGAAACCGCATAATTACTTACCCGTTATAACCTCGATTAATTTTTTTCCAATTACCATATTGTCCGCGAATTTTTACCTTTTCATAAAAACTGCCTTCTTTGTAGCTGCTTAAAGAAACTATTTCAATTTAGTTTTACCGTATTTTTGCTCTATCAGTTAAAATTTTTATTTTTATATTTCAAATTAAGTGTTCTCTGCAACTATTAAATTTTATTAAAAACTATTTTGTCTTCGTATGAATTTAAAAACTTTTCGCAGATATTCCCTAGTTGAAAATTTGTTTCTTTCTTTGCAACTCCCAAATGTCTGCAAAAGCTATTTTAAGCTATTTTTGTATTTCGTATATTAAAAAAAAATTAAGCGTATAAAGAAATGTACAGACATTCACAACACTGTTTTAAGTCTCTGTGTTTTTTCGAGTAGGAGGGCAGACCAAAGACAATAGCGCAGTTCATTATTTGGTGCAAATGTCTTGCGTAAGTGCGAATGCAAGAAATCGTTGCTTTTTCTTTGCAACCCAACAACAAAATATACAAGGTTGCACTCGCAATATTTTTGCATTTACGCACCGCTAATTACGTGTTGCTTTTTTCGCATGAGTATTGCGTTTGCAACACTGACACTCGAACAGCTGACATTTTAAAACAAAGCAAACAATAAATAGTAGAGATGGAGCCAGCAGTAATTACCAAAAAAAAAAAAAAAAAATAAAACGTGAAAAATTAAAAATTGTGTATTAATTTATCAGCTGTTATTTGGAGTGCAATAAAATTTACAAAGTTGTTAAAGAGGCTGCTCAATATCAGTTGCAATATAATCGCAAACGCAAATAGACGCAACCAAAAACGCACCAAACGCTGAGTACCGCTAATATTAATTTTTGCGTGTGGTAATCAAAAATTTTTTTGCAATCGCCAAATAGTGATGTGTGCACTAAAACAATATGAATTCCTAAAATGATGCACAAAAAACTCTTACCCCCGATTTTTGACTTGGGATTTAAATACAAAATTAGTAAATGTTCCTTAAAATTTAAGTTAGATTTAAAATAGCTTTCTGTTTTACAGTCTAAAATTATTTTTGGTAATTAATTGTAATAAAAGTACGGCAGCACAATGTAAGTGTCAAAAAATTATCGATAACAAAATAAAAAACTGCTGTTTAAACAAATTTGGAAGCAAGTGAAATTGTGAAAAGTTTAGAAAATAATAAATTGTTTTGTAAAACTTATTCAAATGAGCAGCAAAAGTGATAAAAGGACTCCCGATTTCACTGCCACAGAAGTTGATTACCTTCTGGAAATAATAAAAAATCAACTTAAATCGATTTTAAATGGGCACTGCAGGCTGTTTAAGTTTGATTTAAATAGCAACTGTTTGACTCAATTTTGTATTTAAATCAAATTGAAATGGCATTTAAAATCCAAGTCAAAAATTGGGGGTTAATGTCTTAGAAACCAACAACGATTCGCAAACCTGATTTTAAGTTCAATATGAAGGTATTCTAAATGTGTTTATTCTACACCTAACTCAATTCGTTTATGCTGCGTTATAGCAGAAGAGGATAATGAGCAGACTACATATAAGTCAATTTCAAAATTTATAGGCTAGTTTAGGATGATTGGAGGGGCGTGTTTTACCATACTTTTAAGCCAGCATAGGCTTGTGGTGCGCTCCGTGGATTTAACAATGAAAAATTTGACCCATAACTATAGGAACTCCGTGTCGTTCACAAAGTTAGGTTAGGTTTCTATCGCAAAATATTGATACCGCATTTGTGAGAGGGTAGGGCACTGGCATAAATAGTGCTCTAATGTCTCGCTCTCCTCTCCACATGCTCTACATTTATCTCTTCCTGAGAAGATACTAAAAATTATATATAAGGGAAAAGTTTTCCGGCAAACCTCTGTAAATTGCATTCTTCTGTCACATACATAGTGCAACAAATAAGAGCTTTTGAAAAAACACAAGGTCTTCACTATATAGGGTTCCACAGTACTACAAAAGGGTTGCAAGCCCCATACTCCGATTGTCGAAGTTAGTGTGTCCTGAAAGACTCCGAAGGACAACGAACTGATGGAAAAAAATAAAAATTCAAAAAGCCGTAATACGTAATACGTAAACGTTTTTCGACTCCCCCTTCCTATGTTTTATTTTTCCATTTACCGCGGTAAAACTATTATAATAAATTTTCACGACCCCTACATGAAAATACAAGTGATTAACAGGAAACATATTAGAAGATCCCACTATTAACATTGTTTTTAAAATTTTCATATTAGAGAGGTTGTTACTTCGGTGGTAAAGTTTGTTCAATGTATTTAAGGGTTTCTTTGAAATCATATGGCGATATGTTGTCACACTTGTTGTACTTGACAATAACTTTTTTTCTAAATTGTAAAAAAAGAAAAGAACATATGCATTTATTTTGTTCTCATCGCATTATGTTGCTGTGGGAGCGACAATCATTGTTGAAATGTCATTTCCATCGATAAAAGTCTCACATGTGTGTGGGTAAATGGAAGCCTTACCGCAATACTGTTAAAAGTTACAGAGTTAAAAAGTGTTTTTTTATGTTTTACACTAGCTTTAACTCTTGTCGTTTACTTTTTTAAAATCATGGGTTTTTCCACTGAACATGTTTTGTCACCAACGTACATACATTTGTATACCCTTCATAGCGAGCGTTAAATTCTAATTTCAGAGCCCAGAAAATATATATACATTCTAGATCAGTGTCTATAGAAAAGTCGATTAAACTATGTCTGTCTATATGCGGTTTCTGAGGAAACTATTTGACTTAAAAAAACTTTTTTAATGCCAAACTGTTTGTACAAAGTGTCATGTACTTGCTTTTGAAATCCATACACATACATATATACATATGTATATATACATTCAGTTTTGAAATCGGCAAAATTGATAGAAATATACTTTTCAAAAGGTAAAGAATAGGGCCTCACCATTTTGCTTCAAATTTTATTTTTCCTTCGTTATAGAGACTTTTGTACCAGTATCGACGTTTTGCTAATGCATTTGCAAATACCGTTAAGGTTCCGTACTCATCAGAGTGAAACGGAACCCTATTACCGAGACTACTACGTCCTTCCGTCCATCCATCCGTCCGTCCATCCGTCACATCGTCCATTCTCCGAAACGGTAAGAGCTAAAGAGGTAAACTTTCACAGGATGTTGTTGTACCTTGCTGCCTCAACAACAAATATTAAAAACGACAACAAATCGAAAACTACCAGGTGTCCCCATACAAGGAAAATTAACAGTTAGCTATAACTCTCGAACCGTAAAAGATAGAGAGCTGAAATTCGCACAGTGTATGTATTTATAGATGCTCTACAACAAAAAATGCTAAAGACAACAACAAGTCGAAAACTACCAGGTGTCCCTATACAACGTTATGTAAAAATTAGCCGTAACTCCCAAACTGTAAGAGACAGAGAGATGAAATGTGCACAATATATGTATTTACATATGGCCTACAATAACAAATGCTAAAAACAACAACAAATCGAAAACCACCAGGTGTCCCTTTGCAATGTAAAGTAACAATTAGCCGATACTCTCGAACTGTGAGAGACAGAGTTATGAAATTTTGCATAATATATGTACTCACATATGCTCCACAACAACAAATGCTAAAAACAACAACAACAACTGTAAAACAACCAGGTGTCCCTTTACAACGTAAAGTAACAGCTATAATTCTCGAACCGTAAAAGATAGAGAGCCGAAATTCGCACAGTGCAGGTATACCCAGGTGCCTTACAACAACAAATGAGAGCAACAACAACAAGACTAAAACTACTAAGTGTCCCCATACAACATAAAGTAGAAATTACACGTAACTCTCAAGCTGTAAGACACAGAGAGATGAAATTTATACAATATATGTATTCACATATGCCATTCCATACGTATATTACATATACTTACGGAACCCTAAGTGTGCGAGCCAGCCTCGAACTTGTCTGAATTTATTTCTACAACGCGACTTTACCAATTTCGCTTTATTCTATAGGGGTACTTAAATCGAAGTTCAAACTGTGTTTTGTTCCACTGTAACATGGGTTTTAAAATATTTACAGACTGTATTTGTGTAGAAGTAAGAATGAATATAAAATTTAAAAAAAAAATTAAAAATTAATTATTCAAATGTGGTAGCATATTGCGTTTAATACCAATTAAGCTGCAAGAAAAACCAAGAAATTTGCAAAACTGTTATTAAAAGGTTATGTTACACATAGAGCAAAATTTAAAAATAAATCGAAAAAATCCTTCGGATAAAAGAACATAAAATATAATATGGTCATAGTTTTCATACACACACACACACACACACATTCGCTTTGTCGGGAATATTTAAGACTTCAATTTTAAGTATTAAATCATCGATTTTCATGAATGAGAGCTAATTTTGAGTCTGTTGTATGTTGCTTTTTGAATAGGCAATAAGAATGCGAGATACTTGGGGCTTCCGATTTCAGAAAAGAAAAATTTCACATTTTTTTCAGAAGCAAAATAATTTATAACATAATGGGTATTTTAAAATAATATATTCTTTATTTCACTTTACTTTACATTTCTTTACTTAAAATTGACACCGTGCACTTTGGTTGGACCACTCTGTGCAATTCAGAAGAAAACCTACCAGGATCAACATTTCACATTTATTTTGGTAACAAAAATAAGTAAGCGTACTATATTCGGCTGGATCGAATGCTAAATAGCTTCCATAATAACACTTCCGACTCAGATCTGGTGTAGATAAATCGTTATCATAGTTTTCTGCATTTTGTCTTTAGTAGAATTAATTTATTATTGCAACAACTTCATGGCACCAAAAATCATAATAAAAATGATCTAAACTCGCGTGCAAGTTCTGCTTCCTAAAAAACAGCTTTAGCTCTTTGACAACCCCACGTTATAAGATTTTATTATTTCCCTTAAAAAACATACTGATTATTTTATTGTTACAACTTTTTGGTGTCAAGAATTGTTTCAACCCGCGTATAGGCTCAGTTTCGTGATACATCGGTTTTCGCTATACCTCAGCTATGTATCGACCTTTTTTACCTTTAAACATTTCCATTTTATGGTAACAAATATTGTTTGGTTTGCTTAGGAGCCCAAGTTTTTGAGAAATTTGTATTTGCTATATCTCGTTTATGTGTGGTCAGGTGTGGAAAATGTTTTTTTTTTTTATATTAATCAATCATATTTTTTTATAACATCTACTTTCTTGTCTCAAAAACTCTTTGGATTTGGCATACAAACCCAATTTTTGTAACCTAGGTTTTTGCCATGTAGCGAATATAAATGGACCGATATCGGCAATAAAAAATTGTTACCCTGCACAGTCTATTTTTTTCCAAATTAAATTTTTGGTATAAAATAATGTTTTAGGTCGCTTTTTGCTGAAATTTTCTTCAACACCGATTTTCGCTATATATATAGCGGGTCCTTACATACCGATATCGAAAAACATTTTTATTACTTTAGGTCTCAAAAATAGACCTTAATGCTTTCTGTCTTTTTTCAGCCGTCTATATGTCATAGCAGCATGTTTAGCAGCAACGAAATGTCGGCGGCATATAGACGGCTGAAAAAAGACAGAAAGCATTAAGGTCTAAAGTAATAGATTTAAAGTAATAAATTTCAATTGGCGCTTATAGCGAATAAATAATTAAGTTCATTTTTGAATATTCAAAAACTTTTACTTTTTCATACTTTGAAGAATACAAGTTGTTGGTAGCCAAGGGTCAGCCGTTGTAAGGAAGTGCTATGAAAAGTAAAGGTGTTGCAAGACGTAAAATGCTTTCTGTATAAAAAGTTTGTTTGAGCATTTGTGATTCTCATGTTGTTCATGAGAATTTCGGAATAAGTAGTTGAGTTTCAAACATTCCTTTTAGATTTTTCAAGTCTACTGATGAGTTGCTTAGCAGCACCGATATGTCGGCGGCATATAGAAGGCTGAAAAAAGACCTAAAGTAATAAATTTCAATTCGCTCTTATAGCGAATAAATAATTAAGTTTATTTTTGAAAAACATTTTTTTTAGTTTGGGCTTTTTGTTAAAAAATATTGCTTTATCTGCAGCAAAAAAAATATACATTTAAAAATTTTATTAAAAGAACTTCCATTTTTTGTTCTTTTAAGACCGGGTTTTTAGCTATACTTCGGCTATGAATTTCAATAGTCATTGCATGACACGAAACAGTAAACAAATTTTTATGTAGCCCAGAAACTTGATTTCAACAGCGTATAGACGGAAATTGCTATTGATGCTGTTTTGAGTGAATACACTAGAGATGTGCGAGTGAGTGTTTTGGCTCACGTCACGCACGCTCATGATCAGAATTATTTTCCTCATTATGCAGTTCAAAAAACTACAGCTTGCACTAATTTTTAATTTTATGCATGAAGCAATTTAATATCCAATGTCACAGTTTTCGAAATATTTTTCTTTTGCAATGTAATACTTAACCCCAAAAAAAGACCCTTCAACGTTTAGTCATGAAGAGCTGGAGAGTTACAGCAAGAAATCTCCTCGTACGCATCTTATATGCATATCAAAGTTTGCTTTTCTACCAGCTCGTTTACGCTTTACAATCCCTCTTTCTTGATCTTAATGTCACAAAATTTATGCTTTCAAGGTATTCAGTTTTATTCGTAATGAAAGAAGTTGCAGAGGTTTTGAAAAAGGAAACCTTCATAGTATTTTAATTGTTCAAGCCTTAGTTCCCTTGTTTTTTTTTTTAAGTATTTATTAAATTCAATATTTCGATATCACAATGGATATCTTCTTCAGGAATGTTTTGGTGTTTTTTCCAAAAAATATCCATTGATATATCCATTGTGATATCGAAATATTGAATTTAATAAAAGGGACCTAAGGCTTGAACAATTAAAATACTAAACAACAAAGGTCGAAAAATTAGCATCGAAAACATTCATAGGTAAATAATTCCTTAAATAATTTTAACCCAATAAAATGCATGTAATGCATAACCAAAAATTAACCTATTAGTTATACAACTAATGGGTTAATTATTTAAGGAATTATTTCCCCCAACATTTTCTTAAGGTGGGATCACACGATTGCCGCAATGCACCAATTTTACACAATTTTTATTGGGCTGAATTGGAGCATAATAAAAAATTTGTCCCAATCAAATTCTCTGCAATCACATGATTGTGACATTTTACTGAAATTTTATTGTCGCAAATTGCCGCAAAACAATTTAGTACCAATAATTGCCGCATTATAGTCACACGATTGTTATATTATACGGCAACTGTGAGAAACAGCTGTTGTAGCTGATGACAAACTGTGTTTTCCAAAAAAAAAAAAAAAAAAAAATTAAATATTAAAAATATGGTTTGTTCATTAAAAAGAAAGAAAATTGCTTCGGCTATTATTATAATGTTGTGCGGGCTGAAAAAAGCAAGAAATGAATATTAACAACAATTGAATTTTACTGATTGAAAAGCAGAAATCATGTTTGGAAGACGCGTTTAAACAGTTTTGAAACTAAATACATGTATACATATGTATGTATGTAGATTATTGGCGCGTATTGTCTTCTTTGGTTGCCGCATGAGAACACAATAAATATTGGTGCATTTTTAGAATTTTTATTGGTGATGAGTTGTATGTCAAGTGTTCACACGGTTGTCGCATCAGGGTTGTATTTAATTGAGACAAATAGGAACAACATTCGTTTTGGTTGCCGCATGAGCCAATAAATTGTGCTTTCACACGATTGGCACACAAAATGTAACAAATATTGGTGCATTGCGGCAATCGTATGATCCCAGCTTTACATTTTACAACTTCCATAAAATTCGACCCAGGTAAATATACATTACATGCAGTTGAAATTGACATAAAATAAACTGCATTGAAACATAATTCAAGGAAAAATGTGTGGAAGTTTTTTGCAAACCAAAAAAAGTTACGCTCGGAAATGAAAATTGTTAAACTAACCATTAAAGCTTATTGGGAAGAGTAAAATGGTAGAAATCGAGTACAAAATTGTGAATAACAAGTTCTTGATAAAACTAAAAAGATTGACAATGTGAAACTAGTATGGAATCTCTTCAGAAAAATTTTCGCTCTGTTGCTGGCATTCCCTTAGCCAAAAGAACATTCATGACAAAAGTTTTCTTTGTTTTCCTTTTTGGCAGTAGTAGCCAATTGTTGGTATACCAACTGTTGGTATATACATATATGTGCATAAATATATTTGAAAGGTTATTATACTTACAAGACTTCGAAAGGAGAAAGGAGAAAAATATGATGCATCTTTCTTCTAGCTTGGGTCTAAGCAAAATGTGGCATTATAGAATCTCTAACTATTGTGGCTCATACTCCTTTTGCTCAAAGCTATTTAATTGTACATTATGCTGTACGCTGCTACATATTGACTTTATTCATATGTGTTTTTATATAACATGTGGCTATATTTTACATACATATGTATGTATGTATGAATGTGACATGAAATGCTTTTATGTAATCTGCTTATCCGAACGCAATAAAAGCACATTTCTTGTTGCTTCTCTTTGTTGATTCTTTATTTTATACTTTTATTTCAGCCATCCAACACTTTGTGAAAGAAATTTATGCACACACCTGCGCATAAAACTATTCCATTAAAAAATTTTACACAAAAGTAGACATTTTTAAGCACAAGCACAACTCTCTTGAAAATAATATATGCATAAACTTATATAAATACTACATGTTGTTTTAATGCGTGTATACATTAGGCCGGGTCGATTGGCATGAGAAAAATAGTTCAAAAAAATCATTTTCATCAACTATATGTGTTTTTGTATAGGAGTGGCCCGAAGGAGGCGTGTTCGAAAAAAATAATATTGGAAAGAAATAATTGTTGGCGGTGGGTCGGTCATACATCTCTATGGGCACCCTGCGGAAAGTTAGTGTGATGGGTGTGGGAGGGGATTAAATTTTCCATGCAAGAAAAAAATTTAAGTAGGACGCCTCGAACACCATTTTGTTTATATGGCGTAATGGAACTTTTCTTCCTCATGCCAAAAAGTTATTCACCCCCACCTTGAGTAAAATGTGAAATTTTTATTCGCATAAAATTTTCATTTCCCAAGTAGGGAAATTTGCTATCATGAATATTATGGGAACATTTGTTTTGCTATCAATATGTAGTGAGTATACAATGGGGAAGAAGAAAATATAAATACAAAGGAAATTTATTGAAAATTTGTGGGTAAGTGATGTAAAGAGTAATTAAATTTATGTTTTATAACTAATAAACAGAAATTTGTAGTTTAAAAGATAAAAAGGGTGAATAATTGGGCGTTTTCTTGCCTCTGGAATATTTTGACAGATTCTCCGCCGGAAACAACAAAAAAAATCATTTGGTATTTCGCCCATCGTAAGACTAAGCTCATGCTTACATTTTTTCAGAGGGTGGATACCAAAAAAGAGTTGGAAGAGATTACGAAGTAGGAATGGCGCAATCTACTTTTTGCGAAGAACTCTCTGAAGTGTTGTATGCTTTAGAAAAGTTTATGCGCACAATGGATAAAATATCCATGGATAAAATTCCATTCATGAACTTTTTTAATAGGAGGGCCAGTAGTATTTAGTTCTTCTGTAAGCGAATACCAAAATTCGACCACCACATCTTTAGGAACCTGCACAGAACCACATGTAATGGCATCCTATTGCGAAGCATGTCATGTTGCACATTATTTATTGATTTAGACCTAAAAGTAGTTTTCAGCTAATTTATATCTGCATTAAAATGTACCAACTACTTGCATTTTTTTTTCTAGTTCCCCAAAGAAAATGAAATTAACAAATGAACACAAAAAATGGTAAAGATGTCTTTGAAAAATCCATTCACGATAAGGGGAAATTTCGAATGGGAACACATGGGACAAGTTATTCATGATCTCACTTTTGGGAAATGGGAAAAATTATTCATGATACCGGTGATTGTAAAATCGACAAGCCCTAATATATGTATATACTAGCGTACATGCATATGTATATTTTTTTTTAGAGGTGAACGGTCTTTGCTATTTTCCAACTGAAACAATGACTTTAGATTTTGTAAAACTAAGGCCAACTGTGGTATTAGTTTTACTATTGTTTTAACACAAAGCAAAAATACACTTGTTTCATTCTGTTAACTATTCAATGAACATGGTACACCTACTAAAATAAACACATACCTTTGTGTGTATTCATTAGTATAATCTTTGACGGCTATAAGAATAATCATCGAAGCTATCATCGCGTAAAACATCCTTAGAACCAAGCGACCAAAATGTTGGGACTACTCGGCATAGTGTTGTAGAGAAAAATGAAAGACGTGTTTGTCCTTCGAAAATCCAATAACTTCTACTCCATTTTATTTTTTATAATATAAGTATATCAGAAAACTAATCAAACTCACGTACTTTTATAGCACTACTACATATTACATTTATCGCTAGTTATCGTTTGTGAATCAGACCGATAGATACACATAGTTGTACCATATCGTATCGTATAAGGTAATTAAAAACGAGTATACTTAACGGACAATATTTTTCAATATTTCGCTAACAAATCTTCAGGTTAATATTTGTAATTAAATTGAAAAAGTTAAATTGAAAAATATAACTTATATTCTGTTAAAAATCTGCCACAGTGTCAAACATAAAACAAAATCGTGCTTAATCATAATACCAGCTGTATTATTGCAGTATTTTTCACTTCTTATTAGTATATCGCAAAGAAAATTTGGTTAAAAATGTACACATTAAAACCTGTTTCTAAAACGTTGTATACAAATATCAAAATAGAGATATTATTAGAAAAAATAAATCTTGTAAAATGAGCGACAACCCACGAAAAAAATGTGATGAAGCTATTTGAAAAAAAGTTAAACAGTTACGAAAGTAGTACGAAGAAATTGAAAGAAATAATTTGTCAAACAGTAAGCACTTACAAAAGTACACTGATAGAAAAAACGTGCTAAAATCAAGATTTTATAATTGAAATCAAGAATTTCAGTTTCAAAAGTCTGTTAAGCGCGAAAATTCTTGATTCAAGAATAAAATCTTGATTTTTTTAAGATCGCATTTAAGATTATAAATCTTAAAAACGATCTCAAATCAAGATTACATTTTCAAAATTTAAGAATATAATCTTAAAAAAACCTTATTTCAAGATCTAATTTAAGATTACAAATTTTAAATCAAGAATAAAATTCTTGTTTTAAGAAAAAAATTCTTGTTTTAAGATTATTTCAGTACTGGATTCTTTAAAATATCCCTATTGGTTTTTATTCAAATTCCAATGTTGGAATAAAACAATTTTTTTAGTTTTCTAAGTCTTATTTACTTGCATTTTATTGTTATTTATTTGTATTAAAAATAATAATTATACAATACGAGTATATTACATACATAGATACTTATATCAACTTATTTCTAACATATGTCTTTCCATTATTAATGGGATATAAATGTAAAGGATTTTTCACGAAATTCCATTCTAAGTCCCAGTGGAGGAATTGTTTCCTTTATGTCATCTTTCTTCATATACTGCAAACTTTTAAGAGTCACTTTTGAGTCTGAAACAAATTAATTTAATGTCCAGTGACAGGTAATTAAATAAATGTATGCATATAAACACTTTTTTTGTTTACACATATCGCTCATTTAATAAAAAAAAGTCATGAATAGAAAACAAACTTTATACTTAATAATACTTATATCAATGTTTATATTGTACACAAATTTCATAAATATATTTTAACTATTGGTCTTTTGAGACGACAAAGCTTTCGAAACCATTTGTTCATGACTCTTTTAAAGCAAATGAGCGGTATGAATGTAATTCTTTAATTATTCACGTTTTCTTAACTCTATATAAATACATATAAATAATAAGAAGTACTTACCCTTGAGATACTTGAAAACAGACTCCAGTTTAAACTCTGGCAGAAGACTTTGTAGCAATGCGTCATCTGTCAACTCCGATGCAGCTTCCTCTGGCCTGCTGATCATGTCGTAGTTTCCACTTGCCAAAGATAAGAAATTGTCACTCTTTGGCATCGTTAGAAGTACAATTTCTTCGGTGCTCGTATTTTCCATTGCACTTACGTATATTTAATAAAACTTTATTCTTTTTTTCACAATTTTTTGTAATACACGTCTTCTTTGCTCACAATTTTACAAATTATAAACAAAACGTTCTCAGTGATGCTAAATGTGGAAAAAATCAAGAATTAAATCTTACTTTTGAGAATGTTTAAGATTGACGTTCTTAAAATTAAGATTATGATCTTGATATTAAGATTGCGTTCTTGATGTTAAGAATTTATTCTAAATACGATCTTAAAATCAAGATTGCATTCTTGATGTTAAGAATTTATTCTAAAAACCAAGAACGTATACTCAAATTCAAGAACGTCAATCTTACTTACCAAAGTTCAAAATTGAATATCTAAGATTTCTGCAATCTATAATCGAGAATTTTATTCTTAAATTT
This sequence comes from Sturmia bella, assembly GCA_963662145.1. NCBI lineage: Eukaryota > Metazoa > Arthropoda > Insecta > Diptera > Tachinidae > Sturmia > Sturmia bella. The sequence continues at coordinate 24,626,496 of OY759170.1, forward strand.
AGATCGTCATTTTTCTATCAGTGTATAACAGAGTGGAGAACTGCGATATCTCACTAAAATTCACGAAAAATTTTACTAATATAACAATAGATTACCTGCACTTTGTACAAGAGTTGAGCAGTTGTAAAAAAATACACTATGAGCGAAAACGCCTGAAAACAAAAACGTTTTTCTTTAACAAACTTAAGCAATTGCAGAATGCACATCAGGGTGCAAAACTGCAAAAATATGCGAGGAATGTTAAAATAGGGATACAATAGTTTTTTTAAAAAAGTTGCAAAACGCAACAAGCATTGTAAACCATGAAAATCACCAAAATTTTAAGTAATTACTATGATACCTGAGCAGTTACGAAGAAAACAAAAGCCCAAGAATTCGCGTAAAAAATGCAATAGACAATACAAAAAACGACTTAAAATATTTAAAAGAATTTTAAACAGTTGCAAAGAACGTAACTGCTGAGAAAACCCCCAAAAATTATTTTCAAAAATAATTAAAACAGTTTAGACAAATTTTAAGCGGCCGCAAATGTTTTTTTTTTTTTTTGCATTTGAGTTTTCGCGATACAACCGATTTGTTCTTTGCAACCGTTTAACTTTTTAAAAGCCTTTTAATGTCTATTTCTCAGATAAGCAATTTGTTTTGCATATTTTTGGTTCGAAGGTCGACTTAAAAAAAAAAATCGAACTAACATAAACAAACGTCGCGATATGGGTTTTCTAATTTAGCCTCTATTTCCACCCCTCACTCTCAGTATCGACCTAACTTGAATTTGTTACCTTCATTTTGGTTGGACACCATAAAAGGAATCAATATGAATGTGTTACCTTACAACTAATCGAAAAAATAAGTGACAAGTTGTTACAAAATATTGTTCCCGTACTTTTTTCCAAGATTTTATAATTGAGAGCAGTTGAGCATAAATTTAATATTTTTCTCTATCACAAGGCTGCTGGATAAATATTAATTAAAAAGTTGATTATAACAATCGGCCTAAAGCCGGTCTAAAAATGCACTAAAATTCGTGATACGTTGTACGTCCCACTAAAACAGTATCAAAAGTAACAAAGCCTTTTGTGCATATGATAATTTTTTGTGAATTTTCGAGGTTCAATATCAGTTGTATTCCTTGCAGGGGTCTGAGATTTTTTTAAAATTATTTTCCTTATATATTATAGCTTGCCAAAATTTTTGCCAAATTTCACCCGTACTTTTCGTAACTGTTCAACGATTTCTAGAAACTATTGTGTTTCTATTTTTGCAAATAGTATTTTTTTTCAAATCCCTATTTTACAATTTCAGGTTCTATTATACCTTGTTCATACATGCATTTCTAATTGAGATAATATTCAGTTTATTGACATAATATTTTTTGCGTTCATACATACAAATACTGCGCTAACTCAATTAGTATTTGACAGCTGGAAAAAAGTTGTTGTTTTTGTTTTGGTAGTGAGAAAGAAAAAGTGAAAAATATTTTCAAATAATTTATTTTGTTTTGTTTGCTTTTGTTGACATTTATCTCGTCATTTATCTCGCATTACAATGCGAGATAAATGACTTATTAAACACATCTTTTACAGTGTTGTGTTTCATCTTTTTCTCAATATTCAGAGCAATTTTGAGTTTATTAAGCAATAACTTTATTGACTTTTTGTATGGAATATTGAGCGCAATAATGGACTTTATTGCGATTATCTCAATAAAGGCGCATGTATGAACATGGTATTAGGCTTAAAAATCTAATATTAAATTTATAAAAATTATTACAGTTTAATGAAGCCCTTTTTGACAAATTTCTATGGAAAAGATTTTCATAAGCCTGAAGTGCTTATGAAAATTAAATTCATTACGAAATTGATTAATTCCAGCTTTCATTTTGCATTGCCCTTTTATTTCTCTCTCGCTATACCAAAAGTTATTATATTTCTTTATTATTTTTCTTTACAGGATTTGTTGCCATCAACCAACCAGCAGAATGACTGACTTGAAGATATTCTTCTAACAACGAAAATTGCTCCAATAAAATCAAAATTTTTAACAAGAGTTTTAATCAAAATTCAACTTTCGCATAACACACTATAACTATCTCGAACCCCTATTTTTATGATCTGTAAAGAAATAAATTCTTTGTCCACTACAAAAAACAAAATCCCACAATAGCCATCAGGATACAATAAACAAACATCTAACTAGCTATGAATTTACATCACAATTTGAATAACGATGATGAATGTGCCAATTCAATATCATCACAAAGACAACAAATACAACAACATGACCATACAATACTGTCAGGCCAATATGATAACAATAATACCCAACATCACAGCACTCATTATGGCAGATGCAGTCAAACTGGCCGAATATTACAAAAGAGAATTATAACAATGTCAAATGCCACTACAAGTAAAACAACTACACCAACAACAATTAAATTATTTATCAATACCTGTCCTTCAGTAGCTGAACAACAGCCACTTGGCCAACATCACAATGTTCAACCCATAGAAAAGTGGCGTCAGCGACCACGGGGGCAAACGCTTTCGAAAAATAAACCAGTGATACGCAATTTACTAAATATAAACAAAATGTTCAAATTACAAAATTTCTGTAAATATATCCTAGTAATGTTTGTCGTGATATTAACAAGTTTTCCATCTGCCACCGTTATGGCTTTGCCCAGTCTTCAGGCCATACCTACTAACACCACTACTTCGCTTGCTAATGTAATAGAGCAAAATCGTGAATATAAAAATGATAAAATTCCCACAATTAGTCAAAGTGTAAATAGTTCTAGTAACGACAACAACGATACCACAACAAATTCGGCTGTTAAACTAATATTAAATGATTATAATGATGCCTTTTTGCAAATGTTGCCCATGACTGAACATGACCATACCGAGCCAGAGCAGCATGAAAATATTAATAATCATTTATTAGAAACAAAGCCAGAAGTTGCACTGTTCCATAATGATCTTTTGGATAGTTTACGTGGCACACACAATTTACCCCATCAGCCCATGTACACAAATGAATTCGCTGTTCACATACCGGCTGGAAAATATATTGCTGATGCGATTGCTGATAAATACGGCTTTATCAATATGGGACAGGTAAGTGATAATAATTTTGAAAATAAATTGTCGGGAGGAAGATAGAGGAAGCTCCCAGTGTATTCACATGTGTATTCGCGGCACTATCTAGGCGACAGCATTTAATACAGGGGGTAAACAATGAAGCGAAGTGACACAGTGACCACGAATTGTATTGCGAGCCTACACCACATACAAATATTACGGCTACACATTTCTTCATGTGAAACAAACTGGAGCTGGTTTTTTTAAAAACCCACTAAGTTACAGCTACTTTTGATTGTGTATATGTAATGTTTGTTAGCAGGGGTGGTAGTGTTAAGGAAAGTAAAAGTGTTATATTCGGCTGGGCCAAATCTTAAATTCTCTTCATACACAGAGAAAAAAGCACCTAATGAAGTAGAACAAAATCAATAAGATATCTTTATAGTTTTTTTTTTCAAGAAGGATTCCTTATTATTTTAAATGGGAAAACCTTATTGAAAAAACAACAATTAATGAAATTAAAAAGATGATTTACGTGTGTTTATATAGAAAACTAATAAAACCAATAGGGAACAATTAATAGGATAACCTAATAAAATCAATAAGAAATCTATATTGTATATAATTTACAAGAAAACCTAATAGAATCAATAAGTTCTTCTCTATAGAATTTTTTTTTGGTACCATGCAAATCGGAAACTGAGTAAAACCAAACGTGAGTAACAAGTTTTTTTCTTGGTTTTATGTGTTTTTCTTGTTGAGACAATTAATAAGATTTCCAACATGGAAATAATAAGAAATACCCATAGAAAAATCTTCTTTTCTCTCTGCTGGGATACCGCTCAGCCTAAGAACGTTTCAAAGAGAAAATCTTATTGAATCTATTAGGAAGTTTTCGCTCTGTGTAACCGTCATTTTCTTATAAATGTATATCGTTGGCCTCATAGAACTCTCAGTTATTATAACTCTAAATTATTTCAATATCGAGTTTTTTGCTTACTTTTGCTAATTTACAGATCTTATATTAAGTATGCAAAAACACGAGATTGAAAAAAGTATCAGTATAGCACGTTTCCATTACGAGTTGAATCACCCGCTTCGCTCTCTCAATCATATTTATGTATCACACTGTTTACACGACTCGTCTATGTGGTTCGATTTGACTTGTGTTTTTGATAAGCCAGCATAAATTTTCCATTAATTTTCGTAAAGAAAATTTGTCTAAATGAACAAAAAAAAGTTGCAAAAAAAAATACACATTCATATGGAAATGTCTTCAGAGTCGGCATTGCAGGGCCTTAAATACAGCCCAGAACTTAACTTTGATTTTTGTCGGAGAATTACGTTTTCTTTGCTTTTTATTTATTTATTTATTTTTTTGTTTTCAATACATGATTTTGACAGATATCGTAGATAAATTTGCGATATAAATTAGAGAAGACAGGAATTTTTCGTGTTTCGCATGTAGCTTCAACATGAAGCAACTTCATTCGCTCTCAAAATTTTGTATGGCGAAGCACGTTGCTTCGCTTCTGATTGGGGTGTTAAGCACAAGTGAAGAGCAAAGCGCATGTGGTGGAAACATGCTATTACGGCTCTTTCACATCAGACAGACAATACGCTCCTTGCTGGGTTGGAACACTTGTATCAGAAATTTGCACTTATCACATTTTAATATCCTTTTTTAACATCAGAACTAATTTTTGTCACTAATGTTATAAACACATTCGCCACAGCAGGCTACCGAATACAAAATGTCAATAATAGAATACATATACGCATTTATATGGTAAAAATTATTTTGACAACTGCTACTTTTGTCGTTAAATAAAACTAATTTCTATTTTTGTTGGCTACAAAACCAACAGTACTATCAATATAACAGGAAATGTTAAATAAATGAGTGCTTAAAAATATGCAATTAAAGGGTCCGCCAAATAAATTTTTTTTTGAAATCGGCGCAAAACATCGTGTGTAGCCTAGGCTGTGTGGCACGTAGCGGCGTCCTGTTGAAACCAAATGTTGCCAATATCCTTCTCTTTAGTTTTTGTGAACAAAAATTCGTTCAACATGGTCCGATAACGATCGCCATTGACTGTAACGGCTACTCCTTGCTCACTTTCGCAGAAAACTGGCCCAATTATGCCTTTTAACCAAAATCCGTATGCGTGCGGGTTTTCTGTGCCCCAAATGCAACAATTTTGTTTGTTTACCTACCCGCCAAGATCAAAATGAAAATTGCAAAATTGGCATTTTCTGTAATTCGATCGCAGGCCTACTTAGCGAAGCCTATACACAACCATATTCTTTCAGCGGAAGGATACAACTAATTATTTGTCAAATCATTCACAAAATAAGCAATATTTGAAAAAATAAAATTTTGCAATTTGAGAATTTGTTGCTAATTGTTTCACTTTCATGCCCCCCGTCGTGCTTTTTGCAATTTGCAAATTTTCGGTCATTTCCAGCAGTACTTTTTTGCAACTGACCCAACTTGATTCTTTTCAAACCGAAAAAATAGAAATAGCACCATTGTTCCGTTTTAATTTTTCTTATATTTTTTGTAGGTTCTACTTCCAAAATATCTAAGTAGCTGGGTAAAGGCGACCTATAAAGCCGGCGACATTTGTAGTCGTGTGTTCATGTAGCATGCTGGTGCGATTGTGTTTATAGCATAAATTTTGTCGTTCGGCTGTGGTTTGCAACCAACATCGGCCCTTAAAATCCCATTAATCCATCCATCAACATTTTTTTCTCCCCAAATTTGTCCACTTTATTTGTACTTTCAAAAGCTTTGTTAATAGTCTGTTTTGAATTTTGCTAGTTTTTCGCAAAATTTTTGCTCTTTCCTGATGTTTTAGTTTTTCGAGTATCTGAAGTTTTGAGTCCAGGTTTTCTTTTTGTTTTCGCAAACAATCAAAACCTTCAACACAGACATAAATTCTTTACACAAACAAAAAATATCTACCCTTGTTTTTTTCACCAGCAGCATTTCCTACAACTCCCTAACATTTTTATAAATGTTAAAATTTGCGTTTTTTGCAAAAGGCGAATTTTCTCAACCATTAAGCATTTTCGCAAACCATTTTACATATATAACTTAATTGGTTTACGTTTCGCAATCTTGTTTTGCTAATTTTTACACTTGTTCTTCAGTTTTATGTTCGAAAGTTGTGTTTTGAGAGTGTTTTGCAATGGTGCAAATATTTCGCAAATTTTCGCGCTTTTACATCAGTTGCATATTTTCAACTAGAACAATTTTTTCGAAACCTATTTTGAGTCCATTTTTGCCTGCTGTCGCAAGCAAAAAAACTTTTACTGATTAAAAACACATTTTCTATTTTAAAAATAATTATTTGCCCGTGTTTATTCTTACTATTTTTTTATATATGGTATCAAATAAATCTTTGCCCAAAAACGAGATAAATATTTAATAGGAGGGCCAGCACTTTTTAGTTCTTATGTAAGCGAATACCAAAATTCGGCCACCACATCTTTCGAAACCTTCACAAAACCACATGCAATGGGTCGGTTATTTTGCACCCTATTGAGAAGCATCTCGTGTTGCACATTATTTATTGATTTAGACCTAAAAATAGTTTTCAGCTAATTTATATATCCATTAAAATGAAGCAACTACTTGCATAAGGGGAAATTTCGAATGGGAACACATTTTATGGGAAAAGTTATTCATGATCATCGCACTTTTGGGAAATGGGAAAAAATTTTAGGGGAACAATTTTTCATGATAGGGGTGAATATTTTGTATTGACATTGAGCATATATTTGTTTGCTAGCAAACAATTTTATTTCCTCTATGTCAGCTGTTATTTTATTTCAATCCCACCATTGTTTTCTGTTCAGATTGCAGCAAAGAAATATTTAATGCTTGCACTAAATTTTGATATACCACAATGGTACTAATGTTGAATGTCCTCATGTCCTCAGCCAAATACTCCACGCTTTCTTAAAATCTCTACACAATCCATTTCGGCCAATTTTTTTGTCATGTGAACTTTAGACCATTGCCTAAAATAGTTTGTACGCAGAAACTTGAATAAAAAAATTTTTTTGAGTTAAAAAAAATAAAACCTGGCAAAATGTGTTGGAATGTTTTATAACAAATTCATCTTGAGATATGAGACAAACATTTTAATTAAAGAAAAAAGAAATATTAGACAAAGTACTTTTTTGCAAACCCTTAAAAAAATGTATTTCGCAAAATGCTTCTGAAGTTTTCCATATATTAGCTGTATAAAAGAGTGTAGAAAATATTCGTGATATAATATAATTCCAGTTCAACTTGAAGCATAAAGCTTAAGCTCAAAAAAGCGGAGTAAAATAAAGTACAGAGGAACACTTTTTTTCCATAAACTTGAAAATTTAGATTTTTCGAGATATGGCCACGTTGCAATGAAAACTTGGTATGTATTACGTTTCTACTCTAGTTAGTGTATGCACTAACTACTTATGAAAAAAAAAAATTTTCAAACGTCTAACGACATGATGCTGGTAAAATTTTTAAAGGAATTTTGATTTTGGTTTTATTTTATGGATAGTTTTTTTTAGTACCAAAAGCAAAAGTTTAAAGAATAAAAAGAAACGTAGTCTTAAGATATGAAAAACTCATATTGGTTAAGGCCTCATTAAAAGGTTCTCTTACGCTTTACATAAATTCAAAAAATTGTTAAAAACTAAAATAAAGATATTTTGGGTAAATATTAAGAAATACTTTCTGTATTTTCTATTTTCATTTTTTTTCCTTCCGGAAATTCTTTTAATTGCTTCCCAATGTGTTCAATTGTTTTTAAATGTATCCCTTGCGACCGACCTCTTGTCATCTTGTTTTGCTCTTTCTTAACGCAGCACATACATGTACATATGCATGTATGTGTAGTATATTTATTTTTCTTTTTTGTCTTCAATGTAAATAATGGCCCTAAAGTTTCAAAATTGATAAAAATCTGAATGCTTAAAATAATGTGAAGAAAAAGAAAAAAAACAATTTAATATTTTATAAACACTTTCAGCAATTCAATTAAATTCTTGGGTCTACATATTACAATAAAAAAGTTTTCTTGCCTACACAACACAGTTACAGGTTGACCTCGCTTTAAATGCTAAAATAAACTAAAAGTTTTTAAACTAGAAGTGTCGTGATTGTAATTAAGTTTTAGAAAATTCACGTGTATATGAAAATTCACGAGTGTGTGATTTAGAATTAAGACTTCGTGCCTGATAGTGCGTGATTACCTTTTTAAGACAATTCATAAAGTGTCACCTAAAAATTATAGCACTAAAATTGCTTGGGTTTAAAAATACACTTTCTCACTGTTCAATTTAGTTGAATTCCTTTTCAATGTAGATTATTTTAACTGTTTTAACTATTCATACAATATGTATAATGGACTGGGAAATTGTTATAAAAGAATAACAAATATGAAAAATCGATAGTGCATATGATTCTATGAGTCCAGGAGCAAAACAAAAAAGTGTCGTATTGAAAAACAAAATATTTCGGAAAACGATCGTATTGAAGATAAAATTCAATCATACATTAAAATAAAATTACTGCTAATTGTAATATTTTTGTAGTCTGCCTGTATGACGTGTTGTACGTGAAAGCGCCTCATACAAGAAACCATATTTTGAGACTAATTTGCTATGTAATATCCAAACCATGATTAAAACAATACTACTGGCAATTTGGAAGAAGGCTACAGTTAACGTACGGTCACACTTAAACTCTTGTCTGGCCCTTTTTGCCAAAAAAATTAGACCTACACATCCACAAACAACCAGGAAAAGAATATACAGAAAAATGAAAACATTAAATTTCACAACATCATATTCGATTCTTTTATTTGGTCAGAGAGTGCAAACATAACTTAAGAGCAAATTTATGCTGGCTATGGCAAAGTTTTTGTGAGACCAAGCAATTGTTTGCTGAAAATTTTGTTTTTGATCTTGGACAAGCAAAACATTTCATGAGTATACCTCATGAAATTTAATATTTTTACGTTCTTTTTCCTATTCATTGGAGTTTGTTGATGTATCCATATGTATGAATATGTATTCCTGTGACCATGTAATTGGTCTTGACCAGTGTTCCCAGGTCAATGTATTTCTCCCCCCACCCAGAAAAATTTTAAAACCCCCTAAAATTCAATGTTTTTCTACAAAATCCCCCTATAAAATGTTGGTGAACTTTCTGCTTTAGTTTGCAAATCACCAATATTAATGCATTGACAATGCGGAAAATGCATAAAATTGTTAAACTTTCCCCAATTAAAAAGAAATAAAAATTAACTGATTATATGTATGTACATTGATTTCAGTGCATATGTTATAATTACAGGCGTATGTATGTATATTTATTATAAATTTTCGATTTATTTGTATTCACATATTTTGAGATTTAAGTACATATTTATAGGCAGCTGGAAACTGTTATCTGTGTATCTAGAAAACTTTAAGTTTCTCCAAAAACATCAAGAGTTTCTAAGTCTTCGGAAAAAATCCAAAGAAATGATCCATAAGAAAAAAATTCATTCAACTCAACAAAAAAGTACTTAAAATTAGCAGTTGCAAAATTCTGTACTTGAAGCTAACAGATGAACATAAAATATCGCTTTTAATTTTCCTTTAAAAATCCTTAAAGTCTTCAAATTTATCAGTTGAAAAATTTTCTAACTCCTGCCATTGTAAAATTCAACCAAACACAGGAATCCCCCAAAAATACCCCAAAAATAAATTTTTCCCCCTAAATTTTTCCCGAATGAATTTAACACCCCAAATTCAGCCCTAAAAGAAAAAAAAACCCCTAAACTGGCAACACTGGTCTTGACAAAGGTCAACAACAGAGAATAAGCGTCCTGTTGTTCGACGGCTAGCCTCTGATCATACATTTGGAAATATCAAGCTTCCCTACAGCCTTATTTAACTTAGCATCTAGAAGCTAAAGTTCAACACAGATTATTGAAAATCTTAACTCTCATTAATATGTGAGTTTTAAGTGAATATCTATCGACATTTGAGTTATTCCAGTATTTGGTCACCCTTTTGGTGTCGTTAACTGGTCAAACACAAAACTGGGTAGATAGTTCTTTGCTCACCAGCTGAAAGGTGCTTTAGAAAAATCACTTTTTCGCAATAAGGAGCCGGACAAAAACTGCGGGACATGGCGAACCATCGTCGAATTTTTTAGAAAATATTTTCTAAGAAAAACTTTGGGTCTGCTTTAGTATAATAGCTTTAGTACAATTGCCGTAAAATCGAAAATTCTGCTGCCAGATGGTTACAGATTTTGTATGCGAAGCCGGTGTCGGTTATATCATGAAGGAGAAAATCCCTTAGCCCGGTGTTCAAGAACAAATTTTGAGCACCTATGAAAAAATTCATTAATTGAAATGTAAAAAAATACGATTTTCGGTGCTTAAAGGCGTTATGAATTCACGATTTTACGTACTGTGCAAAAGCTTTCCTCTGGCAGCACTCTTTTACCAACATTCTCATAATATTCTTAGTAAATTCAACATTGAATTATTAATAAACTGAAAGCCTCCGGCAGACTTTGACTTCAGTTTTGGGACCCACTCCACAAACCTATAAAACTCATTTCTTTCAAAGCCTGGATCCTTATTCTAAAGTTTCCCCAAAACTTTAGCCAGTTAATTTAGGTCCAAAAAATTAACCTTTTTAAAAAATATTTGCTGTCTCTTTCAGCTGTCAATCAACTCATCAGTAGACTTGAAAAATGCTTAAAAGTTTATTTGAAACTCAACTACTTATTCCATAATTCCCATGAACAAAATGAGAATCAGTAAAATTTTCAAACAAACCTTTAACACAGCAAACATTTCTTTTCGTTTTTGCAACTATTTTACTTTGGTTACTACGATTTGTATTTTTTAAAGTATCAAAAAGTAAAAGTTTTTTGAATATTCAAATATGAACTTAATTATTTATTTGCTTTAAGAGCCAATTGAAATGTATTAATTTGGGCCAAAAAATGAACCAGCAAACATTTTTTAAAAAAGGTTCATTTTTGGACCTAACTAATTAATACAAATAAATAATTAAGTTCATATGTTAACCAGTTCGTAGATTATATGAGACTACTTAAACACTTTTTGTGCAAAGGTCGGATTACGAACTGTTTCTTTGTATTATCCTGTACCGCTTCTCCCACACCAAATTGATTTCTTTTTCCACATAATATTTGCAATATGTTCTACCTACCTATAGAAACGAAATGAGTGACACTTAACTAACACTTGATTTGAAAGAACTACCCTATGACTTAAAAATATGCGCCATGTGGTTTCGAAGTATTTCAAAATGTATGTATTCATATATGTATGTATATGTAGAATTATTTTTTGATGGGATATACTCAAAATAAAAGCATATAATTTATAAAGAATTTGGCTAAGACTAGCTTTTTGATAAGGTCCCTAATTTTTGTGCTAGTTTCTTGTGTCCCTTAGCACGAAATTTCCGAGCTATCAAAACTCGTATAAAGCGAGGTCTACCTGTACATAAACTTTACTTAAAACGAAAAATTTGTGAAGAAGTTATAACACACTACTTGCTTTCATTGTTGCATTTCCAGTTAAACTCGTACACCCTCGAGGTAAAAGGAAGACAGAACAAGGCCTTTTGTTGGCCCAATTTTTCAGAAACAAATCCTCTTCCTATATTTTTATAAGCCAACACCTGTTTCATAAAACTTTTTTCAGCTTTATAATTATAAATAAATTTGTATGGAAAAGAGTTAAGTAAACCTGAAATATTTGTTATAAACAAGTCCCTAAGATCCAGGCCAACATGTTTCACATTTCCTTTCCGATGACAAACCTTTTAAAGAAGGCCTTGATTCTTGCTTTTCCTCCGTCCTGCTGAAGGGTGCGGAACATTTCGGTACAACTTTTTTTAAATTCATAAAAAATAAGTCAATACAAAATTCTGCGCTGGAAATGTCCGTTCATTAGGAGGCACTAAGATGTGGTTCTTGGAAAGTAGAATATATTAATTTGGAAGGCCTGCGAAAGTTTGCCTTCATAATGCAGTCATATTTTTATCGTATTTACTTATATATCTCGTACCATAAATATTTTTATTTTTACAACTGTGATTGTGTATTTACTTGGATGTGTGTGTGAAATAGTGCAAAATAAAGTTTTTCAATAAAAATGAAAGGCAATAGTGATGTCGAAAGGCAATAGTGATGAATTGCTGGAGCTCAGTTTGAAAAATAGTACTTTTTGAAATAAATTTCAATAAATTAAAAAAAAAACTAAACATTAGAAAATTACCTTTGACCGCCGAATGTTTGCAACCTGCCACTGATGATTGCTGGAATGTAACCGTTTTCAAAAATCTACAGATTTTAAAGCTATTTTTAACTTTGCCCACAGCTGCTCTCTTGATTTTATATTTGCTTCAATAATTTTTAATTCTCTAATGCGTATGTGGAAACTGTGTACCATTTTCCCAGCTCCACTTTGTTTTGCTAAAGATAAACTTACTGCATTTACTCATATGATTGAAAAGTTAAAGTCTTATAAATTTTTTTTTTTTTTTTTTGCTGCAAAACAGAAAGAAATATAATAAACAAACTCTATTTAAGTTGCATACCATGCTGAGCAGTAAAAGTTGGAAGATAGAGAGCAAAAGAAATGTAACTATTATCTTTATGACTGGTTGAAACTCTCGGGAAATTGCTAAGTTTTACTTACAGAAAGTTGTAAATCAGTAAGAAAAACGTTAAGAGACATGTGATAATATTTGCTCCTGAAAGTAGCAAAAAAAAATTTCATTTAAAAAGTACTCGTAAATAGACATACATATATATATATATTTAAAAACATATATATTTAAAAAGTTTAACAATTTTATTGAACTGAAGTAAATTATATTGCTGTATAATACATATATGTAAAGTAATTGTGATTTGAAAAGGAGAAGATAATAAGAGAAAGTATTAAACCCAAAAAATTAATTAAATATTTGATGCCATAGTAAAATATTGTTTGCCAACACTGTTTCAAAATCTTTCGCTGTTAGCCTCGGCGTCAAACAAGGTTGTATATTGAGTCCTATGCTCTTTTCTGTGTTCCTGAATGATCTTGCTGATGCTCTCCCCGGTGGAATAACATTTGGTAACAAAACTGTAAAAGTTATTCTTTACGCTGACGATATTGTTCTGGTACCTGATTCGCCAAGTGGCCTTCAAACGATGACTTATATATATTTACAATATTGTGGAATTTAAGAGTCAACCTTGTAAAATCTAAAGTTTTAGTAAACCGTAATAGTGCTAGAATATCGAAAAATTTAGGGTGGACTTATGGAGAAAATGTAATTGAAATTGTTAGCACCTACAAGTACCTTGGAATTGATCTATGTTAATAAACATTTAGAAAACAAGCTAACTACGTCAAAAATTGCTATATCTTCTGTTTGGTCAAGATATATAAATCACCCTAAAATAAAGGGTGTTTTTTTAAGCCCGATAGAACTTGAAATTGTAAAAAATAACACAAAAAATTAAATTGTAATCAACATTTTTTTTTATTCGAAAGATCAATACGTGACATTAACATTTGAAAATGATTTCGGGCATATGGGCACCGCGGCTGTTCTTGACGAAGTGCATTCTGGACGTCCAATTTTGGGCCACTTTTTCGAGCACTGCTGGCCGTATGTCACGAATAACACGAACAATGCTGGCCTCCAAGGCGTCAATTGTTGCTGGTTTATCAGCATAAACCAGTGACTTCACGTAGCCCCACAGGAAATAATCGAGAGGTGTCAAATCGCACGACCTTGGAGGCCAATTGACAGGTCCATTTCTCGACATCAACTTATCGCCAAATTTTGATTTCAATAAGTCGATGGTTGCGTTCGCCGTATGGCACGTAGCGCCATCTTGTTGAAACCACATCTCCTCCGGATCAATGTCATCCATATTTTCAAACAAAAAATCATTGATCATGGTGCGGTAACGATCTCCATTGACCGTAACGCGAGCTCCGGCCTCATTTTTGAAGAAATAAGGTCCGATGATGCCACCAGCGTGAAAACCGCACCATACGGTGCATTTTTCTGGATGTAATGGAGTCTGTAGGGTCTGTTGTGGATTGGTCTCACTCCGTATGCGGCAATTTTGCTTATTAACAAACCCGTTAAGCCAAAAATGCGCCTCATCGCTGAACACAATTTTGCGATAATAAGTTGCGCGAATCGACGACTGATTTTCAAAGTAAATTTGGATAATTTCATAGCGTTGTTCAAGCGTGAGTCTATTCATGATGATTCGTCAGAGTATACTGAAACAAATAAAAAAAAAAGTTTCATCAAAATTTAATTTTTTGTGTTACTTTTTACAATTTAAAGTTCTATCTAGCTTAAAAAAACACCCGATACCTAACCAAAATAAGCTGACAATCTTCAATACTGCATCTCGTTCTATCACGTTTTATATGGGCTTGTAAAACATATGATATATTTGAAAAACTACTCCGATTATTCATTAAAAAAATGCTCCTGCTGCCAAGCAATGCTCCAAACTATATGTTGTATTTAGAAACGGAGTTAAATTCACTATATCTCGAAACGCTTAAACTGCACTTTGACTATATAAATAAAGTTCTCAGCATGCCTAACAACAGATTACCTCGCATACTTGCCGAAATGATAATTGAAAAACAAACTTTGCACTAGAATCGAGTTTGCTCCAGATAATAGCTCAGTACCGCTTAGCAGACACTATAAGGCAATTTTGGAGGTGCCTAAAACACAAGAATATTATAAATATGTCTCTGACGCAAGAATTTCTCAATTTCATGGTTCAAAATTAAGCTATTCTTTGGTGCAAATCAAAACTTCCTCACTTTCATCTCGCGCTATAAGTTTAATTATCAGAGCAAGAGGAGGCCTTTTGGATATAAGCGCCAGATCCTTTAGAAGCACTTCAGTTGGACTTTGTACCCTATGTCAACTGGATGAACCGCAGAATACTCTACATTTGATTGGTATTTGTCCTATTTTCAACGGATTTAGACTTCAATTTTTTAACAAAAGTCAATTAAACCTTGAAGAAGTTATAGAAATTCTCAACGGCGAGACCTGTAATTTTCGTGTCCTTGTGAACTATTTAGAATCAACCCTACGATATAGAAAACTAATATTAAATGAATTTGTTTGAGAATATTTATAACAAATGCATTTGTAGTTATTTGGCTTATGCATAAATATGTTGACTAAGGCACATGTATGTATACAGTGGAATCTCCCTTAACGGACACTTCCCATAAGCGGACACCTCTATTAGACGGACATTGTTGCCAGGTCCCGGCAGCGCTCCATAAGAAAAGCATTGCAGTCGATTTCCCTTGAACGGACGCTTCTCATGAACGGACGCGGACATCCGCTTGAGAAAAAAACATTCTCTTGGACGGACATTTAGCTTATTTTTTCCGATTTTTTCATGTCATAATTTACAAAAAAGCTTGCCAAGACTCTTTTAATTTGTTCGCTTTAACAACAGGGCACGGTTTATAATATTTACTACATCACATAACATTGTTAAATGTGGGTATGCTAAATATTTTCTATGTCACATAATGTTTTCAATCTAACGTTTTTTCTACAATTTACTCTTCTGCTTCGTAGAGTTGTCAATACTAATTCTTGCAAACAAACAAACCTATTTGACCAACAGCTTGTAATCTATGCCATTACTTACGCGATTTATGGGATTCCCCAAATAACAGAGGTATGCGTTTGTTTATTGCAGTTTGGAAAGCATTGTTCATTCGTTTGTATACATTAGTACGTTCGTGACGTTTGAAAATGGATAAAAAGAGGTCTGTATTAACTATTAAGCAAAAAATAGAAGTTATTGAAGTGTATAACAAAGAAAAATTAAGCGTGAGAAATTTATCGAAACTAACAATCTTAGACAAATTTTTGTTGACTTAAATTTGTAGTTTTCTCTTGGCCGGACAGCTCCCTTGTACGGACACATTTTAACGGTCCCTTCGGTGTCCGCTCAAGAGAGATTCCACTGTACATATATTTTAATTTTTTTCTTTTTTTGTACAGCACTCATTTTGCCAATCTGGCTCACAACTTACTGTTACACCAGTTATAGATAATTAGTTTACATTTAAACAGAACTGTGTAATTTATATAAATCTATTAAATAAACAAATAATTAATAAGTATCTATTTGATGCCACAGCGAAAAGGAGTTATTTTGTATACATATGTACCTATGAATATATTTTGATAACTTGACAAGATCAACTGTCGATTTTTACGAGTTAATAAAAAATTGTGACTGAGCCTTTTTCGCCGAAAGAGCTCTGAAACTGTATGTAATATTCTTACGATTATTCGGTATATTTTACCTTCTGCAGTTTCATACTTAAGCTTAGTTTAGACGATATCTTGAATCAGCATATATATGCTAACAACTGTATGATTAAAAATAACATCAAGTGCATATGTCATCACATATCATATGTTAGGTGTTTACACTATATGCTGAAACTACCAAATTTCTTAATTCAACATATTTCAGCAAATGGAATGTCAACATAAGAGTTAGCATACAATTTTTGTGTTTATACGATATGTTGATAATTACATGGTGATATGTATGCTGAATCGTATAAACATTTGCTTGTAAAATAAGTTTAGTGCTACTTTCTATTTATGCAACGCGTTATTGCAGAAAATTCGTGCTTTTAATAAAAAAAAATGTCTTCGGAAGAAATATCGCTTGCTATTGCTTGCAGTTCTTGTTTTTGATAGTGATGAAAGTGAAGTAAAAGGAAAAAGAAGCCGAGTTTGGAAAAGAAAATGGGTAGAACGGCGGGCAGATGAAGGTTTTTATGCAAAATTATTCAAAGAATTATAAGACGTTCGAAGATCTGTGCCAATTAATTTTCATCGTGGAAGCCGCTGAAAACAAAAGCGGGGCGGCGGTTGAAATCCAGATGTATGCATGTAATCAACGCCTTGCCGTTGATTGTTGATTATTCCAACTATTTCAAGCAGAATTCATACCAGTTGGACTTGAAACACAGGTGATTATTTTTGCTTCTAGCTGTTTGTTCACTTTGAAATATACATATGTAATGAAATACATGTATTTTTTTCATTTTGCAAATTCCCTTGCAACCACCTGGTATGAATTCGCCTTGAGCTATTTATTGTTTTTTAATTTGAGAGCAATTAATTCATTGAATTTCATTTCATTACGTTTGTGCTAGTTTGCAAATTTTGAATAAGATATATGTATATTTACATAAACGAAAATTGTCGGCGGCTCAGCAAAGCCATTCGGCAAATATGCATACAAATTAGATATATGCTGAAAAGCTTAAACAGCATTTTCAACAAATGGCATATCAGCTAGCATACGCAGGAAATTATTCAAATACTAAAAACATACTGTTCACACGATATGCTAAAATTGCCAACATATATTTGTTGGTGTTGTTAACAAATTGTTTGCAAACGTTGTTAAACATACGTATGCTGGTAAAGATTTTGCGTTTACACGATATGATGGCACTTAAACAAAATTTTCAGCATAAATATGCTAATTCAACATATCGTCTAAACTAAGCTTTAGATTTTCATACAGCTTATCTCCAAAAAAATAATTTTTCGCCCATCTTTTGCCATTTTCGTGTGAAGATAAAAATTAGAAAAATGCTTATTATTTGTAAAAACAATAAACGTTTCATAAATAATATTAGCTATCAAAAGTTCCCTGATGTCTTAAAAGTTTGTCTCCAATAATTAGCTAGCCCATTTCTGGGAAAAAAGGTGTTTCGACTTCTGGAAGATATACTGTTAATATTATGACCATCAATCATTCATTGCAATGCACTGTGAAATTTCATTTCATTGGCCAAAAATGAAAATGTTTACACTCACGAAATACGTTTTTGTTTTTGAAATCTAGTAGTCAACACTCCAAAACAACGCAAAATTAATTTTTGTTTTGTTGTAATATGCAATTCACCGTTATTCGGTGAGTCAGCAAAGTTGAATTTGTTTGCTTCATTTGTAAACAGAATTGCGTTCGGTGTTTTATAGTGCTTGTTTCAATTGTTTGTTAAAGCTGAAAACAAAGTGTGTTAAATAAAAGTTTAAATGGCAAACGAAGGTGATGGTAAGTTTATTAATTTTGTAAAATATAATACTCAAAAATTGGATGCTCTAAAAAATAAAATAACTTTTTCCAAAATTCTTTAACATTTTGGAATTTATTTTATTTTTTAAGTTTGAGTAAGCTTAACACATTTTGTTTAGGAGTGTTAAGCATAAGATTAAAAACCAAATTACTTTGAGGTGTTTAGTTTTTGAAAATGTTTATCTCGATTTCGGGTTGTTTGCGATTTTTGAGTATTTGATTGAGCAACCCAAACTGACTTTCTTAAAGGCACAGATTACAACAGCGTAAAAGTTCATCCTATCGATGAAAATCTAAAGTACGGACTTAGTCCACTGCACTCCTGGATTAGATTTTTAAAGTTCGTACTACATTTAGGATAAAAAAAAAATAAAAACTTAGAAAGAAAAGAAAAAAAATTTATGTAAAAATTTTTTTTTAATTTTAATTCTAAATGTTGATAATTTAAAAAAAAAAAGAATTATTTGATACAAAACACTTATACCGGTATTCATAAAAAATAAAACATTGTTGAAACACATTTTACAACAAATTTTTCATATAAAATTTGTTCTAAAATGTATTGCAGCAACGTTTTATTTTTTATGAATACCCGTGTTCAAATATACTGCAAATTCAAATTCCAGTTAAAAGTTCCGTTATTTTAAGTTTTAATAGTTTGGGCCAAAAAAAAGTGATAGGCCAAGAAAAAGAAATAGTGCAATGGGCTAAAGGTAATCTGCACTAAGTTTTCTCGTCCGTCCTCTGCTAATTTGGGAAAAAGGACTCTAAGGAAATTTTTTGAAAAATCTTTATTATCTCTGATCCAACTTAAAGCACGAATAGTGAAATCCAATATTTTTTTTACGCAGTTCGCCATATTTTTTTTTTTTTTTTTTTGAAAAGGCGGGTCTGCTAGTTGTGGGGTATTGTACCCAAAATGGGCCTAAATGTTCTGGGGGGAAAATTGAATTTAGAGACAGGCATCAGAACTTTTAGATGGTAATTTTTCGAGATGTCAAGACAACTAAGAAAATCAATCACACATAAATTAGAGCATTGACCGTTTAGTCGGCCACCGTTTTGCAATAACTTTAAACGGTTCTACATAAAAAAAAGTAACGATTCCTTATTGAAAAACATTTTTGCTAACTCAACTGCTTAACAAGAAAGCCTGGAAGTAAAAAATAAACCAGATACAAGATCCCCAATTTTGAACTAAAAGCAGCCAAAGAATGATTACTTTTTAACGAAACTGAAGAAAGTATAAGCAGCAAACTCTACTCTAAATAAAAATCTTGAAAATTGGAAAAGGGATATGAAAAGCTTGGATATGCCTTTAACACTTGATACGTTCTTTAGCCCTTTTGTGTTAAAAAAATATGCTCGAATTTTTTCAAAAATATTTACCTAACGTGACCATTGTTAAGTTTCGTATTGCATAACTTTGTTATGGCCCTCCCTCCACCACTGATACTCTAACATTATATGCTTTATAATGTTGTTTATATCATAACAAAAATCTTAAATACGTTTTAAACAATATTGTGTCTTCTCTATTCGAACATTCGTCTTGGACGTCCACTTCCTAAGCAAACATTTCCAATTTTAATTAACTGACATAAATTCATGAAAAGTAATATAATTTAATACTTTCAAATATTATGTTAAATATTTTTTTTTTTTTTTTAATTCTTATTTAAAGTAATTTCGCTACTCATTCCAAACCATGAAACAGGATACGAAAGCTGAAAAAGTTTTTGAGTGACACAGAGAAAATATGCATACATAATACAAGTAGAAATAAATCCATAAAACAAAAACTAAATGTTTAATAATTAAAACTGTCACAATGTTAAGGATTTCTAAATTCATTTTTTTATTATTTTTGTTGCAAAAACAAAAGTTTTTCTCTTAGGCACCCTCAAAATGAGACTTAAACTTGCCTTGTCATATAGTGAGAAGATACAAACACACACATACACTGTTATTTAGTAATATGTCAAGTACATGTATCTTTTCTAAATTTGCTGGGTAGTATGTATAGCATATGTAAAGTTTCTAAGCCTGTGCATTTGTGCACTAGTGATGCTACGAATTTTAATATTCAGTACTCGCGAACACGAACACGAATATGCATATGTATTAATATTCGCCAATCCCAAAACGAACATTCAAGCAATTTTAAAACACGCGAACATTGGGTCACATCTTAAATACTCTTCACGTTCGTATGTCTGTAAATTACACCTTTAGCATTACTGAAATTCTTATACTAACAAATATTTGCTGATAAAACGTCTCGTCACTACGGCACACCAGTAACAAAGAGTAAATTTCAAACGAATTTTTATTTAATTATACGATTTCTTCGATTTCGAACGTGAGGTCCTTCCGTGTTGGAATGCTGTGTTACGAATATTTATCTCTAGAGATAAAATTTTAATTATTCATTGGTAAAGGGGAACACGAATATCTTGAAACAGATAAATATTCGACTCATACAGTAGTTATACTTGTCACATCACTGGTATGCGTAATGAAAAAGTGTTTATGCATATAAATATGCAACACTTCCGTAACATTAATCTGCCAGAAGATTATTGTTGTTATTTTTTTTTCCTCTTAATTTATTCTACTTCCTTTAATAATATTCTTGCCATATTGGATTTTTGGGCTTAGAAATGGATTTAGAAATTTTGAAAAATAGAGAATTTAATTAAATATTCAAATTTTTACAAATTTGCTTGGAATTTTTTGCTATACATAAGTTTTACATTTTATACATATGTACATTTTATGGAGAATTATGTTTGGCTGTGTGTGAGTTGAAATTTAAATGTGTAAGAGCATGCAGAATATTCAATTACATTTCCCTTACAACAAAATGTTGGTCTTTTAATTGAAACTTTTTACTGCATACTAGATTAGGATTACTTTTTATATAAACATACATACATATTTACTCATGCAGCGAAGTTGGCAGCATAAATTAGAAGAACTTAAGCAAAACTAAGTTTGCCAGTTCTTCAAAAACAATTCAAAAGCAGCAATGAACCCTGGGGTCATAAGTTTACTTTGGTGCTTAGTGCACTTTTTCTTTGCCTTTAGCAAAAAAAAAAAAAAAAAAACCTGAAAACAGTCACAATCCAAAAAAAGTGGTAAAAAAAAATCTTGAACTTCTTGGCCATTTATTTGAATTTTTATGACATTTGCTCATAGACAAGGAGTTAAATTTTGTAGTTTCATGTTTTTCTATGTCTCTTGGTCCAGCACAGGCTGGGCCACGGCCGAAATTTGCCCGCCTCAAGCACCATAACTTTTGTATTTATTGACAGATTTTAAAAACTTTGATTGCTTCTTAAATTTATTTTTTTATCAACACAAAAAAAAATTTACTTAAAAATGCTTTTATATCGCTTACAGCTTAGCAGATATTTTCCTTTAAATACTTTTTTTTTCTTATAACCTTTTCGTTATCAGCTTATTTTAATTTGAAGCCCACCAATTAATTTGTTATAAAATTTAAAATGAGATTAAATTAAATTATATTGAAGCAAATTAGTCTAATAAGCCGTAAAACGGGTTGTAGTCCAAAACCTTGGGCTTTGGATAATATCCCAAAAAAAAGTTCCCGCATTGTTTTACAGTTGCAAAAAAAAATTTGCCACACTTCCTGTAGTTATTATTAATGAAGGAACACGATTTGATAATATGTCAAAAGCTAATGTTTTTGAATTTCAAGTCATTACACTACAGTTGGCAGTGGTTACTAAGTTATTAAAATAATTTTTGAATATATGGGCGTGTGGAAACTTTGCCGGAATTTAAATAAAAATCTATGAATAAGAGTGAGCTAAAAAACTAGTGGGCAGACAGTCACCGCAAAAAGTTTAGACTTCCTAAGAAGAAATCAGATTGCACGGATGGTATTAGAGATCTGAATTTGTAGTGAAAATTACGTGTCACGCGTGACTCACGCGTGATCGTGATTAGATTTTAGAAAAATCAGGCATGAGTATGATTTAAAAATAAAACTTGGTGCGTGATAGTGCGTGAGTAACATTTATGGCAGTTCACGAAGTTGCACGAACAAGTTGAGACAATAACCTTTTTTGGATTGCAAAAATCGTCCACTCATTTTTCCTTGAATTATTTTTCAATGCAGTTTAGTTTGCCTCAATTTCTACTACATGTAATGTAAAGGGTCCGCCAAAGAACTTTTTTTTCTGAAAACGCTATAAACAAAAAACTACTTTTGGACTTTATATGGCGTCATACCAAGGTCTTTATGAAAAATTCGTCTCAATGATGTCTCCGAAATGTTCAATTGTTGAGAACGAGGGTGAATTGATGTTGATGGCGCTTCACGCACACTTTCCGCCACAGTAGCAATATTCTCGGGTGTACACACTGTTTTTTTTTTAATTTTCACGCTTTCGTTTATCGATGACGATGCCAGTTTCTTCCACTTTTTTCACAAGATAACGAACATACGGAGCTGAAGGTGCTTTTCTTCTTCCAACATCCCTACGCAATCTTCGCACACATTCTGCAACATTTGCATGATTTTCAAAGTAATGTCGCAATATTTATCAGCGATGTTCACGCGTATACACAACCATATTCGTTCAGCGGAAAGATAAAACTAATTATCTGTCAAATCAGACATGAGCTAAGTGTTACCATTCATGAAATAAGCACTTGTTGAAAAAAAAACGTTAGATGGCGGACCCTGTATATTTACCTGGATCGAATTTTATGGAAGAAATAAAATGTAAGAAATCGTTGGGGAAAATTATACCCTGGGTAATTTTAACCCAATAAGGCGAATGTAGTGAAACACCAAAAATTAACCCATTACTTAATGAAGAATTTTTTTCAAAACCTCAGCAACTTCTTTGTTTACGAATAAAAATGAATACCCTGAAAGTATAAATCTCATGACATGAAGATAAAAAAACATGGATTACAAAGTGTAAACGAATTGGTAGAAGAGCAAACTTTGATCATTGTATATAATGCATACGAAGAGATTTCTTGCTGTAACTCACCAGTTATTCATGACCAAACTTTGTATGATTTTTTGGATAAGTACTACATTTCGAAGGTAAATATTTCGATAAAATCAAAAATTCGTGCCATTTGTAACATCTTGAAATGCGTTGGAGCAGGTTATGTAGCACTGTAACCAGTGAAGGTGTTTTTTGAAGTCAGGGCGTATATGTAGTACAAGGAAAGCCATGCCGTGTAATTGTCAGATGTTTGCGTAACTGTTTGCGCTTACAAGCGATAGCAACATAAGTCAACATAAGGCAAAACCATGCTACAATATTCTACTAACTTTCACACTAAAGTTTCATATCGACATCAAAATCTATTTATGTAAAATCTCCATGTCTCCAACAAAGTTTGTTAGAAAAAATACAAACAGAACAGAATTGAAATAATTCTTAATGCAAGTTCTATACAATTCGCTATAAGCGCCAAAATGTCCTAGAAGACATGGTTTTATAAAATTTTGTATGAATTCTGCAATATTTATTTGTCGTTCATAAAAAAAAGTTGTTCTTAATTGCCAATTTAGATTTTTTCAAAAAAATCGCTATACATGGAAAACACGGCATTCGCGATATTATGTGTTAAGACTTTGGCTGTTATCGCTTCCGATCACATATGTATGTATGTACGTATGTATAAGATAAACATTTTTAAGTTTATATTTTATATTAATACAAACCTGATTGATCGGGATAATTTTTTTCGGTTTTCGTAAGAGAAATTGTGTGATTGAAAACATTTTGCTCGCGAGCGTGCATGGCGTGAGGCTCAAAAAAATTTTGGGGCGTGAAAGTGCGTGAGGAATATAATTCGGATCGTGATTATGCGTGACATAAGCCAAAAAACACTCACGCACACATCTCTAGATGGTATTACTAAAAAAAATCGTTCAATCTGTATTCAATTTGTAAGTCGATCGGTACGTGAGTAAAGCTTCAATTTTATTTTCAGCATTTTAAAAAGAATTCATTAAAAAATTAAGAAAAAAATTTTCATCTGTATTTATTTTTGTTTTTCTGGATCCATTCTTATTATTTTGAATTCCCATTTTTGGTTTTGCCTTTCTTTGAACCGTAACAATTAAAACTCATTTGCTTCTGCATCTATATATTTCGAGTCTGAAGACTCATCTTATGGATCTATGAAATATTTATAATAAATTTTATTTATTTCTTAAGAGTAGTCGTCTACCTTCTTTTGCATGCAACTGTCTAATGCCTCCAAAAAAGGACTTCTAACTCACCTTTTAAATACCTCCTAATGCAAGGACACTTTTTAGGCAAGTGGCTTGTAAGTACTTTCTTTTATTTCATGGGACGCCGTGTTGAAAGGAAAATCATTGGGTTTTTCATGATCACAATACAAATTCAGCCAAAATCGTCCACATTTCTACAAGGAATGCTAAAGAAGGGATGGTATAAAACATTGTCAAGTCAAGTCTTCTAGAAGGCTTTCCTGCCTTAATTTTTTCATTTTTGCTGTAGTACAGTGCAGTACTCACTGCATAGAGAAATTTTTGACTACAACTCCAATAAGATTATGTACATACATAAATTCCCAGTTGGTCATGTGTTTACACCAACCAAACGACCAAGTAAAAAAGGTGGAAAATCGTAGAAAACACTGAAGAGAATTATTGTTATAGTTTAATCGAATCGGAATGGTCCAACTACATTTACTAAAAAGCCAGCCCGCGCTGCCAACTACATACAACTGCCATGCATGAATCTTGTTTTGAAAAATTCGGGGATGTACATATGTATATCTTGGTCAGGTAATAGCTAGACTGAAGCATATCATTTTAACTCATCAAGTCGAATTTTAAAGTTATTGCTTGTATTTAAGAACAGGATTCTGATAGTTTGTGCCGAGTGTGACAAATGAATGTTTATGGAATATAAAATATTTTGCTACCACTATCAAATGAAAAAACTGATGTAAACATTCAAAACACGTGTGATTTCTTTTTAAACCAGCGTTACCACCTCAGTAAAGTGATCATTCGAAACCTTTTTTCAAAAAAACCCACAAAATTACATTTAATGTTATTAATTATCATTAAATAAAAAAGAGTTTTTCGAAAAATTTCAATTCAATTCCAAAAAAAAAAAAAACAATTCAATTCTAAAATAGAATAAACTATTTTAGAAGAACGTATAGATAAAATTAAACGAAAAACAGTAGTCAGTAGCAGTTTTAACAATAGAAAACTGAGTTATATGGAAAAAGCTTCCACAGCACCATTTTTTTTTTTTCAAAGAAAAAAAGGAACCCATAAAAACATTAATGCATGAACGTAGTTAAACAGCAAATTACCAAATTAATACGGAAAAATCAAAATATTAAAAAAATCACTGTAATGGCAACACTGAAAGCTATAAAATTGTTTTTCATGTGTTAGTAAATAAGTTGTTAATGTGTTAGTTTCCATCAGCTATTTCTTGCAGGGATGTGATGATACCTTTCGAGCTTCTCTGGCAATGTACTTTAAGAAAACTTATGTGTATGTTAATAACGTAATTCGGGGTTTCGCTCTTTTTTGTAAAATCTAAAGAGAAAGACAAATTTGGTGCACATTTTGCCGGAGACAACGTCGTTTAAGGAGCTTTTGCCAACTGGGTTTTTATGTTTTAAATGTAAACACTAGTGCATGTGTTTGCTTATCGTTGTGTACACATAATTGCAAAATCGAACATTTTCAAGTTGCTGTTGTTCAGTCAAATAAATATACACACCCAAAAGCATACAAACTGACAATGGCATAAATACATATATACATGCGTGCAGACATAGATGCACATATACATACTTATGGACGTGGGAAAACGCAAATAATGCAAACCTCAAGAAATCAAAAATAAGTTTTTAATGATTCATCTGAGAAGAATGCTTCATCATATGTTCTGGGGCTGATATTCTTAGAAGCTCGTATGGCTTATACAACAACAAATACTAAAAACAACAACAAAGCGAAAACTACCAGGTGCCCCGATACAACGAAAAGTTACAATTAGCTATAACTCTCGAACCGTAAAAGATAGAAAGAAGCTGAAATTTGCACAGTGCATGTATTTACATGTGCCCTACAACAGCAAGTGCTAAATATAACAACAAATCGAAAACTACCAGGTGTCCCTATACAACCTAAATTAACAATTAGCCGTAGCTGCTACGCTATAAAGGACAGAGAGCTGAAATTCGCACAATATATGTATTTACGTATGCCCTACAACAACAGATGATAAAAACAACAACATGTCGAAAACTAACAGGTTCCCCTATACAACGTAAAGTAAAAATTATACGTTACTCTCGAACCGTGAGAGACAGAGGGATGAAATTTGTATAATAAATGTATTCACATATACTAAAACGACAACAACTCTAAAACTACCAGGTGTCCCTTTACAACGTAGAGTAACAGCTATAACTCTCGAACCGTAAGAGATAGAGCGCCGAAATTGGCACAGTGTATGTATTTCCAGATGCCTTACAACAGCAAATGACAAACACAACGACAAGTCGAAAACTACTAGGTGTCCCCATACAACATAAAGTAGCAATTAAACCTAACTCTCAAGATGTAAGAGACAGAGAGATGAAATTTTTGCAATATATGTATTAACATATGCCATTCCATACGTACATTACAAACACATACGTACGAAACCCTAAGAGTGCGAGCCAGCCTCGTACTTGACGGAATTTATTATTTTATATGCTAATTTGTTTGAGACTATTGATGGATTACTGGCAACATAATGCAACTTACTACATTTTAAATCTCTCGACTGAGAAGATACGTTACGGTCACAGGTTCTCTATTGATCATGCAAATTATATTTTGTAAGCCACACAAAGATTAACAACGAACTTGGTCTCTGGTTATGGCTCTGCTGAATACTGAACATATTTGATGCTTAAAGGTGCTTTCGTTTTCCCATGCCGATATGTATGTATGTAAATTGCAAGTTTTAGAAAGTGTTGTATTTGTGCACATATTTACTGTTGAATGTGTCAACAATCATATTTGCTTGCTAGTTATGTCTGCATATGCAGCTGAAACTTTTGGTCTATTTAGCACACTAACACAGAGTGCAACTGAATGGGGGGGTGGGTTTTAACAAATTTACATTTGTGCGAATGCATGTGTAAGCGAATAAATTGATAACTAAAAATAAAGCATTTTAACTTGGAATGCCACTAGCTTTGCTGTTAAGTTGCTTTTGTCCTATTTCCTTAAACATGTATTCTTATTTATTTATTTCTTTTTATTTTGAGTCCAATTCTCAGCCAGCATTCAGATACTTGTAAGCAAACGTATTTACTCTACAAGTATATTAACATTCCAAATTACTCATTCGCATCCTTAAATACTGTTGACACAGTAGAAAAGCATGTGCACATGTACATACATATTAGTTGATGTTATTTTTCATCGTTTGTAATTTGACAACTTGTGCTTTGGCATTATTTGTGAGAAAACACTGAACACAAATTACAGGCTGTTTGGAAATTATGAACAAAGTTAATTGTAAAATAATTATACACTTATGGTTTCGCCATCTACTCGCAATATCTATGAGTTCAGAAATGTATTTAGAAGCATATAATTCATAGAAATTATAACGGATTCAGTGCAAGGAGATGATTTTGAGAGACTTTGTAATTTCTGAGAATTATCGGCGAAATTTTTCAAATAAAAATATTTTTTTTTAATATTTATTTACAAACAAATATTTTTAAGTTTTCCAATAAAAATACTCTCAAATGCATCGACATAAATACAAACTTCACATTTAGTATGTACTTAAATCTCGACCCCATTAATTTATTATGTGAAAAAAATGCAGTTTTTCTTCCCAGTTTTCTCCGTCTCTGAGCAATAACGTTAAAATTGCAGTATAGTAATAATAAAAAAATTCAGTCAATTTCGGTACGTATGTGTAATATACGTATGGAATGGCATATGTGAATACATATATTGTATAAATTTCATCTCTCTGTCTCTTACAGCTTGAGAGTTACGTGTAATTGCTACTTTATGTTGTATGGGGACACCTAGTAGTTTTAGACTTGTTGTTGTTGTTGTTGTCATTTGCTGTTGTAAGGCATCTGGGAATACATACACATAATGCGAATTTCAGCTCTCAATCTCTTACGGTTCGAGAGTTATTGCTGTTACTCTACGTTGTAAAGGGACACCTGGTAGTTTTACAGTTATTGTTGTTTTTAACATTTATTGTTGTGGAGCATATATGAATACATATATTATGTAAATTTCATCTCTTTGCCTCTCACGGTTCGAGAGTAAATGCTAATTGTTGCTTTACCTTGTATAGGGACACCTGGTAGTTTTCGACTTGCTTTTGTTTTTATCATTTCTTATTGTAGGCCATATGTGAGTACATATATTGTGCACATTTCATCTCTCTATCTCTTAAAGTTTGGGAGTTACGGCTAATTTTTACTTTACGTTGTATAGGGACACCTGATAGTTTTCGGCATGTTGTTGTTTTTAGCATTTGTTGTTGCAGGGCATATGTAAATACATATATTGTGCGAATTTCAGCTCTCAGTCGTTGACAGTTTAGCAGCTACGGCTAATTGTTACTTTAGGTTGTGTAGGGAGACCTGGTAGTTTTCGACTTTTTGTTGTCTTTGTTGTTGTAGAGCATCTATAAATACATACACCGTGCGAATTTCAGCTTTCTATCTTTTGCAGTTCGAGACTTATAGCTAATTGTAACTATGCGTTGTATGGGGACACCTGGTAGGTTTCGCTTTGTTTGTTTTAGTATTTATTGTTGTAGCGGCAAGCTACATCAACATCTTGTGAAAATTTTAGCTTTTTAGCTCTTACCGTTTCGGAGAATGGACGCTGTGACGGACGGACGCACTGACGGATGGACGGACGTAGTAGTCTAGGTAATAGGGCTCCGTTCCACTCTGATGAGTACGGAATCTTAAAAATGAAATGCTATTAACTAACACATTATATAGAGTGTTTAGTATCGAAAATTTCAGATTTTTTGTACTATTCAAATTCAAGCATTAAATTAAAAAAAAATAAAGATGTCATAGATATAATCGCAGATTCGGTATTTAATATTCAGTGTCTGTACTATTACTGATTAACTAATCTTCTCTCAACACCTATTTAATACACAATTATGTATTTATGTTGTATGTAGTTTGGCTGGTAAAATGTACTTTTCAATGTCTTTGTTCCACTATGCTATTGTTTTGTTTATGCTAAGATGATCTAAGTAGCTAAAAGTTATTCACCCTTATTCTGCGTTTCGATTCGGATCGAAATTTTCCGCGATCGGCAACTTTGGTATTCTGTGTTCAGTTTTTGCTTCAATTCGTTTTGTTTCTTCGTTTTTGTTTCCTCGATTGTGTGTATTCCGCGTTACGATCGAAGCCACGCTTTTCTAAGTTATGTATACACTAACGGAATTTTTTTCGATTTTTGTTGAAGCTAAATGCTTTAAGTGAAATTAAAAAATTAAAAATATATAAGTAAAAAAACAAATTAAATTGATTGTAAGTAAGCGTTTTTAATATAACCAAAGGTTTGAACTTTTATTCAATTTATTACAGGTCCAAAACAACAACTCCTCAGCAGTACGAAAAGCTTGTCACCGGTATTCATAAAAAATAAATCATTGTTGAAAATCATTTTAGAACAAATTTTTCATATTAAATTTGTTCTAAAATGTATTTGAGCAACATTTTATTTTTTGTGAATACCGGTGTGTAACTTTAATGGAAGCAAAGGATGATATTGCTTGTGGTTATTACAAGCGTCCTAAGGAGGAAGTTAAAGCATTCTCACTTATGTATTTATGTTCGTCACTTTTTCGCTTTTATGCTTTATTAACATTTATTATTTATTTAATTATCATTCACACAATATTTAGTTTTAATTATTAATTTTTTGTGCACTAAATTTGACTTTTTTCTGAAATGTTTACAAATTTGTTTATATTCGTTGTTTCTATTTCACACGTTTCACAACAAAAAAAAACCTAGTTTAAACACATCCCACTCTTCTTCTTTTTCTTTCGATTCAGTTTTTTTGCAGAATACCTACTTTCGATTCGAGCGTAACTGAGTGCGGGAACGTAATCGAAACGCAGAATAAGGGTGATTATTAAATATATAGTTATGAAGGCTTTTATCATACCATTGTCACTTCAAGTGCCCTTGATGTTTTTCTTTTATGTCTCTCGAGAAAGGAGAAATGCATAAAGAAGGTAGACATGTTATATGCTGTTGGAAAGAAAATTTTGTGGTCTTATTGAATTTTTGCAAATATTTAAATTTTATAAAAATTATTAATGAGTTTTTTCAAACAAAGCAAATAAAAATTAAATTTTAGTGCTACGCACGCACCGATCAAACGGCAACTTGTGCACCTCAAAGACGATGATAGATTGATGTGCCTAAAATAGTTCAACTGGTAAAAGTATGTTAAAATTTCAACTGAAATTAAAAATTGCAGCAAAAAGGAATTATTTTAAATGCACATTTTTAATAATATAAAATTGTTCCTTTAAAAAAATAGTTTTTTTTTAGCATTATCACACTGTCAAGACTGATGTATATTGTTTTTATTTCACTTCCGGCAAAATATTTCACACGCATATACATATATATATATATATCCAAATATTATTTTAAAAACTGTTGAATTTCAAACCCTGCCAACTGTAGCGTACTTGCTGCGACTTCAAAAGCTTACCTTTTTACATATTTCTAAAGAGTCGTCTTTTGATATTAGTAATAATAAGAATATAGAATGGAGCAACGTTTTTTCCAAGCTTAGAAACAATACAAACACATTTTTCTTAAAAAACTACTAATGTTTTTTTTAGTAAAAATTCAAAGTTTTGAACTACTACCCCTTTTACGACTTATCGGATCAAGTTATTTCCACATATTTTAACTTTGAGTTTATACAAAATCATTTGGTGGGCTTTAAATTAAAATAGGTTGCTTAACAAAAAAAGTTATAGGCAAAAAACAAACAAAAAAAGTAGTTTCAAAAATGTGAAAAAATATAGTAAGGAAAATATCTCTTAAACGGTGGAAGATATCAAAACCTTTTTATACAATTTTGTTTTGTCCTGATAAACGAAATCTGAAAAGTTTAAAACCTTTAAAAGCCGTCAATAAATGCAAAAGTTATTAGCTGCACAATGTTTTGCACACTCGAGGTGGGCCATTTTCAGCCCCACAGCCCAGCCTCTCTTGGGTCTATAGTGAAAAAAGAAGCTGATAAAAACTATAACTTTTTATCTATGACAGAAATCCAGTCATTAGCTTAGAAGTTCCTGGAGGCTTATTCTGTATTGCGATGCGAATACGAATGCGATGCGAATGCAAATTGGTATTCTGCAAGACTTTCGCAATCGCAATCGCATTTTTTTTAAATAGTGGCAGCACTGGTAAAATAAATGTCAGTGTCAAGAAACGTCAAATAAAAAATTAAAACAATTTTTTGAGAATTTAGCTATAAAATTAGTTTATAAATTGTATTTACCTATTTGACAAATAAAAAAGTGGATTCTGTGGCATTATGGTTCGATGGCGATGAAGAAAGGTATGAGCAAAATGAAAGGGTGCAAAGAAGATTGCTCAGAAGCAAATCAGATATTCTAAGCTTGAATAAACGTTTACATATGCAGAATATTTATTTTCCAGCTTTATGATTAAGCAAAGAAGCTTTTGTATATGTTTTAAATAATATTAGCCACAAAGTATTTGCCGACTGACGCGCATTCGGCCTCTTACCAACTGGCTGTGGTTTGTCATAAATTCTACTATTACTTCAAATTGTCGCAGTTTGGTGATCTTAAACGTTTGTCTCTTTGAATAAAATAATATATACATATGTAGACAGTGAATAAATAAATGAAATATTTTTTTTTACTTACATTTTTGTGCTTTGCGAATGCTATTTTGCTTTCGAATAAATATTGCGAAAATGGCGTTTGTTTGACATTCGTTTTCGCAATGCAGAATACCGAACTGCCATCTTTTCACATTTTTAATGCGAATAAAAATCAACTATGCGATTATCGCAATACCGAATACCAATTGTTCGCATTGACGCATTTTCGCATCGCATTCGTATTAGCATCGCAATACAGAATAAGCCCCCTGACTTTTTACCAATTTTTTTAGGATTAACACCACTGAGCGTCGGCGCATTTAAGTTTGATTAATTCCCTTCTACACATGGAATGGCTAATGCTAGGAACACAACCGGGGCAAATGCCGAGTTTTTCGCCGCAAATTTTCGCCATCAAAAATAAAACACATTGGTGTATATCAAGGCGAATCCATTACAGGTGCCCGCATACCAATTCGCTTCAGCATTTTTCCACGATTTTATCTTCTCGTCAAAGACGTCTCGTCAAAGACAACATTCTCGGCTTTGACAACTCGTCAAAGCCGATAGAAAATGACAACAAAACTTGAAGCGAATTGAATTGCGACCACCTATACTTGATTCGCCTTGGTGTATATGAAAATGCACACAGTCACAGCGTCGGTCGAAATTCATTGTACGCGGCGAACTTGAAATAGATTTACTTCTATTTCTTACGCCGGCGAACGACGAACAAATCAGTACCATGTGGCCATTTTGGTTTTAGTTTTCAAGCGTTTTAGTAAAAACAGTTAATTTTTACTTTAATAGTTTTTATTTTAAGTGCTCAGCTTTGAATTTTTGCATTTAAAATAAAAAGCCAACATATTAAATTATAAAACATGTTTGTAGTGTTTAATTTTTTGTTTTTGGTAATGCAAAATTTTTTAGCAACCAATTTTTTTTAATATGGTCACTTCATCAGCTGTTTAACTATAATAAGATAAAATTAAAAAACTGAGAAAATGGATACAAGTGAAATTATAATTGAAAATGTTAAACTTCATGAATGTTTTTATAATCTGGGATCATGTTCATTATTTTAATTATTTTTACAAAATTTGAAAGTCTTTGATTCATTTATTTTTTTTTTTATCTTTGAACAACCAATAAACAACTTTATCAATTATAACAGATGTTTTTGTTTTTCGTGGTTATTGTGCTTCATACGACGAATTTACTCAGCGAATTTTAACCGGCGTATTCGTCGTGTGGGGCGAAATTCGTCGTTCGTCCCAGTTGTGTTCCTTGCTGAGCAAAAATTAAGTTGCTGCTTAATTTGAAGTGCAGCCGTTGTCTCCTAAAAGGCAGTTCGTAATTCACAAAGTTGTAGCATAATGTGGTTATGCTTTCCATGTGGTAGTTAGAAAGTAATTGCTTTTGTCTAGATGTTTTTAGCAACTACCCTAAAGAGGGAATAGCTTCAAATACCAACTCTGCTTCAGAAAACCCAGCTCATTTTCCATAACAGATTTTACAAGAACTTTGATGCTCAGTTGAAATCCCACAGTTAAAATTATATAAGTAATTATATTATATTAATATTCTTCGTGTAATTCGCCTGGTTTCTGATTAAATTGAATAAAATTTGCCTGTTTCACCCTCTAACAATTACCAAGTTTACCCAAAGAGTTCTCACAATTTGCTTCGAAGTGCAAATAAATGAGTTTGCACACAAGTACAGGTAAATAAACAGTTCTCTGTGCAGCAGCACAAAAGCAAAAAGCTGTCTTCTCTTAATATGCAATTAAATATTTGATAAATAGCTGTAAATTTATCTTGCAACTGCATTTGGTTTTTTTTATTGAAACTTAAAGAGTAGGAAAGTAAGAATAAAATATTTATCAATTTAATATAAAATTAATTACAAAAACAGAAACAATTTCCCCAAAATTATTTAAGACATATTACCTGCTGTCAAAGTCATTTATCAAGAGCACACATATTGTTGCCAGAAAACTTTGCTAAGAGATCTTCCAAAATATAGATGGAAAATCTGCAATGAAATGTAAAAATAAACACGCTGTAATTAAGGTTCTATTTAATTGTTTTTAGATTTAACAAAAAATATTTTCTAAGCTGAACTTAAAACCTATAATAACGTTAAGCCAAAACATTTATTACAGAATATCCATATACATACACTGAGAAAGCAATTCATTCCATATATACTCAAACCAGTTCCAAGTGGTGTCAGAAATTGGGTAGGTATAGATTTTCTTAAATGAAGTACGTTGAGCTTAATTTAAGCACGGATTATGTAGGCACTAAATACTTAATTGTAGCCATATTCAATCCCTGTTTCGGATTGAATATGATTTCACGAAAAAAAATAATTTCGGTATTGGTATTCGTATTCAAGCAGTATGGGTGTTGGTAGCTAACCTTGGTCTAAGTTCTTTGAATTCAGAATTCATATTCATGAGCTCGGACATTGTTGAAAAATTTTAATACATAATTGTACTATCCGCTGATAAACATATTTATATATATTCCACGTAAATAACTAAATTGATCTGCTAGCTTTTTCTCCTAGACTTTTCAAAATTGTATGCCAAAATTCCACAAAAAAGTCAACACGGTGCTTTATAATCACACCATTCTAAACATTCACCCCCATCATGAATAATTTTTGCCCAAAAAATTATTTCCTATTTTCCAAAAGTGCGATCATGAATAACTTTTCCCATAAAATGTGTTCCCATTCGAAATTTCCCCTTATCGTAAATGGATTTTGCAAAGACATTTTTCCCATTTTTTGTGTTCATTTTATTGTCTTTGGGAAACTAGAAAAAAAATGCAAGTAGTTGCTACATTTTAATGGATATATAAATTAGCTGAAAACTATGTTTAGGTCTGAATCAATAAATAGTGTGCAACATAAGATGCTTCTCAATAGGGTGCAAAATAAGTGAAGGTTTCTAAAGATGTGGTGGACGAATTTCGGTATTCGCTTATAGAAGAACTAAAAAGTACTGGCCCTACCTATTAAAAAAGTTCATGAATGGAATTTTATCCATGCATATATTTATCCATTCTGCGCAGAGATTTTTCTAAAGCATCCAACACTTTAGAGAGCACTTCGCAAAAAGTGGATTGCACCAGTCCTACTTCGTAATCTCTTCCAACACGTTTTGGTATTCACCCTCTGCAAAAAAACGTAAGCATGCACTTAATTTTATGATGGGCGGAATACCAAATAACATTTTTTGTTTCCGGCAGGCATGAAAACGCCGATTTATTCACCCTTTTTACCTTTTAAACTAAAAGTTTCTGTTTATTAGTTATAAAACATAAATATAACTACTTTTCACATCACTTACCCTCAAATTTTCAATAAATTTCCTTTGTATTTATATTTTTTCTTCCCTATTGTACACTCACTACATATTGATAGCAAAACAAACGTTCCCATAATATTCATGATAGCAAATTTGCCTACTTGGGAAATTCAAATTTTATGGGAAAAAAAATTTCACATTTTACTCACGAAACTTTTCCCCATTTCTCTGAATTTTACGTGTAATTTAGTTTGGAATAATAACGCTGTTCACAGTCAAATTAAACTCGCCCAATCGCAAACAGTTATTTCATTCGTACTATTTCCGTTTTTTCCTTTCATTTGTTCACATCGTTTTTGCTGACGAACTGTGTGCAATGTGTAAATATTTATTTCTTTCACATATAATATCAAATTTGATTTTCAAATAGCTTAGGACCATATTTATTATTAAATCGCAAAATTGTATCATAATATTCAATAGAATACTAATATCAGAACCATTGCTACCAGTTTTGTGAAAATTTCAAGAGACGTTAACTGAATTTAAGAATTCTCTTACTCTTATTTGGAAAAATAGTAACTTATTATGTATCAGAGAATTCCACGGAATTATATTCAACTCGCAAACGTCTTCGCGCAATATGATGTTGAATAGATTCTTCTTCTTGTAGTAACATTATTGTAGCAATTCTAAACATGTTTTTATTTTTATGAAATTAATTCATTTTACACAGCACTTTCTTCTTTACTATTTTCATAATCTTCTTATATTAGCGCAGTTCATTATTTGGTGCAAATGTCTTGCGTAAGTGCGAATGCAAGAAATCGTTGCTTTTTCTTTGCAACCCAACAACAAAATATACAAGGTTGCACTCGGAATATTTTTGCATTTACGCACCGCTAATTACGTGTTGCTTTTTTCGCATTAGTATTGCGTTTGCAACACTGACACTCGAACAGCTGACATTTTAAAACAAAGCAAACAATAAATAGTAGAGATGGAGCCAGCAGTAATTACCAAAAAAAAAAAAAAAAAAATAAAACGTGAAAAATTAAAAATTGTGTATTAATTTATCAGCTGTTATTTGGGGTGCAATAAAATTTGCAAAGTTGTTAAAAAGGGTGCTCAATATCAGTTGCAATATAACCGCAAACGCAAATAGTAGCAACCAAAAACGCACCAACCGCTGAGTACCGCTATTGTATTCATGTATGTAAAGTATGCATTCACTGTGCATTGGTAGCACGTATGCACATGGGTTGCCATGACACTCACGATAGCAATTTTCCATTCACAGGGAATGAAAGTTTGATGGGGACAAATATTTCCCACATTAATCACGATAGGGGCGATTCACCCATTTCATTGATTTCCCTACTAAAAAGCATCAAAAAGAGTCAAAAGTAATCCAAAAGTAGTCCGACTACTTTCAAGGATCATTCTTGATATTTTATTTTTTTATTTTTCACTTCAGTATAAGCTTAGTTCGTTTCATTTGCCACAAATGTCATGCAAAGTGAAAACTAAACGCTCAGATTATGCGAAATCATATTTTTAAGTAACGAAGCAGCAGAAGTAAATGAATTTTTTATTTTATATTGAAAAACATCTACTAACTACATTTATAGCACTCATTATGTGACGATATGTTGCTTGAGAGGTATTTTTTTTTCAAATTTAAATAAATATTACATTATTACTTTAAATATTATTTAAAAAAATATTATGCTATATACTTTATTCAAATACATAGAACCATAAGACAAGTGAATTTTCCAGTAGTAGTGCGCAAACTATTTTATACGAGCCAACCTCTTACTTGCCTGATTTTTTAAATATTTTAATTAATGCCTCTAATATTTTATTTTACCTGAGTACACATGATTTAACTCGATTTATTCTTTGCTGAATACTTTAGGGAAACATTTATAAAATATTGTTCATTTATTTAAACACCTTTATCTATGACAGCATTATTTACCTTGATTTTACTTTTTGGCACAAAAATATTACATTTGAAAACAAGTTTACAACAATAAAAAAAGGAAAAACCAATAACTTCATAACTTATGTATAAAAAATGAATTTGTTATGTATATATGTAGTTATGTTTCCATATGCTAAAATATTTTTTCCCTCAAGTGTATGCACATACATTTGTATTTATTTTAATAGTTATAAATTAAAGTGGGTCAATTGAGGAATTGATATTGTGTCATCGATTTTTCGATAGCTTCTGGCATGAGAAAAAAAATCTGTTGCGACACATCACAAATCATTTTCTATTCTTCCGAATTTAATTTTTTTGCCGTTTTGCAACTTTTATTTTTAAGGTGTTTTAGAAGGTAATGAAAAACCCGGCTGAGCCAAAATGGAATTTATTTTCGAGTAGTTTTTTTTTGTTTTGAATTATTATTGAACTGCTTTTTATGAAACGGAATTATTTATTTTTGAAAATTTTAATTCACCCATATTGCGAATGCCGACGTCGTTACAAGTATTGTCGTCGTGCAGTGTCATTGTATTGCCGCCGTCAATATTGAGAGTAGTTGCGAGTTATCGTCGACAAGTTTGTATTAATGAGGTCAATATTACGGCGTCGTTGATCTGAATTGACTTTGTTTCTGTCAACAAAATTTTTAGCGTCGACATGTGAATTTGCGTTTCAAACATTTCAGTTAGTGCCATGGAAAAAAAATAAAAATCACAACTTTGCCGCAATTCGAGGTCCTTGTTGCCGAACTCCCAAAAAAACAAGCTTAACAAAAGGGTTTGTAAAAAGTTCAAACCCTTACAAATTCAAGGAAGATTGGGAAGAAATAACGTTAAAATTAAATTCTCTTGGACCTCCAATAAGAGACAGTAACGGTTGGCAAAAAGTAAGAAACGTTTAAAGCATGTACATCTTATAAATGTGTTGTATTATATGTACTTCTTTTTTTGCAGGTATGGAGAGATTTCAAATGCAAATTAAAAAAAAAAATGAGCCACAATAAGGCTAAAATGAATGCTACTGGTGGTGATACATATAAGCATGGCATTTAAACTAAAAAACCCCTTTCTATTGTAGTACATATTTTGATCTTCCTTCTTAGGAGCTTGAATCTTTATATGCGTGCCATCTACGCAGCCTATAACGCCAGGAAATCCGGTCTTCTCAAAAAAATACAACTTACATTCTGCCTTCTCTTCTTCAGTCATTTCAAATTTAATAAAAAGAGGACAGATGACCCTTTCTAAAACATCGAGCATTTCTTCCAAAATTAAAGAAACAGTTGGTTGTGATAATCCAAGATTAAAATCATTACCAACAGTCAATTGGTAGGAGCCTTGAGCCAAGAACCGCAGAGTTGTAGCTAACTTTAACGTGGTCGAAATTGATGATGAACGAATGGCGTTCCTCATTAAAGGCTCAATTTTTTTTTTGTACAAATTTGAATGCTGGTTTATTTAGTCGAAAATATTCCACAAAGCTGTTCAAAAGACACAGAAAAAAAGTTTACGTTTTATTACAAATAAGCGGCAAACTGTTTGATTACTTACGTGGTGTCCGGCAAATTAAAAATGTCTGATTTTTGTCTCATTACTCTTCTATGAATCCTAAGCATTTCTTTATTTTCTTCATCACTGCTTTCACTTGATTCAAACATAAAAAACATTTTTTCACAAAATTAATTATTAAAAAATTTGGAAATCACGTTTATTAAATGTCAAATCATATGGAGATGATATTTTCGATCGATAACACGTCGACGCCAACACATGCGCACAAATTAATACCAAATGAGTGTCGAGTTGACGCCTGCGTCGACAAAATTTGAATGCGGCCAAAAATTGACGATGACGTCGACAACGACATTCGCAATGGGGCTGATTATCTATTAATGAAAATGGCTCGCTGCTCTCGGTTGCCAGTAGAAAAAAATTCAAATATGAACTTAATTATTTATTTGCTTGGAAATTATGGAATAAGTAGTTAAGTTTCAAACAAACTTTTAAGAATTTTTCAGGTCTACTGATGTCGTCGACATGTCGTCGGCATATAGACAGTTGAAAAATACAATAAATTTTTTGAAAAGGTTAATTTTTGGACCTAAATTAGTAGAAAAAAATTGTAAGTCTGGGAGTTCTTTTTCAAATTCAAATATTTCCTTGCAAATCTCGCTTGGATTCCATTCGTCTAATTTCAATCCGCCTAACTTGCGTTATTGACATGATCCTTTTAGGGTTTTTGTCGTTAGGAGTTCAAAGTACCGCTCGGTACCTTCAAAGTGGAACAGAATCTTCGGATCGTCTAGCGATGGATCTACAAAATAAGTTTTTAAAAGTTCATGATATACTTCTTTTCAACGTTGCCTAAATCAATATTAATGTAATCATTGAAAACAATATTAATTTTTAGTTTCCCGTAGATATGAATACGTATGCGTACAGATCATTAGGAAAATGTATAATTTTTCCAGTGTATAATTTCGAATATCCTGTAGTTCGTTGAGGAGGTTGCTGAGCAAAAACATGTTAACAGGAGTTATTTTCAATAACGGTGTATACCATTGAAAGTAAATTGTCTGCCAACTATTGCGTCCACCGTACGAAATTTTCAATCACAACAATATCACAACTGACTCATAATATTTGTTGTTAAAATACACCCGAATTTTGTAGCCTGGCTCTTTTGAGCCATCTAGCATGTGATACTGGATCCGGTTCAGTTCTCGCTAGTTGCCTTGAAACGCTGCCATTCGAAACACCTTTAGCAATATAGTATAGGATAACTTACATCCATTGACGGTTTCTTCTGTTCATCTGGAGGATGTTTTCAAGAGGGATCAACCGGACAATTTAATTGATGATTTAAAATAGTATGACATATTGGGAATTGCTTTAAATTGTTATAAGTATCTGTAGTAAAAGTATAACAATATTTATTGTCTTTTGAGAACCTCAACCGCTTGCGATTTTCCAATGGCTTCCACAAATTTCGGAAGGGCAAGTTATGAAAACGTAGTAATCAAATTCAAGTCGTCACAATCTGACTGTCTCCATATCACTACTTGTAACGTCAGCATTAGAGCAACGCAAAAGAACGAGGAAGTTTCTTCTCTTGAAAAACTGAATTTGAAGCTTCTTGTTTTGCTTCAGCGTTTTTTACTTTTTGCCTTTGAAGCTTACAGAACCAAGTCATTTTAAATGTGGACCATGAACGATGACTAAATGCGATTCCTTCAGCATTGTCGGTTTTTAAGCTTCATAAAATTTGTTCGGGTCTATACGCCGTTTGTGCAATTTTCAAATGGAAACGCTTCCAAATACCCTTTTTGGCGTTGGAGGAGATTGTTTTTTCTAAATTTTGTTATTCTTTTCTTTCTATTTTGTTTTTGTCACAGTCCTGTGACCTGATCGCGATTATCTTTGAAAGTCATTTCTTCAAACAAAGCTGATCCTAGGCAAGATGATGCCCTTACGTTTGACCCGTTAAATCTAACACTTATGATTGAAAATGTTGGTATGCTGTGGTTTGAACAACACATTGATT
Source organism: Sturmia bella (assembly GCA_963662145.1). Lineage (NCBI taxonomy): Eukaryota > Metazoa > Arthropoda > Insecta > Diptera > Tachinidae > Sturmia > Sturmia bella. Next base: position 24,667,597 of record OY759170.1, read on the forward strand.
CGGTCGATGGCTCAGCCATTTTCGTAACTATTCTGATGGAGTTGGCTCATACGTTTTGTAACTGGATGATTGAAGCGTTAGTGCTGCAGCAAAGACTACTTTTTCCGTAAGATCCTCAGCAATAGGCATCGTACTGATACCTATTGTGGCCTGTGCTGAGAATCTTAAGGGTCACCTGAAATTTTACCACAGCTGCAACAGTTGACTATTTGTTTTGTATCATCAATGAACAGTTGAAACTGATGAAAATATTTTGCCCATTCAGCTAATTGCATGTGTTTTCCGATTAATGTTTTCGCGTTTTTTGCGACAGGTAATCTATTAACTGGATCCATTTTCAATTTGTTCCAAATTTCTTAAACTTTAACGACAACATTTTTCGACTGATCGCCCAAAAAATGTAATATTCTAAAATTTCGACAGAAATTCGCAAAGAAATTCCACTTAATTCATTTTCTGAACCTAAAAGTAGTTCACTATATAAACACATGTGCTCTCAAGCCTGTGCTGGTGGCTCTTCCCGTTCTTTCACATTGTATTCTAAGTTTTCTGATGACGCTAATAATGATGATTGATATATTTGCATTCCATTCTGTGCACCTCACATCCGAATCAACTGAATCCAAAAAATTTAAAACAATTATTCTTGGCCTAAACAGATCTAATCAGTTGCCCTTTTCTCCATCTATATGCCGCCGAAATGGCATTGATGCTACTCAACTTGGCAGTAGACGTGAAAGCACTCATGTTCGAAATTTTACTACTTACTTTGTTATTCCCACAAATACACCAGTAAAGTTTGAAACATCCTTTTAAGTTTTTGTAGATTCAACTCATGAGTTGAGCAGGATCAAAAACATGTTGCCGGCATATAGACGCCTGTCGTTAGCACATTTTATTTGGCCCTTTTAGCAAATAATAATTAATTTCATTTGGGAATATGAAAAACTAATGAATCTTTTATTATTCGAACTTTTTCTTGTATAATTATTTTTTTTGTATTAAGTTTATCTTTGTCTTATTTAGTTAAAAGTAATATAGAAAGAACTTGAGCCTGATAAACTTAATACAAAAATAATTTTAAAAAATAATAAAATAAAATTTCAGAAAAAGCCAAAAAAAAATTAAATTATTAAATGTCATATTTTCTTCTCATTTTAAAAACTATCTCAAAGTCAATGGCTCAACATCGACAAATGTTGGTCCTTCCAAAGCGACCCACCCTAGTGCATATGTACAGGCATAAAACTATACAATAAAACATACCCTGTTTTTTATTTTTGTTCAATTATAAAATATTCAGCAACAAAACATTTTTTTGTAAATTATTTAAACAAAATATGATATGAAAAATTTGTTCTAAAATGTAATTCAACAATGTTTTATTTTTTATGAATACCGGTGTGGATGTTTTACTGTAAATGAATTTGGAATGAAACCGTGATAGACCTTATTTTCCATCTAAAAATAAAAAACGTTTAAGCAAAAATTCATTTGTATTATTACAAGAAATATGTGTGTATGTACGATTTTTCTCGTTTTTTTTTTTTGTGTATATAATTTTCTGTGCAAATTTCTGTGCAAGCCCTTTAACTGCCTCAACCATATATTATTGTTTGTATGTATTTTGAAACTCATGAAGTTTTGTGAAAGAAATATAATTAAATGGACGTGCCGCTTCTTAACCAGTTCAATATTAAAAATGCTTTTAAGAGGGAATTGATAAGATGCTCACAGAAAATCTTAGCAAATTTCCTTAAGTAAAGCCTCGAACCATTCAAACCACTGCACACCCAGAAAAAGCGACTAACTATGTTATTTATTTAAAGCATTAGAGAATAATTACAAATTATAAACAATGTACATATATATATATATATATATATATATATATATATATATATATATATATATATATATATATATATATATATATATATATATATATATATACATATATATATCAGGCCATGGCTTCGAAGCCTTATACTCATTAATTTTGCTTTATATTATGATCTTAAATTAAATGATATATATTAGTTTCTGAGTGTTAGGATTCGATAGGAGGGATATAGGATCGGGATTTTGTTTAAAATAAGTTCCCGTTGTTTGTGGAATCTTGGGCATATTGAGAAAATGTGTCTGATTACACTACCGGATTCTATAACGCAGTCGCAGACTCTTGGTGTGGGCAAATTTATTAACTATGTTATGGCATGTAAAACATTCTTTCTTACGTATAACGAAATAAAAAAAGGAAATAATGGTGTTATTCACAATATTGAAATGAATCGTAAAGATATAGCATTTTGTAAAACTATTGTTTTATATTGAATTATTAATTTTACTGGCTGAATTGACACGTCTAACTGTATTGCTTATGGCTGTATGTGAAAAGACAAGTGCAGGTATAGTAGATTGATACAAAAGCAATTTACAAACAATTTACTCAGAAGGTTTCCAGTCGGGAAACCAACTTTACCATTTTAAATAAGATTGTTACTGTCTGAAGAAGCTATCATTGGTATGACTCGTACTTTAAAATTGAAAAACCTTAAACATATAATGGGAAAAATAAGTGAGAGGATATAATATAAAAATCAAAAACATATATAAGCGCAAATTGAAATTCTAACAGCACTTAAACGTACGTCATAGAGTTTATTCTTAAATTACGTAAGAGCGAACCACGAAGTTTTTAGAAAGCAAGAAACACCTTAAAGGTTTTTTTGGCACTTGGCGTGAAGCTTATGAGTTTCTTGAAATGGCTTTACTTAGCACCAACGAAATGTCGTCGGCATATAGACAGCTGAAAAAACAGTAAATTTTTTGAAAAGCTTCATTTTTTGGACCTAAATTAATACATTTCAATTGGCTCTCAAAGCAGATAAATAATTAAGTTCATATTTGCATATTTATTAACTGTAGTGTATTTTTTGTTTAATGTTGTTTTATTTTTCATTCAACTTCTTGTTATCTTTCCTATTAACTTTTTTCCAGTGCTGTCCTTAATTTTTTCGCCCGAAACGTGTAACTCATAAATAGGTTCAAAATTGCTGGGTTCTTGCATAGTCCGCGTTAAACTTTATTCTGTATAACTTGGTTTATATACATTAACTTTGTTGATATCAGTCTCTAACGCGTTAAAAGCGTGTTTCTATTTGAAACACGCTTTTAACGCGTGTTTCAAATCAAAATCAAACTAAAACATGTAACAGTGTTGTGTTGAGAAGGGTACAAATTTGCCACTGTACGTTTAAACAGTTTGTTGTGCTATCTGTTCTTTTTTTTTTTTGATTTTTCTTGAAAAGTTGATGGAAAAACTTTTAGCTTGACAAATTATATTTTTTCTTGATTCTTGACATACATGGTAAAAGCTTGAGAATCAAGCCAAATCAAGCCCGTCTGGCAACCCTAATACGAACAGATATATGGGAAGTAACCATCTACGAAACTTGTTTGTCTTTTTCAGTATAGTTCTCCTTAAGGTAAATAATGAAATTGTAAACATGTGACATATTTCATAGCTCCAAAGGAAGTTTGATTTTGATACGATGTTTTGAAATTTCGTTAGATTTCTCGATAAGTTAGGTGAAAATACTTCGAGTGTATAATACAGAATTTCCAATAGAAAAATTAATGAATGAGAAGCTCTTTAACTTGTGCTGATACACAATTTTTTTGCCTACAACTTCATTAAACGAGCACGACAAAACGATACAGCATTTTATTTACAGGTCTTAGAAAGCGTTTTTGATACCCACCTTCAATCAAATTCTTAGTTGTAGTTAATCTGTAGACGTTAAGATCTAAATTACAATATCATATTTTTGCGGTTCCTTTATAAAAATAAACAAATGACTATTATTTCCTTAATATGGCAATTTAAGGCAAATGTTTTGTTATCACGAAACTAAACCCTGAAAGACCATATGATTTTTTTTATTTTGGAGCCGAATAAAGACACAAATCAAAAACTTCATGGTAGAAAATTTTGTATTTCTTTGTTGATTAGTGTTATTTGCTGCAACCTCAAATTAAATTTAAAAAAAAAAAACAACACACATTCAGCCATGTTTAAAGTTGAATTTTTTGTTTCATGAATAAAAATATTTGCCATGAAAAATACCTGAGGGATCTTTAGTTTTAAAAACCAATTAGTAATTAGAAAATCTACAATAAATAATGCTAACAATTATTACCATAAATTTTATGTGTTTAAATAAAATTTACAATGTACAAATTTTACAAAAAGGCGTGAAAATATGATTAAGCGCCAGTTTAGCAATTGAAAAAATTAAATTAACACACGACATAAATGTCGCAAAAATAAGTGTGTAATTAAACATGTATGAATTGTAAAACTATTTGTGCTAAAATCAATAACAGATGTGTTTCTGCGGAATTTCGCCTTTGTACGTGTATATTTTTTTTATACTAATTTTGAGTCTTTCATATAGAAACACTAAACTATAGAAAAGTCAATGTTGAATAATCTGTTAGTTACGGAATTTTGCCTTTTGGGTATCGATATGTAAGTTGTTTTTTCCTTCCGTCAGTTAAAATTGCTTTATTGCTTTGATAAGCAAACAAAATGTTTCTTCCATACTACTTTTATTTCATAAAAAAAAATTTATTTTAATTTTTGAGGCTTCGTCTGGTGACCGTTTGAAACTGCAATTTTTGATTTTTTGTTAATAACTTCCAAATTTGTGCACCGATTTTAGTCATTTATGGCTTTTGTTTTTGAAACTTTCTTAGTTATGAATGGCTGAAAATTCGTCAGCATAACTTTATTTTTAAAATTTTTTATTCTGTTTTAAAGAACAAAAAATTTCGAACTTTTGCAAAAAAATTCAATTTTTTTCATCGAGAAAAAAAATTATATTTTCTAAATATTAAGGTTATTGAAAGATATTTTTGTTGGTGAATTTCGGCATTTATAGTTTTTTGCACCGTTTTTGAGTTAAGGGAATATGTATATGTTGTCCTACCTCCCCCAGTTTTAAAACAACGGTATAAAAAAAAAAACGCTTAGCACCAGTGAATTCAATACACCCGAATTAGGTTTAGCCGCTGGGTGCGCCGTTTGTCGGAATAAAAGTTTTGAGTAATTATACCAGTTAATTTTCCCCGTTTCTTATTTGTGTTTCATATCCATAGTACTGACAAGTGCAGTTATTAAAAATTATCTTAACTGAATGGGCATAAATTTTATCTTCTGGCATTTTCAAATATACTTCTCCTTTAATTTTTGAAAGTGTTTGCATGTTAAGGTCCATTATAAGCTGCCAATTACAACACTTAATTAAGTTTTATTTTATGTTCTTTAAGGTGTAAAATGAATTTAATTTCACGCTAATTTCACAATTATCATTGAAAGTAGATAAGAACTGGTGTGGGTTGTTCTCCTCTCACCACAAGCCTTCGCGATTCTAGTGAATTGGAAATTAAAACAATATTAATTTTGTTTATGCCCGCCGACATTATATTTTTTATTATAGGATGAAAAATTTATAAAGTTTTGTTTTTGGCTTTTGCCTTGCCAGTAAGTATAGGCGTGAGGTGGCGTCAATGTTTGTTATTAAAATACAAATTGCGATCAAAGTCATATAAAATATCAAATACTTTTTCCAATTATTGCTGGGAAGATATGAATATAATTGTGTATCTTAAGAGCCAAAGTAAATGAGTTTAATTTAGCACAACAAATTCACCTCAAACTTAAGAGTCATAAATTTGTATGTAATGGTCCTGCTGACATCGCCCTCTTCCCTCATTTTCAATGTATATTCGCTCATTAATGTGGAACTTTTTGAAATTGGTGGAATATCATGAATAAAATGAAAAGTTTTAATTGTTTAATAAAGGCTGTTATTTTTCGCTGTATAGAACTTTAAGTTGGCATTACTGTTCAAGATGGCGACCGATTTAACAGCTGTCAAGTGATTTATGCTCAGTTTGGTTTGGCAATTCATCATGAATAGACTCACGTCTGCACAACGCCTGCAAATAGGCCCTTAGTGCAAAACGAGATTGCCGTTGTTCTCGATTTTCATAAGCGAATTGTGTTTAGCGATGAAGCGCACTTCTGGTTGAATGGCCCAACAAACAAAACTGCCGCATTTGGAGTGAAGCTAATCCTCAAGTGTATGTCGAAACATCGTTACATCCAGAAAAACTGACTGTTTGATGCGCTTTATGGGCTGGTGGAATCATTGGTCCGTACTTCTTCAAAAACGATGATGGCCAGAACGTTACAGGCAATGGTGATCGGTATAGATTGCTAATGTGTGTGAAGATAAATTTTAAAATTTTGAACCACGGACACAAACCTTCAAAGTTAACAGACCTCTGTTAACGTGATAACATGGCTCTGTTAAGCCCGAAAATTCAAATTTTTATAAAAAAAAATACATTCAAAACAAAAATTTAGAAAAAACGTATTGTTAATTAACACCAGCTAATATTTTCAAATTGAATTTTAATGAAACGGAGTCACAAAAGTGTCAAACGAAGTCGCAAATGAGGAAATTAAAAAAAAAGGACTTTGGTCCTTTTCTCGAAAACGGTAGGAGATGGTCGAAAGAAAATTATTGGACATCGTTTTAGAGCCCATCTAATATAATGTCCAATAGTCAAAATGTTTGAAGCTGCGTTTTTGTGAAAAATATAAGCATTTTTAAAAAAATCGACCCCTGAAATTCGAAAAAGGACTTTGGTCCTTTTCTCGAAAACGGTAGGAGATGGGCGAATAAAATTTATTGGACATCGTTTTAGAGCCCATCATATATGTATAATGTCCAACAGTCAAAATGTTTGAAGCTGCGTTTTTGTGAAAAATATAAGCATTTTTAAAAAAATCGAAAAAAACACCCATTATAAATATTTTCCAAAAAAACATTTTTTTTGTTTTCTGAGCCTCTTTCACTTACAATTTGAAAGAGCCATCAACTAGTTTCAAAAACGCACTAAAACTTCTTTTGTATAAAATTTGTCATAAAGTTGTATAAAAGAAGCGTTATAGAATTCAATTGCACACTCATATCTTTTTTATCATTAAATGCGCTGCAAAGAAAGTCGTATTAAACAAAAACCATACATAGAAAAATTACCATATTTCAAACAAAAATAAGAAATATACATATGTTCCTGAAAAAATTTCAAATCACAATGTCAAAGGTAACCAAAACCACATGAAAAGGTTGAAATAAACTTTTCTCTAAAAAAAAGTATTTGTGTGTAATGATTATAACTATAACAAATATGAAAATACATAAAATAGAATTGATAATTACAGAAAATATGAAATACGTAAAGACATAAATTGCAACACCAGAAAAATAAAATAACACAGTATTACAATTGAAATTCGGGCCATGGCATTAAGTATCACCAGTCAGTAATGGAGAGCTCAGGTAGTAGGAGGGCGAAGCGATGTTGCGTCATCATCTAGGTTCACAGCAATTTAGCTGTTGATAATTGCTGGCGAAGTATTGAAAATAAATATATACAATTGTTTCAAATAATTTTTTTATAAAAAACAAAGATCTAATTTAATAATCTCAAGATCAAATAATATACAAATAAAACAATTAATAATTGTAAATCATATAGTTCGACTATGAAGTAAAATTAATGCTGGGCCCGGAAGTTTAAAAACGTTGTTCTCACTGATACAAGAGCACAAAATCAACGCGGGTGGACGCGGGTGAGCAAAAAGAAAAAAGTATCTTGCAATCAACAGAAATAAACCCGCATTGATAAAATTGAAAGTTGAACAATAGCATTAAATATAGTAATGAAGAGCTCAAGGGGTAGGCTGACGGAGTGCTGCTCCTTAAAAACAGTATGTAATTAGTACGACCTGGGGTAGAAATTAATTGAATGCTGATTATTACTTCTGGTTCTATATTGTGCAGTGCTATCTCAACACACTTTTCCTTTGTGTAAATATGTTGAGATATAGACAACTGGTGCGGGTCTATAAGACGTAATCCAATCCAAAGTTTTCAGAAGAAAGGGTGACAGACTTGTGAAAACTTTCGGGGTATTGTGCGAGATTTTTGCACCTTTCACCATGGGGCCGGTTCATAGGACCGTCTGAGACGGACCTTGAAAATCCAAAGCAACCATGGGACTATGAACTCTGCATTTTTTGTAGGTTGTTGGAGATGGTGCGATTTGGACCCGGTGTCCTTATTAGCAGGTGACCAGTCATCTCCTAGTCCTAGTCTGCACATTGCTTATGCACTCCCAGGCAGTACATGCTGCAAGTGCCAAGGTGCATTCATGAGTACCTCAAGAGTCTCCTGCTCATGAAACTACCATCCTGCTTTTTAACGAAAGATGAAAAATGCTGCGTAGTCAGTAAGATTTTGCGAAGCCTACTTGTCTGAGAGATCCACTCTGCTGCAGAAAAATCTTTAGGACTTTCTCTTCCCTTTACTAATCTGGTTTCTAAAACAGTTTACTAAGATTTTGCACTGTGACCGATTTCCCAGTATTTGTGCCTCATTGAATAAACTTCGTGACTCTTTCCGAGCCCTCATTACGTCAGTGTTCCACCGTGGAGATTCACTCTTACCATGGCAGACATTTGATCTACAAGATGCAGATGTAATTGTCTTAAAACAATTAGCTAAGAAATCAACCATCACATCTATGTATGCGCAATTCCGTGTTATCAAAGGCTCTAGAAGAATATTTGATAGATACATACTGTGCATCTCCCAGCCCGATTTTCTTTCATTTCGTTTGGGTGTAACCATGACCAGAGAACGTATTGTCCCTAGAGGCTCTTCATCCCCTAAGTAAATCCAAATGCCCAGCGCTAGCTAGCATAATATCAAGAACCTGACTACTATTAGAAACAACAAAAGTGAGTTCTAACCCAAAGTTCATTGCGTCATTTGCGGTTGCAAAGAATAAAATCAAAAATTTGCTTATCCTCTGCGGTTGTGTCGGAGATGCACCATGATAGGCATTGGCGTCTGCTGCAATGATCACTGGCTGGCTGTTATATCTGGCCATGCCTGCTACATCGTGAACCAAAGATGGTGATAATTCGCATTCGTGCGCCTTATAGCTGGAGACCACTTCTAAGGTATTGTCACCTGTCTCCCATGCTAACGCTGCATCTGTACCTGCATCGCTGTAGCATAATATATGTATGCACATGGTCTGATGATAAAATTACTCACAGATTAACTTGTATCCCTTTCATCCCTTGTCCACAAATCTTGCCTTAGTAAAGTTAGGGAACCTGGAGTAGAATCAGCTCCTCTTTTCTGTTGGATATTCGGAGGAGCAGTACAACCGAGCTTTCGAACGGTGAAGGTTACTTTGAGCTACCCTCACCACCTGAGCCACCCTTTTCATCATTGTAAAGTGACTTCGTCAACTTCTTCTTCAAAAATGCATAAATAAAGAACACGGGGATGAATTCAGCACCTTCTCATCACTTTAAATTAGTGATAAAAATAACTAAATATTAATAAAGCCGACAACATATTGCTTTGACATATTGTGAAACTCCATAAAAGTAACAAAAACATTAAGAAAAGAAAAGTTTATGGAAAGTTGAATATAGAGCGAAAGTATTTCAAGTGCTCACTAGGTTGAACACAGTTGAAATAAAATATATACACCGGTATTCATATAAAAAATAAAACATTGTTGAAACATATTTTACGACAAATTTTTCATATAAAATTTTTTCTAAAATGTATTTCAGCAACGTTTTATTTTTTATGAATACCGGTAATAACGTTTACCAGGAGCTGAATTCGAAATAATTAACAATTGTTCCACTACGACATGTGTAAAAAAAAAAATAACTTGGGGACTGGTTATACATATATTTGACTCCTCTACGGGCACCTTAGAGCAATTTAGTGTCATGGAGGAAATGGAAATTTTATTTTCGAGGCGGCTGAATATGGGCTCGTAGAGGAGTCAATTGCATGATTAACCTCCAATATTTTTTCTCTTAATGCTGCAATCGATCAAAAAATCCATTGCGAGACATCGATTGCTAAATCGACTCACGCTAAGATACAACTTTCCTTGCTTGCTCGTAGTGCATGGTCAATTGAGGCAAAATTCTGAACACAACTTGCAGGGATGCAACACAGGGTTGTCTTTTTACTATTTATGAAATAGCTGCTTTAGAGGTGGACACTTGTTTTGCAAAAATATACAGGGTTAATTTCACTTTTGCGAACATTGCTCAAACGAGCTAAAATATTTGCAGATAGGAGACACCCATAATGTCTCGGTGGACGAATTAGTAGTGTCATACCAAAGTCACGTGGTCACAGGTTCGGGTCCTGCCGAAGGCTCTTCTGTTTCTACAGACAAGCAAAACTCTTGGCAGTTTTGTGATTTAATAAAAAAAATCTTGGAGGTCAGATAACCTTTATGTGAATCAATTAGCTTTTTATGCATTATTTAGTCACGCGTATTTGTATCTGCATGCATCAAATTTGAGTTTTAATTGTTAAGAAAAATTCTTACAAAAATAATTGAAACTACCTTAATTTCAACTGCAGCGAAAAAATTATCTGATGTAGAATCACACACGCATGTACTGACTTACATCTTTATAAACTTTCAAATATGAGCAAACTGTTGAAGAAGTTCTCAAATGTCTTGCATTTCAACAATTTTATTTTACATAAAATAACACTCACAAATCTTAAGATAAATATTCATTTGTGTGCATTAAATTTGTGAATTCAGAAACATATTTACTTTGTTCCTGAGCTGTATTTACCAGTGTTGCCAGAACAGTTTTGTCCTATATCCTTAAATCTATAAATGGAATTTGTAAAATCACAAACAAAAAATCGAAAGAAAAAATCTCTGCCCTCAGAGGACAGCCCCTACGTCTACATTACATTATACCAAAACTACGAAAATAAGTTATCTGGAAGAAGAAAGAGGAAGTAATGTCTTTAGACATATGACGTAACAAAAAAGTATTAAAAAATAAAGAAAATCAATGTTGTAGACATTTTCTTTAAATTGAACAGGTGAGAATTATATATTTTTCTTAGCAACGATTGCATAGAAGTCGTTAAGAAAAAAACAAAGTTCTAAATTAAAGTTTTTTCTACTTCTACTTGATTTTAGTACGAATCGTAAATGAAAATTTAAGTGCGGTTAACGCAAAAGTGCACTTAAAACAAGCCGAATAGGGATTCTTAAAGAGAATCAATCCTGTTAAAGCTGAAAATACGAAATCCCTGTGTGTGTGTGTTTGTACAAGTATTGAATTTTGTTTTAAATTTATAATTTCTACGATGCACAGGGGTATATTTGTCCAATTTAAGCGGCCAAAATTCGAATTTTCAAAACTCACTTTTTCTTTAACTACCCACCGTGGGGTGAAGAGAATAGAATGCTGGACTAGATTCCGTTATTTTTTAATTCCTTTTTGCTTTCGTTCGCTCTCGCCACGCAGTCATAGTTTCGTGTTGCTAAAGGGCAATTCAGACTATTATACTGTGTATTAATACCTGCCAAAAATTCAAATAATACGTGCAACTGTGATGGTGTGAATGCGAAAAAAAATTGACATCCCATAAGACTTCACCGTTTTTTGAAAATTTTCTAAACGATAATACATTTCATTCGATCAGAGTTGTTTTTTTAACACAAGCAGCTGTTGACAAATTTACTAGCCAGTTGTTTCACAGCCGATGGCGTGCCGTCACTGATGGTATTTGATTTCGTTATACAAGGGTTCGAAATTTGGAATTTGGTTACCGTATACAAATGTATTTTGCTCCGGCTGTATTTAGAAGATAAAATATTTTTGTGTTATTCAATTTGCTTCTATTTTACATAACTATTATTTTAGCTGCTGAATATTTTTTAGCTCCGGCACGTCCACCGCCAACATGAATTTGCTCTTCTGCCGCCGTGTAAGGTTTTATGTTGGCACGTTTATTCTGTGTTTAAACATATGTATGATTAACGTATGTACATACATATGCAACAGCTGTTTTCTTTTCCACTCAAATTTTTTATTTTATTTGAAGTGTGATGGTGTGAATGTAAAATGTAATTTACATTAGACTTTTTGACAGCCGCAAGTAATCTTATTATACTTTCATCTCACAAAACTCGATAAAAGTATTTATACTTGTATAATAGTCTGAAGTGCCCTTAATTGGGCATATGCTTTTTTGCTGTGTTTGAGACAAGTCAACGTAAAAAAAACTTGAGTAAAAGCGTGTTTTCAGTTTATGAATTTTATTAAAATGGATAATTGTAATGCATTCATTGTAAATATGATATAATTCACATAGTTTAATAGGAATATAATATATACTGGTACCGGCAGAGCTACATTGAAAATGATGGAATTTTTGTTAATTTTAATTGATTAAAAAAATCAAATATAGTCATAAAGTTGTATGACACCACTTAACGCAACTGAGATTCTCGCTCGGGTGTGTTAATTGATATTTCATTGTTCGGAAAAAAAAAATTGGCTGCATATATGTGCGGATGACTATTTTATGGTCCTTTGAAGTATGCTACTGCTGAAAAATGTACCAAAAATTCTGATGCTTTACTGTACATGCTGCTTTATTGCACACTTCTTTTACACATTTCATTTTAAATTTTTTAGCATTTACGATATCTCATCAAATTCATAGTTCGTGAACACGTTTTACGAATTTCCGAAATCTGCAATATTTCATCAATAATTGCTAATATAGCTGCTGCCCAAAAACATGGAATGCAATGCGGAAATTATTCTAAAGAAGATATGACTTGGTTAAAAAATAGTTTTGCGAAATTCAAAAGCAATTTAAAAAAAAATGGGCTGAAGCCCATAGAAAAGCGTTTTCATTAATGCTAATCAGCCGTGGATAAAAGGGTCTTTTTCTATATCAAAAGTGGTTAATCATGCTGGGCGGCCTACTGGCCGATTGATTTTATACTCATATTTAAGAAATGCCTTAAATTTCAAACTGATATATCACATTTTTATCTTTTCAATAAAAACAGAATTGTTTGTTAATTTTTCATTCTGCACGACTTGGAATTTCTTTAAAAAGTATTACCTTTTAATTGGTTTGGGGAAACACCCTCTTAATACCCTACGTCTTTTTGCTTGTTTATATAAATTTACAAATGCCACAACATAAATATTTCTAAATATTTTGCATACAAAATTCAATCAAAATAATTTTGGCCCCCTAGTTGGCCAAATACCCCTCTGTGCGATGGCTGAATTGGTAGAGTGGCTAGAATGGCAGTAGTTGCTTTCCAGCTGCGAATCGACAAAGAGACAAAATAATTTATAAATCGTCGTTATTAAATTAAGGAAGTGGAGCAGATTATTTTAGGTACGAATTTGTCATTAAATAGGCTTCAGAAACATCGAATCAAGTGCATAGTCATCGCACTCAAAACGAATTCAATCCTTCATTTCCTTCATTCAAACAGTGTCAAAAGTACAGCGCTCTGGTTTTTAAAACGAATTTAAACTATATTCAATCCGAATCCAGGATTGGATATAGCTAAAATCAGTCCGAAACTGGGATTGCATGTGTCTGAAATTAAGTTTTTAGCGCTTGAAAATCCATACTTACCGCACTTGGGACTGATTTTAGTACAAATGGATTGATTTTTTTTCAATGTAGTAATACAATTACATGTATTGCATTTTTAATTAGGATTTATTTAAATTCTCATTACTGTCCTTAACGTATTACAAAGTAAATACTTGAGAGTTTCTCAAGCATACTTACGAGTAGACATAAATTATACTCAAATGAAAAATTACCCGTCGCACAGCGTTGCGAAACCGGAATTTTTTGGAAATCATATTGCCTAAACTGTAATTTTAATTGTATCGACGAGAAACTTCTACAAATTGGTCAGAATGAAATTTCAAACAGAATGAGTGAAAAAAAATTTAGACCGAAAAAAAATGTTGGGTCAAATTTTCAACAAAAGTCAAAAATTTAAAAAAAATTGTTCGAAAAATTAAAAAAAAAAATGTATTTTAGTTCTTCTTTTATTTATTTATAAATACCCTATGATTAGTTTTTAAAATAAATTATAGGGTGGTCCAAACAAGAACTATAAACGTAAAATTTTCATGATTTTTCGATATTTGTTGAATTACTCTGAAATTTTATATAAAACCAAAATCTATTTCATTTCTTATTTGAAAGGTGGCAATAAAAGCTTTAATTTGATACCGGTTTGAAGTCAATAGCTTCAGTCTTAAGAGAGTTATGCTCATTTTTGTGGAGTGCTAGAATAGATGTAGAATAAAAAAAACCTTGAAGATACTATTTTATAACACAGGCATATTCTATTTCTATGGAATAAATACTGAGAGTGATATACTAAAATCGCTATAACTCCCAGGAGGGCAGGTATAGGCAGCTGATTTTTTCACAGTTCGTTGAAAACAAATTATGTAACATTTCTGTAGTGGTTTGGAACTGGGACTCTCTGGGACTTTTTAGATATTGCTTACCTAACCCAAATTTTAAGGAAAACTGGACCTTTAGTCGGGTTTTCGCTCTAAAAAAGGTGCATATGAAAATGTCTCAAACAACATTCCTTTTTTTACAGAAGATACTTGTCCGAAGGCAGATTTTTTTTCCGAACCAAAATATCTATCACCAAAATCAAATGAGATCATTTTGAATACAGCCCTGACATCCCCTCTTTTCGTGAAAATTTTGTATATTTGACTTCTAAAATCAATTAAGAATCAACGGACCAACATAAAAATAAGCTTTATGTGTTTTTTGTTTACTTGAAATGTCTGTGACAAAATTGCATTATTAAAAACACTGAAAAAAAATAAACGGAAAAAAGTTACATTTCCACTAGCCGCAACACAGTGCGTCGCTGATTTTTAGGTAATTTTTGAAAGGGTAAACATTGAATATTACATACATATATTTATTTTCTTGAGCTGAAGATCTTTTTTTTTTAGGGTATTTGAGTATTTTTGTCGATACCTCGCTCTCCTTCGGATAGCTTCTTCAGGACAATAATATTGAAAAAACAACATTTTTCAATATTATTGTTCTGAAGAGAGCGAAATATCGACACAAATACTCAAATACTTTGATAAAAAAGGCCTGCAGCTCAAGAAAATAAATATATACACCGGTATTCATAAAAAATAAAACATTGTTAAAATACATTTTAGAACAAATTTTTTCATATCAAATTTGTTCTAAAATGTATTTGAGCAACATTTTATTTTTTATGAATACCGGTGATAAAATATAAAAAATTGGTCGAAAAAAACCAAGTATTAAATCTTTGAATTTAACCAAATTGAAAAACGTTGTCCAAGTTCACTTGGACAATTATCATCTATTTGGTTTTAATAGTAGATTTCATTTGAATTTAGAATTTGTAAATTATTCGCAATTGTTGCTCCTGAATTTGTTTATCTTTTTATTTCTTTAGTTATCTGTTCAAAAGCTTTACAATGTTGAAGATGCTTTTGCTGTCCAAAATGTTGCTTTACGAGGACGAGTGGAAATTTCCATGGGAAAGGATGAGAACAACTAAAACTGAAGTTTTCAAGCATTCCATTTTGTATCACCGCAACTTTAACATTGTATTGACTGCGTATAAATATAAAAATTTAAGTAACCTATACTAGTAGTTGATCTAAATCTAATTTGAAAATAAAATTGTTGAATTACATCAATCGAATCAAGGTCTACTTACCTTAAAGAGACGTTCCTATCAATACTTACCTGAGGTAACTATTAACCAATTGCTCCAACTACAACCAAAAGAAAGGTTTCCCATTTACTCAAATACTTATCCCTTCTTTTCATTTCCTTTCCTAAACTACGAATAGAATTTATTCACACCGAGTAAATTATATTAATAAGTTGGTTAGAGTCCTAAATCTAATCCAAATTATTTGGGCGCAAGTTTTATGTCCCACAAATTTGTTCAAACGTATAGGAAAAAAACATGCGGTTCAAGAAAATTATACCAAAATTCCCAGAACGCCATAATTTCCCAACTAAAGATTGATAGCTTGGAATTGGACAAAAAGGAGTCTATATTCGAGAGAAAAAAATACATGTGTATACAATTGCATAACAACTATTTTATTGCAATTTAACAGTTTAGATGAAGAAAACCAAAGAAAATATTAATCAAAAATTCCAGCTTATGCGTAATTAAAAATTCTATTCAAGCAGGCAGTTGGACCCAAATTAGTACTAGTTCAAAATTATAGAAGCTTAAAAATTTCCAATTTTTTTTGGAATGTAAATGTTATTTCTTGCAGCATAAATAAACAGAAAACCTTGATTGTACATTCATCTCAGCAGAGAGAAAAATAAATTTTATTGTTCACATTTGTTTTAATAGTTTAGAAGTAAAATTTAAATGAAAATATTTTCTTTTGCACAAAAAAAAGTTTCACAGGTGAACACTGTGAGCACGAACAATTACTATCTTTACACAAAACGCATAACTATGAATAAGAAAAGGAAGGAATTACATCGAACGTATGAGAAGTTTGTACATCTAAATGAATCTGTGTTGTTATTTATACATTAAGGAGGTTTCATATCTTCATATCAAATCCTCTCTGTTTTTTTCATACAACTGTCGAGTCCAACTATATTCGTTTCACATTGCAGTTTGCATATAACAATATTGTCTGAGTTTAACAAAAAATATGGTTCCTCATGATAGTGTTATGATGGAATATGACAGCAATATAGTTACCCTAAATCCGTTTTAATAATATGCTTGGAAATGGTAATGGTATGTTTGCAAGTAACACTCCTATTGTGGACTATGACAATAGTATTTTTGAATACAGCAATAAAACTATTACTGGCCACAATAGCCTAACCGATTGGAATATTTACAGAAAACAAATAAATATTTTTACGTACATCCATACAGCATTCACAGCTGCAGCTTTTTATTTAATTTATTTATTTTTTTTTAATAAAGAAAAATGTTTATTAATAAGCACATATAAATTTTCAATCACAATACAAAAATTGTAAAAAAATTAGCTGTCAACGGCAACAGCAAGCCTTTGTTATTATTTGCTTACCTTTTGATATACTATGGTTGTGACAAATAAAGCTTATTCAAATGTTCATTACAAAGTGGTTGTAGAATTTGTTTTTTTTTTGTTCAATGAATTAAACCATATTTAAATTTTCATGGATGGTGACAACAACATGATCAAACAATAAAAAAAAACCGTGTTTACGGTATTTTAAATCAAATTTATCTTGTTTGCCACAGACAACATAATATTGTTGTCGCCACTATATTGTAAAATATTTTTTCTCTACGTGTAGGAATGTGCTTGCAATTTTGTGCAAGTGCACATATAAATATGCCTATAGGTGGGATCACACGATTGCCGCAATGCACCAATTTTACACAATTTTTATTGGGCTGAATTGGAGCATAAAAAATTTGTCCCAATTAAATTCTCTGCAATCACATGATTGTCACATTTTACTGAAATTTTATTATCGCAAAACAATATAGTACCAATAATTGCCGCATTATAGTCACACGATTGTTATATTATACAGCAACTCTGAGGAACAGCTGTTATAGCTGATGACAAACTTTGTTTTCCAAAAAAAAAATTAATTAAATGTTAAAAATATTATGGTTTGTTCATTAAAAAGAAAGAAAATTGCTTCGGCTATATTATAATGTTGTGCGGGCTGAAAAAAGCAAGAAATGAATATTAACAACAATTGAATTTTACTGATTGAAAAGTAGAAATCATGTTTGGAAGACGCGTTTAAACAATTTTGAAACTAAATAAATGTATACATATGTATGTATGTAGATTATTGGCGGGCATTGTCTTCTTTGGTTGCCGCATGAGAACACAATAAATATTGGTGCATTTTTAGAATTTTTATTGGTGATTAGTTGTATGTCAAGTGTTCACACGGTTGTCACATCAGGGTTGTATTTGATTGAGACAAATAGGAACAACATTCGTTTTGGTTGCCGCATGAGCCAATAAATTGTGCTATCAGACGATTGGCACACAAAATTTAACAAAAATTGGTGTATTGCGGCAATCGTATGATCCCACCTTATATCATCACTTTAGGATTTTGCTTGCGACTAAATGCTGTTTCTCAGTTGTAAGATAAGAATAATAATAACGGGTCTTGCAAAGCTTCTCCTCAGGGGGGAGATCAGGAAATGGACAGCATCCATCACAGGAAAACTGTGGAACGACACTAGGGGTCTGGAACACTCGAAGAAATTTCTTAGCTTTGATGCCAAGAGGGCAGAAGAAATCTAAGGACACTGTGTGGGGCGCTAACAGGACACTATACCTACATGAAGCATCTACACAGAATGGGACTATCCAGCACGGCAACCTGCAGATTTTGCGGAGAAGAAGAGGAGACAATGGAACACTTGATTATTGAATGTGGTGGCACTTGGCCACAGAAGATACAGGCTGTTGCAGGCCTATACATTGGGTTCACAGGATTTGCAAGGGCTTCCACAGAAGGAGCTAGTACTGTTTCTTGATGTATTAAAGTCGTGAGAGAAAAGGGTTGCACAATAGATCATTCATGGTCGCAGTGCGAAGGGCCATTTTGGATAATAATAACGGGTCTTGCTACGATTTAGTTTTTCTATATACTTTGTTAAAGGGTATTTAAGATTCGGTTCGGCCGAACATAGCAGTTTTGCCTGTTTATTTTTAAATTATATGCGTTGAAGCAAATATTTTGTCAAAGCTGGCGACAGGTCAATAACAAAAATGAATTTATTTATTTATGTGCTTCAAGGGCCAATTGAAATGTACTATTTTAGGTCTAAAATTATACCTTATTAATGTTTTCTGTCTTTTTCAACCGGGAGTATAATTCAACTGAACCACATGGAAAAGGAAGCCAGGAATGTGGTCTATTTAGTGGTTTAAGTGCCATTTTTCAATTGCATTTTAGAATTTGTTAAAACATTTTTTAAATTTTGACTAAGTGAAAAATTAATGATCTTACAAACAATTTGGATGTATATGGGCACATTTTGGGAATGTAATTTCATTGGATCCATATATGTTAAAGTAATCCTCTAGAAAATATGATAAAATCGTCAAGTACGTTTGCTTATGCATATGTATTTGTTATTTGCTTTACAAACTACTACTTACATATGTATTTGCTAACAAAAGTTTTTCTTTAACCAAATGCAATACTTTTCTTTCAATTTCATTCAGAGAATTTCAACAAAAAAAAATTACTAAAATAGAAAATTTATAATCTATGCACATGAGAGAAATCAGCGGTTGTACATAAGAATGAGTAAAATGCCACACCATTGTTTTCTTTATTTGAAACTCTTGCTTTTCCTTTAGCTGCGTGTAGTAGTTGACAAATTACATATTTTAGGTGTTGCATAAATTTGTAACAAAAGTTAGAAAGAATTAAAAAACTGTGCATCTAGTTCTTTTTCATTTTGTTTGGGTTTTCGTGCACGTTGAAGGAATAAAATGGATATTACTTAATTAAACTGACAACGGCAGGTAATTTAGTGCGGAGGCGGAAGTTGAAGCATATACTGACAATAAAAGTATGTAAATGATCATTTGCGAATTAATTGCAAATGTCGGACTGGGGAATGTGAGCAAAATAATTTATAATGGGCTAAAGAGAAGAAGGAGGAAAAAGAACAATAGAATAGAATTCAAATTAAAATAACAACTTGAAATATGCAAACAATTCTGCTCAATTTTAAACCGGGGTTGGTATGATTTACATTCTTGAATATATGTACATATATCATACATAGGTAAATAAATTTGTTATTTCTAAAAAAAATTTTATTTCAAGTTGTAAAGAAATTGAACAGACATAATTACTGCAATGAATGTATTTTATAAAAATCATGTGAATATCTATATTAAAATGTTAACTGATGTAACAGAAGCCATTAACCACAAGAAAAATTGCTCGAAGGCCTTGCCATAATGTCCCCCAATTAACTAAAGATTAAAAATTAAAGTGCTGCCTAGCAGGCTGATTATTTTAATTAAAAGTAAAAATGTTAAGACTCGTTTTCGAGAGTCGCTAATGTTGCTGCGCTGGCCTAAATAAGATTCCTATGATATATTGTAAAAGGGCGAAGCACACACACATATTTGTTGGCCTCCTGTCATCTTCATTGTCCTTCAAATTATTTTATACATACGCTAGTTGATCCTGCCGCTAATGTAGTCTTAAAATAATTTTGAGTTCGAGCTTAGCTTCCACAGAATTGAGAAAACAATTTTGTGTGATAGAATTGTAGTGATGCACATTTTTAAGGAAGACAAAAAATTTAAGTTAAAGACTAACACCGGCATTCATAAAAAATAAAACGTTGCTCAAATACATTTTAGCAAAAATTTTATATGAAAAATTTGTCGTAAAATGTAGTTCAACAATGTTTTATTTTTTATGAATACCGGTGTTAGCGTCTAATTCATAAAAATTATAACAGGTCTATAAAGCTCTTATTTGACAGATTTTCCATACAAATATGTCAAATAACAGTCTTATAAGCCTGTAATAATTTTTATGAACTAGGGGATTACTGTCTGGGGTACATGCCACGGCTGTCTTGTGTCCATCACGTCGCTCATTAGCATTCAAGTTCCTTCAAATCAAAGTCATGACCAATTGTGTACTGTTTTTAAGCAGCAGCACTTCATCATCGTACCACCTGAGCTCTCCATTACTGATTGTCTATATTTAATCCTATTGTTAATTTTCAATCTTATCAATATATGTATGTATATATTTACCGTCTAATTCATAAAAATTACAACAGGTTTATAAAGCTCTTATTTGACAGATTTTCCATACAAATAAGCCTGTTATAATTTTTATGAATTAGGGGGTTAATCTATATTAATCTATTATTAATCATGCTGGTCAACTTTCCTTTTTATCACTGTGTTTTTCTGTTGCGTGGAATATATTTAATATTCTCTCGCCAATGGGTTTTTGTGTTTGCTACTGTTGTATCAGTGATGACAACGGTTTCAAACTTCAAGCTGGGCCGACCGATCTTTAAGCATTAATTTTAACTTTAGGGACAAACTATATGATGTACGAGTGCTAAATATTAGCATCAACGAAATATCAGCGGCATATAGATGGCTGAAAAAGGCAGAAACCATTTGTAAGGTATATTTTTGGACCTGAATTAATACATTTCAATTGGTCTTTAAAGCAAATAAATAATTAACATCGTTTTTGAATATTCAAAGAATATTTACTTCTTGGTACTTTCAATGTTCCATACTACCATACAACAGGCTCAACCATATCACTTAATACACAAAAAATTTGTGCTTACGATTTTATAAAAATTAGGTAAAAATTTTTTTAAATACATGTGAAATGCAGTTTCCTGCATAGTTATGCTCTTTAGATGTTACTGTTCAAGATGGCGACCAATTTAACATCTGTCAAGTGATTTATTCTCAGTTTGGTTTGGCAATTCATCATGAATAGACTCATGCCTGCACAACGCTTGCAAATAGTGTAATTTTAGGGACTATTACTCACCTCGGAACGTTGTCGTTCCTTCGCAGTTGAGAAATAGGCCCTTAGTGCAAAACGAGATTGCCGTTGTTCCCGATTTTCATAAGCGAATTTTGTTTAGTGATGAAGCGCACCTCTGGTTGAATGTCTCAACAAACAAAACTGCCGCATTTGGAGTGAAGCTAATCCTCAAGTGTATGTATGTCGAAACACCGTTACATCCAGAAAAACTGACTGTTTGGTGCGCTTTATGGGCTGGTGGAGTCATAGGTCCGTACTTCTTCAAAAACGATGATGGCCAGAACATTACAGTCAATGGTGATTGGTGATTTCATTCCTGAATTGCATAACCATGATGTCCAGGAGATGTGGTTTCAACAATACGGCGCAACATGTCACACAGCTCGTGCCACAATCGATTTATTGAAAGACACGTTTGGTGACTGCCTAATTTCACGTTTTGGAGCTGTAAATTGGCCTCCAAGATCTTGTGACTTAACACCGCTAGACTACTTTCTGTGGGGCTATGTAAAGTCATTGGTCTATGCGGATAAGCCACAAACGCTTGACCATTTGGAAGTCAACATTCGCCATGTTATTGCCGATATACGGCTACAAATGTTGGAAAAAGTCATTGAAAATTGGACGAACGCCAGCCGTGGCGGTCATATGCCAGAAATCATATTTAAAATGTAATTCAACAAGATTATCTTTCGGATAAATAAAATTAATGTCAATCGAATAATCCATCGTTGCTTTATTGCAACTTAAAGTTTTATACATCGAAAAGAAAAAACACCCTTTACATATCCATATTGTGTAAAATTTCCGGTCTCTTCGCTTATGGCTCGAAAGTAGCAGCTTATTTTCAAGCTAAGAATGCCTCCCTGTAAATTTTAGCGACCTCTTTAGGAAGTTTTAACTTTTTGTTAGGTGCTGCTTAGAGGCCAGACAACTAGATATACAGTGTAAATTTCGAATCTCCACCTCTTGCGGGTTGAAAATCAGATCTAATTTGCAAATTTTCTGCAACGAGTATAAGCTTTAGTTTCTAACTTGTTGTGTTGCCACTCCTCCTGTGAACATTTCAGTTCTCTGGCTGTTACATTTTCGGAGCATGTGCGCTGTGACTGGCGGGCGGACAGCGAAGTATCAGTATTGGGGTTCCGTTTTTACCCTATGAGTGCAACAGTTCTAACGCTTTTAACATCTTAAACTTCCAAATGCGACCTAAACTGCTCAATTTTTCAGTGTTTTTCATAATTTTTTATTTTATGTTCATTTAAAATTACCCAAATACGAAAAGTGCTATAGTGCTGTGGTCTACTTTTCGTCTTTTAAATCTAAATCTCTTTCCTTTTTCCACGTAATCAAAAAATCCTTTCAAATGCTTTTAATGTATATTAACAACATTTTTACTTGAGTTTTCGCCACAAAATGATATTTGAGTAACAAGAAATAAAGTTTGTTTCTGTGGTGTTGCCTTAACAACCAACTGAGAAACAAATCCGTAAAAATATTTTCCATGTCTGTATAATTTTTTTCTATTTATCTTGATATAACAAAGTAAAATAAAATACAAAGTTTAACTGAGTTGAAAATACCAGAAAATCTTATTGATAAAGAAGGCAAAACAAGATTTAAAATACAAAGTTGTATGCACAACAAAGTCCCTCAACAGCTACAACAAAAAATGTTACTGCAACTTTATTGTCTTTTGATATTTTTATATGGATTGCTTTTTTAACACCAGCTACTTTACACTTAATGATAGCAAAGTTGTAGTAAATATAGAAACTTGAAACAGTCTTAATAAACATTGAGTTAGTTTTTTTTTTTTAAGGAAAGAAAGAACTCCGAAGAGTTTGAAAAATGCATGGCTTCACTGAAGTCTTTGTTACGTTTGTATTGCTAAATTACGTCACGCGCTAGATGTGTTTGCGTGCTTGTCCTTACTGATAGGGAACCATATTATTGAGACTCGCTGTCCGTCCGTACGTCCTTCCGTCTATAACAGTGACCATTCACCCAAACGGTACGAGCAAATACCAAAACCAAAAAAAATGCATAACTAAAGGATGTCCCCATACATGAAACTGTGAAAATTAGCTGTATGCCAGAGCAACTATAGAACTGTTAGAGACAGAGACCTGAAATTTCGACAGCTAGTATAGTTATACGGGCTCTACAGCAACAAAAAGTTAAAATTTGAAGGGTGTCCCCATACAATAAGTTGACAGAAAGTTGTAACTTTTAACCGTAAGATATAGAGACTTGAATATGTAGTAGCCTGACCTCTAGAATAGCAAACACCAAAATTAACAAACATTTTAAATTTAAATGGTGCTTTAGGCTAAAAATCAACTGTAAGTTTTGAGCTATAAGAGATAGTAAGTCTATATATTTCTGTATATCTAAATGTCTCTGGCCTTTACAGCTACAAATTTTAAAAAAGTTAACATTTATAGAGTGCCCAAAACTTGGGGGCACCCTATTTTTTGAAGATAGGTTGCCCTAGTTGCCTGACCTTTACAGTAAATAATGCAAATAACAGAAAGCCAAATTTTGAATGGTGCCTCATACAAGTTTAAAAATTATAAGTAGCGAACAATAAGAATTGGATAAATTTTAGCTATAAGCTAGTCAAATCTGTTTAGTTTATTGTAAAAAAAATTTTTTCGACATCGATTTATATATACTGATATAAAGTGCCACCCTGGTTTTTTGCGGCTCCGTACTCATAGAGTATAAAAGAAGCCTATTGATGAGGCTTCTACGGCCGTCCGCCATGGGTCCCATTCTCCCAAACGATAAGAGCTAGAAAGCGGAAATTTTCACAAATCTTCACCCGGCCGCTACAGCAGCAAGTATTAAAAACAACAAAAAAACAGAAACTAAAGGGGGTCCCCATACAAGAAACCATCAATATCAGATAAAACTATCTGTAATTTTTGAACGATAAAAGCTAGAATGCAAAAAAAAATTTACAGGATATGTAATTGCATAGGCTTTACTACAAAAAATATCCAAAACAGCAACACATTTAGAGCTAAAGAGTGCTCCCATACAAGAAATTTAAATTAGACTAAGAGATAGAGACTTGAATTTTACACAGTAAGTACATGCAGTTGCTTGGCCTACACCACAACAAATACCAGAAATAGCAAAAAGTAAATATTTAAATGTTGCCCTATACCTGGGTACACCCTTTAATTTGGAAAATAGCTATAACTTTTGAACCGTAAGAGATAGAGACTTGAAATTTTCACAGTTTATGCAGACACCAGGCCTACACAAAAGCAAATACCAAAAATAGCAAACAGTGAAAATTTAAATCTCGCTTTTTATGCGGCGGCACTCTGTAATTTGAAAATTGACATTCGTTCGCCGGCCTCTACAACAACAAATACCAAAAGCTGTTAAAAGTTAAAACTTAATTTAATACACGCTTTATGCTAGGAACACAACTGGGACGAACGACGAATTTCGCCCAACGCGACAAATACGCCGTATAAAATTCTCCGTGTAAATTCGTCGTATGAAGCGCAATAAGGACGAAAAACAAAAACATCTGTTATAATTGATAAAGTTGTTTAATGTTTGTTTAAAGATAGAAAAAAGAATTTCAAATTTTGTAGAAATAATTAAAATAATGAACATGATCCCAGATTATATAAACATTCATGAAGTTTAACATGTTCAATTATAATTTCACTTGTATCCATTTTTTCAGTTTTTTTAATTTTATCTTTTTATAATTGAACAGCTGATGGGCTTAAAAAATTTGGTGCTAAAAAATTTAGCACTACCAAAAACAAAAAAATTAAACACTACAAACATGTTTTATAATCTAATATGGTGGCTTTTTATTTTAAATGTAAAAAATGACAAAGCTTAGCACTTAAAATAAAAACCACTAAAGTAAAAATTAACTGTTTTTACTAAAACACTTGAAAACTAAAACCAAAATGGCCACATGGTAGTGATTTGTTCGTCGTTCGCCAGCGTAAGAAATAGAAATAAATCTATTTCAAGTTCGCAGCGTACAACGAATTTCGACCGACGCTGTGACTTTGTGCATTTTCATATACACCAATGTGTTTTATTTTTGACGGCGAATATTCGCGGCGAAAAATTCCTCGTTCATCCCAGTTGTTTTCCTAGCATTAGTTTGAAGGTCAGCTATAACGTTTAAGCCATGGAAAATAGAGGCTTCAAATTTATACGGTGCATTTAGCTGTCTGACCTCTGCAACACCAACTATTAAAAACAATTAAAAGTTTAAAACTAAATCTTACGCCAGGGTTACCCTTTCTGTAGAAGTTGCACGGTAGTACGAAACCCTTGCAGTGCGAGTCAGTTTCGTTCTTGGCTCAATTTATTAAGAAATTTTTACAATATGCCAACTTAAACAATTTTCGGGCACCAAAACTACACAAACGTAATTTCAGACGGAGACAAAAATGTGTGACGTCGGCCCCCATATACGTACATATATAGCCGAGATATAGCGCAAGCAGATTTTTGAAGAAGTTTATTTCGTAAGAGCACTTTCGTTGTCGAACAGTAAACCTGGTTATAAACGGAATTTATTTAAATGAAAAAAAAAAAAACAAAATTTTCGATACCGGTCGATATACAGCACTATGTATAATGCCCAAACTTTTGTGAAGGGCACTTAAGACTTAAGGTACGAGTATGGCACTTTTACTTGTTTTTATGTTACATTATTTCTTTGAGTCAAGTGCCATTGACGCAAGCCACTTGACAATGACAATATTTTCTTTTGCTATAGTCGAAAATATTTTATTATATGTTAACTGTTTTCATTTTTACAAACTCCTAATGTCTTATTACTTTCTTCAACCATACTTTTAGATTGGCTCCTTAAAAGACTATTACTTATTCCACCATAAGCGCATCTCCAAACGTTCCCTAAGAACCAGTGATGAGCACCACGCCGCCTTAAATGCAGAACCAGAGGTAAGAATTGGTGACAAGTATAAAATATTGATAATTTCTGATTTATTTTTCTTAAATAATTAGGTCCGATGGTTGGAGCAGCAACATGAAAAGGTTCGCGAAAAACGCGATGGCTCCTTTAGCAGTATTGCCGGCTATAGTCCTTACGATGTTGTACGTCCTTCGACTGGCTTTGGCAGTATGTCAACTACACGTTTATCCTATAATCCAACCTCTCTTTATCGTCCTTTGGTACCGCGAGCGCCACGCATACAATATCGTGATGCTGGTCCACACAATATCTTTCCAGACCCTTTGTTTAAGGAGCAATGGTACTTGGTGAGTAAAGTATGTGTAAGATTAATTTTTCTATTTTTTGGTTGCACAAAATTCGCAAAGCAAAGTTCTAGGTGGCAGTGGAAATGCTTTAACTTACAATGGCAATTAGAAATAAAATAACCATATTTTTGGGCCTGGAGTATGACAAGTATAATAATCTGATCCTTCTAATGTTGTTCATTTCCTTTTATTTTTTGTTTTTTTTTTTTAACCCTTTAATGAGCAGATCAACAAACAAAAATTTAAAAAAGCTTAATTTTTATTTTCTGTAGTACTTAAACACTATTTTCACTTCTGATGCTCTCCACGAACATACTGTACGCATTTGAAATAAAGGACATGTTTTATGGATTGCTCGCTGCCGACCAGTGACACCAAAATTTTTATGCGCTTATGGAGAAACTAAACAAGCTAGAATGCGACAGATTTTTTAAATTTTATTTAAAAAAAAAATATTTTATTCTGAAAAAGCGGTATTTCTTACTAAACTGATTTGGCAACTTTAACGACTTTTTTTTCTGCTTTGAAATATTTTCTTTTGTGTCACTGTTTGTGTCGATTTTATGTCGTTTCCCTGCATTTTACTTGTTTAGAAAAAAGATGTAAACGTTTGTGAACATTTTAAGGAATACTCGTATTTAAACAAAAAAATATATTTTTAAAAACAAAATTTTAATTGGGAAACACGTAGATAGTTTACATTTTTAACATGAACAGTAATGTGTTTGAGACAATAATAAGATTTAAACCTTATACCTGAGTATATATTGTTATACACGTAACGATGCAATCATAACCAAAAACATTAATGATAATTTGTGTGAGCTGACGTAAAAACTCAAAAAATTAAAGCACTTTTAATTCAGCAATGATTATTTGCGGCTTGAAAAAGTTATTTTTCTCTAAGTGTACTAAACAACAATATTTGACTGTTGTTGGCTGATCGAATTTATCCTCCTTTAAGTAAACATTGCCTTAAATTTGATTTTTTCTTATATTTTATATAATTATTTTCTTAAGCTGAAGGTCTTTTTTATTATAAGAATATGAATAAGAATTTTATTATAAGAATATGTTTGAATATTTTTGTCGATATTTTGCTCTCCTTCGGATAGCTTCTTCAGGAAAATAATATAGAAAAATGTTTTGATTGGATTTTTTCAAAAAACAAACATAACAACACACATAACAACAAACATATTTGAAAGAAAAGCATTTTCCTTTCCTCTGTCTTTCAAATTTCAAAAGGAAAGTATTTTTCTTTCTAACACACATACATGCATAAAATTATACAAATATTTTTAGAAAAGTCCCATCACAAAATTATATCAACAAACATACATACATGAAATAACAATCAATATGTACAACAATAATTACAACAAATAACAAAGTGTTTATTAAACACTTATATGCATGAAAAATGTTTTCTTTTTAAGACATTCAACTTGCAAAGAGTCTCTTAATAGAAAATATATAAAATTCTGACACCATATTAAATAATGAAAATAAATCTTTACATTGCAGCAAACAATGAACATTCACAATAATTAATTCAGGTCCAAAAATGAACCTTTCCAAAAAATGTTTGTTGTATCTTTCAGCTGTCTATATGCCGACGACATTTCGTTGGTGCTAATCAACTCATCACTAGACTTGAAAAATTCTTAAAAGTTTGTTTGAAACTTAAATACTTATTCCATAATTTCCATGAACAGAATGAGAATCAGAAAAGATTCTTAGAACGAGC
Source organism: Sturmia bella (assembly GCA_963662145.1). Classification (NCBI taxonomy): domain Eukaryota; kingdom Metazoa; phylum Arthropoda; class Insecta; order Diptera; family Tachinidae; genus Sturmia; species Sturmia bella. Next base: position 24,696,217 of record OY759170.1, read on the forward strand.
GGCCGTAACCCATTTGATCATTGCTTCTTCAATGTCTTCGAAAAGACAAGTTCGAACTATCTTGCGCAAGTCAGTTTGTTTTTTAAAATGTTTGATAACGTACAGCGGAGAATTACAAACTCTTTAGCTATGTATATCTTTTTTCTTTGATGTCCCTTCTTCAACTCTATTAATTACTAATAACTTTTTTTCATGAGAAATACTACTCCGGTGCATCATTTTCGCTCACTGAACTCGGTCAACTGATGTTAAAAGTCAAATCATAAACTTTTTTGTTTTCATTTTCATTACTTTGGGAATCCCAAAAATATAACATATTTTCTTTATAAATAGTGTTGCTAACAAGTGTAAAATAAAGCTGATGAAAATAGTTCACCATATGGAGACAAAAACACGCCTAAAATGAATTTTTGTTTCCCAAGTTTTGTTCATTGTACAGAAAAATTCACTGAATGGAAATTCATTATACGGAGATGAAAATACATTGAAAGTGGAACGAAAACGCTGTGTACTTGGTTTTAGTTCATAATAAGGAGAACTTCATTGTATAGAAGTTCACTATAAGGAAGTTCGACTGTATATTAGATTTTTACAACTTTTGTGATGTTTGTGGGATATATGTAACTGATTTATAAATTTTTGGTTCAATTGTAATGCCATTGTTTTGTGCACCTTGTACTTCATGTTGTCTTAATAATTTTGGTGCAAGTTCAATTGTAAAACTTTTTTCGGTCAAAATATTTCTAACAATATGCTTATTCTTGTCATGAAACTGTTTATCACTTACCTCCCATTTACACACGCAAGTGCAAGTAACTTAATACATTAGCATCATACTTCTGCAAGTTGTGAGTCCTTGCAAGAGATTTTAATTAGCAGTAAATTTTTTTATTTCCATGCCGATAAATTACAAATAGCAAGAACAGCGTTACCTTATAAAGTTTATTTTACAAGGACTGATTTTTTTTTCATATTACATACCGAAAAATAGGATAAAATATTAAAAAAAAAGTTGAAGTAAACTATTACTTTTATGTAAGTATCCATACAAATTTACTATTTATTTGATAAAAAAGATATTCGTATAATTTTCATCCCCATAACAGTTCGTATGACAGTACTTTGGCAACCCAGCCATTAAAAGGTCATGTAGACGGCCAAAAACAGAATAAACAACACACAAAAAAGGCAGAAAATAGTGATAAAGAAATGAAGCAATGATTTTGTAGTTTTTCCGCATAATTGTTTTATTATTATTGCTTTCATTTAATTTTTTTATTTTGTAAAGTAAAGCGATTTTCTTTAAGACCATTTTCTTTGACTACATTTTAAAAATGAGCGTGCACTTGCCTGTGTAAACAATCAAGAAAGTAGCAACAGCTTTTAATGTCTCTGGCAGTGTATTGGTTGTTAATATGTACACACAACTTTAGTTGCATGTCGGTAAAATGATAAAAAGCAAAAACAGTGTTACCTTTTTAATATACTATATACTATTAATATACTATATAATAGTAATAGTTCATTTGAGAATACTTTGGCAACCCTGGCATTAAAAAGTCATGTAGACGCAGAAAAAGAACAAACAAAACAAAAAAAAGGCTAACAAAAAAAAAAAAAATAGGATGAAATTTAATTTAATAAAATATTAATATTACCACCGAGAAATGTAAAATCAGCCTTGATTTGTACATTTTTTTCTGTGGCTACTGACTTTAAAGTAGCTAACTTTAAGTTAGTTGAAAAGTAATGCAGCGTCGTCGTGCAGTTATTGTATTATTGCAAATATTATTGTGCTGAAGAAGCTATCCGAAAGAGAGCAAAATATCGACAAAAATATTCAAAAATATACATACTCTTATAATAAAAAAGACCTTCAGCTCAAGAAAATAATTCTATAAAATATATAAAAATAGGGGTCGAAAAAAATCAAATATAAAATTTTTTCTTATATTAAATTGTAATTTAATTTAGAAAAACAAGATGGCAAAACATACTTAATAAAATTATTTCAAATTTATCTTAAGCTTCCACAAAACACTCTGTCACAAAACTTTACTCATTAAAAACCGTATTGTCGTAACAAATTGGACAACTGCTTAAACCTGCGGTTAATTTCATAAAAATATGAAAATAGTGAATTGGAAAAGCTGAAGAAAGTTTTGGTTGGAGTATGGCAATACATGGTTTTGTAGGCCTCCTTGGGTTCTACAAAATGATTTTAGTTTTTCTCCTCTGATGTTGCTGTTGGTGTAAAGTAATTAAAAACATATTAGTACAAAACCGAAAATACACAACTATTTTCAGAAATAACTAAACAAAATATTTTGCATAAGAACAAAATAACTTTAACAGAGCAAACAAAACATTAAGCTAAAAAACTAAAAATTTTATAAAAAAGTAGTAAAGTAGTGAACTTAGCAAAAAAAAAAAAAACTAGCTTTAATTCACATATATTTTTTTAAACTATGTTTATTCTATTCATTCTTGATTTTCTCTTTACTTTTATTTTCTATGCAATCAATTAAATTCATTAATGCACGACGATGGCTTCAACTGCTGACCCCAATGCCTTCCACTCAAACTTTGCATTGCTACAATGCTGACGTCTTCAAATGTATCCTTCGTACCGAATTGTCTGTATTGGCTCTCACTCTAAAACGGATGTGCTCAATTATGTGTGCATGCATTTATACGGTGATGCAAAAATAAACAAACAAACAAATATGGACGTGGGAAAAATCAACAACAGAACGGTGGCGCCAAAGACGGATTGGATATGAACATTGGACCAGCTTGGCAAAAAGGTTACACTGGCAAGGGTGTTGTTGTTTCAATATTGGACGATGGCATACAGACAAATCATCCCGACCTTGCACAAAACTATGTAAGTGCATATCTATGTTAATATTATAAAAATATAAAGTGTGTGCGTTTATACCTTTGAATGATGGCTCATGGGTGGATGGCTCAGAACCACCCATCCGATTTCTGAATTGTTTTTACAAACAGTACAATTGAATCTTGAATCGAACATAGAAAACAAAGCGTTTCTTTACAGTGCTGATGATAGGGTCGATGGTGGCAAAATCTTAAATACCCAGACCATATTTAATATATTGCATTACCACAAATCTGTTAAAGCTGGAATTTCGGTACAGCGCATGCTTGTTCTCCACTCTATTTGTCCTCTTAATCGAGTGTTTAGTTAACCTCAGTTGCTTGTTATACTTCATCCGCTTAACTGGTTTTGAAGAAATTCAAAATCCTTATCATCCTAAGTCTAAGCGGACACGCAGTCTACATTGCTGGTGGCACCACTAAGGCGGGTGAAAGACTAAAACCAAGAGTAGGCAGGATGGTGATATTTCGTGAGACGTTTGCCCACAACACACTAGCTTATAATCAAAAAAATTAACAATTCCTCGCTAAAAATCGAAAGCTGGATTTTATTTTAAGCCCAGGGTTTCTTGGGCCAGACTTCTTAAAATCATAGTAGACTCCGATTTCGTTTCAGTGACCTTTTTTAATACGTACAAAAACCGGCCTACTCTAATGTATATATATAAAAAAAAGATCTACACCTGACCTGTCCTCTATGGACACCCTGAGACTGATTGGTGTGATATGGGGGAAAATTACAAAACAGGAAAATATGAGTTAAGGCCTTCATTACTAACCAGTCTCAGGACACCTTTAAATGGATAACTTCTTGTCACTCACATCGTTTTCAAACACATCTTCCCCGTACTACCCTTCCTTAGGGGTTCTCTTAGGCATAAACAAAAAAAATTGATATTCGTAAATCTTGAATTTTCTTTTCATATGCTGGAGTGAATCTTTTAGTTTTCTTCTGCCAAAAGCTTTCAAAAAATTTATGGCACAATATCATGCAAATCGTCTGTGCTTAAAGGGTACTTAAGATTCAGCCCAGCCAAATGTAGTTGCCTTACTTATTGTCCATAATTGGCAAAATTTTAGCCAGCTAAGATGTGAGTCCTGACTGCCACATCGCTGGTTTGTCAAATTATCAATGAAAAGTTCGTAGAAATTAAATCAAAGCACCTAAAAACATATTTAACGATACCGATTCCGGTTTTAGCAAATATGATGTCTCCCTCTCTCAATATCTCTCTTCAACTCACAGTCTGCCCCGGGGCGATTAATTGTTCGAAAGTTTTTAAAATCTGGATTTCGAATACTGGGAAAATTTTGGAAAATTTTGCAAAACAAAAGAAACACACATTATGAACTCTCCATGTGTGTAGTGCCAGGCTTCTAATGCAAAGTGGTAAATTAACAGTATTCCGTTACTTGAAAAAAAAAAATAGTAACAGCTGTTGCTGCACTGATTCAATAATTTTAGCAGAAAATCATAAATTAGGCTTTAAGATGTCGAAACAAATTCCGGAATTGTTCTACGCCAGTAATAATGCTTTTGATGGGCGTAATGAAATCCTTTTGCGAAAAGGTAACTTTGTGTGAAAACACATTTCAAAATAAGCTGGTATTAAAAACTAATTTCTATAAAAAATTTCTTAATAGTGGCAATTAATTAACTGACATTTGAAGAAGGGTGTATTTTGGATAACTATATGTATGGATGAGGAAAAACCACAGGGATGTATTAAAGAGCGGTTATTTAAAAAACTGACGCTTTTTAGAAATCGCGTTTGGAATAATTCGAGAAATGTCTGTTTTTGGAAATCTGATTTCGAATATAGTTTTTTTTTTAAACTCAGTTTCGGCGCACAAGTCCTATTTAATGCATTTTGTTTCTGACAGTTTTCCTTATTGAAATTATCTTTAATAGTAATAGACATATAAAATGACCATAGGTTGATAACAGATAACATAAATAAATAAATAAGCAGTGTACATACATACATATGTTGTATTTCATGGGCTGTCAGTCATAGACCATGGATCCCAATAGCTCCCTGTGTGGTTTTCTTTTTTGTTAAAACAATTCACATTTCCTTTCCTTTTTTTTAATTAGTAACAGATAATATTAATAATAATAACAATGTAGTTTGTATAAAAGATTGCAAGGGAAACGAATAACGGTATACGTATTGAAACCGGTCCAATTTTTTATTTTATTTCGGCATTCGTATCAATAAAGCTATTTTTATCATTTCGGTAGCAGTGTTATCGGTACATACCGTTATTGAGCATCGGTATACCGCTGTTATTGTCAAGCTGTTAATTCAAATATGAGGTATGGATTTTAAAATATAATTTTTCTGGATCAGTGTCAATAGAAAAGCCGATTAAACGATTCCGTCTGTCCTTCTGTTTCCCCCCGGGGGCAATTCCCGTCTAGGGAATTGCAATGCAGTACTGACGTAAATCATTCCACATCTGTCCTTCTGTTGAAGTGAAGTTTCTGAAAAAACTACACAAAAAAATGTTTAGTGCCAAACTGTCCATATATCGTGTCATATAAATACTATTGAAACTCAGCACACTCGTTTCAGGCATAATCTAGTTTGAGATAGAAAACCGCAAAAGTTAAAAACCTTACGTTTTTTGTACGAAAAAAAATTTTTTGCCTTTACTATTTGTCCAAACCCAATTTCTCAAGAATTTGAGCTTCTAAGTGAACTTAAACAGTGTTTGGTTCTAAACAGTAGATATTATAACTGAATATGGTAAATCAAACGTAAAAAATAAAAATTTCAGATATTGGTCTAAACACAACCGGTATATAGAGAAAACCGATTTCTTAGGAAGCTGGGTCTGTAAGTGAACTGAAAAAATTTGAAATTTCAAAAAAGTAGATGTTATAATAAAATATGGAAACTCATAAATATAACCTAGATATAATGAAACCCGATGTCTCAAGAAATTGGAACTGTGACGAGATGAAAAATTTCTGCAGCCAAAAAGCCCAATTATCAAAACTTTCGAAATCAGTTGATGCTATTATACCTTATTAAATAGATATGTATATCGACACTGACTTCTCAATATGTTGAGCCTGTGCGTGACCTAAAACAACTCTTCAGGCCAAAAAGTTGATGCTATAATAAAATACGCTTCCTTAAAGGCGAAAAATAAAAACTTTCGACACCGGGCTATGATAGCCAAGATATAGGGAAATCTGGTTGGTCTCAAGTAGTTGGGTCTGTAAACGATGGAAAACTGTTCTCGGATACGCGCTTTAATAATATATGTATGTCTACTTAAAGGTAAAACAAAAGTTTTCCTGATATCATTTATAGCGAAGACAGAGAGAAACACGATTTCTCAAGAAGTTGGGGCTGTACGCGATCTGAAACGATTCGTGATGTCAAAAGATTGATGTTATAACAAAATAAACCTAGTTAAAGGTGAAAAAATTACCCACATCGATCCATATATAGACGATATATACCGATATAACAAGATTTCTCAAGAAGTTGGGCCTGTACGCGATTTCAGACTACTGTGGATGTCAAAAAGTTGATGTTATAATTCAATAAACGGGTCGGCTTTAGTATAATGGTACCAATGGCCCTAAACTGAAAAAGTGTGCTGCCAGATGCTTACAGATTTTGTACGCGAAGCCAGTGTTGGTTATACCATGGAGGAGAAAACCCCTTAGCCCGGCCGAAGGCCGGTTGTCAAGAAAAAATTGTTCATACCTATGAAAAAAATTTTTGAATTAAATTAAAAAAAATACGATTTCGGATGCTTGAAACCGTTTACTAATTCTGCGCAAACACTTCCCTCTGGCAGCACTGCTTTACCAACATTTTCATACTTTTCTTAGTAAATTCCGCAACTTCCACATCGAATTACTAATAAAGTAAAAGCCTGCGGCAGACTTTGACTTCTGATTTGGTAGGTCCACGACCCCCTCTACAAACCTATAAAACTCATTTCTTTCAAAGCCTGGCTGCTTATACTAAAGTTTCCCCCAATAAACTTGCTCATATGCAAAAAATAAAAATGTCCTACATTTGTCCATAAATCCAATTCTGCGCGAACTGAATTAATTTTTGGAGCAAAAATTTCGATGCTATACTAAAATAAGCTTACTTTAAAGTAAAGAATGAAACTAACCGATAGGCGATATATGCCAAAAACTAATGTCTCAACATAATGGCATGGATACGGTGGCGTATTATGCCCGTCCAAGGACATTGTGCCGCACTAAAAAGTGACATAATGTATATGAAAATTATTTCACTTTGAGAAATGTCTAATGATCATGAATATGAATAATGAAGTTAACTATTTAATTACTATAGGAGCCAATTGAAATGTATTATTTTAGGTCTAAAAATAGACTTTATTAATTTTTTCTGTCTTTTGCAGCCGTCTATATGCTGCCTACATTTTTTTGATGCTAATCAGCTCATCAATAGAATCGAAAAATCTTAAAGGATTGTAAGTAGTTGGAGTTCACTACTTATTCCACAATTCTCACGAACAAAATGAAAATTAGAATTGTTCAAACAAACTTTTAATACAGAAAACATTTTTTCGTCTTCTCTCAACACTTCCATATCACGATTTGAATTTTTGAAAGTACCAAAATGTAAAAGTTTTTTTTGGATGTTCAAAAATGAACTTAATTATTTATTTGTTAGAAGATCCAATTGAATTTGTTTGAACATTTCGAATTTTCAATTTGTTCATGGGAATTATGGGTCTTGAACATTCGTTTGAGATTTTTCTAGACTTCTGATAAGTTGATTAGCATCAACGAAATGTCGGCGGTATATAGACGGCTGAAAAAGACAGAAAAACACTAATAATAAAGTGTATCTTAGACCTAAAATAATAATCCTTTTAGTCGTAGACGAAGCCAAATACTATGAGAGTAGTGAATCTTTTTCAGAAAATTTTTGAGTTGTAAATATTTAATTTTATGTGCCAATAGAAAGCAAGAATACAAAAATTATTTAAATACAAGGAAACCTAGAATTATTCTTAAATGTTTCAATAATATTTTTATTTTAAACATTTTTATGGTTACTTTCTAAGTTAATAGGTAAAACAAATCAACTAGTGAAAATTAAAACTTTTTAAACGATTTTTTTTTTTATAAAAATCAAACGTCGGATTTTCTGATTTTTATTGCATTTTTCAGAATACATAAAATTCTCATATACTGTCAGATTTTTAGTCTACATGCTGTTGATTGTATAGTTTATAGTTAGAGTTCGTTTGTTGCAAATATGCAAATAAGATTCAGAAGCCGGTTAGACAACGCAAAATAACTGTTTGGTCGACTTATTCGAAAATGAAAAATATCCAAACGGGTTTTATAAATCTATAGTACTCGGTTAACTGGTTTCGAATGTGGCTTTTGAATACTATAATGAAAACATTTTCATCCCAATAAATAAACACCGACTTTCTGCTGTAATTAAAACATTTTCATTCCATTAAATAAACACCAGCTTTCTGCCGGTTTTGTAAAACGCACTCAAAATTTCATTTAAATTTATATAATAACAAAATATGGAAATTTGTTTTTCTTTTCTACGCAAAAAATGCATGAAGCATCATAATGTGTGTACGTTTTAGAAAAAATCCAGCAGCTTTTAAAACTGTGCAGCATAAAATTAAATCTTCTATGGATATTGATGTTTAATTTTGAAACAAATAATGTCGCATTGAAGTAGTTACATATCAAAGAAACAATCATGGAAATGCTTTAAAACCACTTCCAGCTGTTATAGTAACTCATTGTACGTACTCACTTAATTTCCCTTAATTTGTGCAAAGTAATTCATTTATTGGCAAAAAAAAAATGGTAAAAGTTGATTTATTTCACCACTTTTTCTTCTACTTTTAAAAAAGTATTTTCACATTTCAGCTTATTTCCAGTTATCTGTCATTTTACCAAACAAACTTTGCCAGTTCAATATTTTTTTTCGTTACGCCCTTGAAAATCAATTTTCTTCATTACTTGTTTACAAACTATGAAATGTAAGAATTTCCTGCTGTGTCTGTCACATCTTCGTCTGCCTCCTCCCTCAAGTACACGCTTACAAACCTTGCAGTTTGGATGAAAGAAACAAATTTATAAATAAATTGAAACTTTTATATTATTTGTTTCTTCTACGTTTTTAATCTAACAGACAGCATGATAACTTTATTTATAATGTAAATCTATTACCATAAGCATTAAAGGATGATGGTGATTTATTTTATTTTTTTCCCTCAATATATTCTACACAGCATTTGTACAGCTACAGTGATGGTAAATATATTAAGCAGCAGTTAAATTAAAGTCAAAGCGTTACCAATAAATCGCAGCAATTTGGGTGCTGATGATGGTCGTGGTGGATGTGAAACAGCCAATAAGCCTTTAACTTTATTTTTTCTCGCTTGCTTTCAAAAAACTGGAAAATGATAACTGGTGTACATTCATACATGCATGCACACTTCTGTTGGCATTTCACATTATTTGTAGTAGTTTTATTCCTGTGAGTGCATTTTTATATTTTCGACTCGTGGATACGAGGTCTGATAAAAAAATAACCTTTATTTTAAAATTTCGTGAGTTATATGTGATCGATTTTCGCATTTTTCTCTTATGTTAGTACACTTGGCTGTTATACATATATGTTGGCAATATCAGTCATTTTGGATTGTCAGTTTGTTTTTGAGTGATAAAAAGGTAAGTTGTGCTTTGGTGCCCTTCGATTTTTTACTATTCAAAAACATGGATAAAAAAACTGTTTTGTGTGAAAAATTAAATAAAATGCGCAAGGCGAGTCTACTATAAATAAATAAATAATGAGCATGATCCCAGATTATATAAACATTCATGAAGTTTAACATTTTCAATTATAATTTCACTTGTACCCATTTTCTCAGTTTTTTAATTTTATCTTATTATAGTTGAACAGCTAAAGGGGTGACCATATTAAACAAATTGGTTACTAAAAAATTTAGCATTACCAAAAACAAAAAAATTAAACACTACAAACATGAACTTAATTATTTAGTTGCTTTAAGAGGCAATTGAAATGTATTAATTCAGGTCCCAAAAAGGAACCTTTTCAAAAAATATTTGCTGTATTTTTCAGCTGTCTATATGCCGACGACATTTCGTTGGTGCTAATCAAGTTTGTTTGAGACTTAACTACTTGTTCCATAATTCCCATGAACAGAATGAGAATCAGAAATGTTCAAACAAACCTTTAACACAGCAAACATTTCTTTTTTCGTTTTGCAACACTTCTACTTTTCTTTGCAACATTCTATACAACGAGTCACCATTGGTTACTACGATTTGTATTTTTGAAAGTATCAAAAAGTAAAAGTTTTTTAATATTCAAATATGAACTTAATTATTTATTTGCTTTAAACATATTTGCATATAGAGACAGCTGAAAAATACAGGAAATATTTTTTGAAAAGGTTCATTTTTGGACTTGAATTAATACACTACAAACATGTTTTATAATCTAATATGTTGGCTATTTATTTTAAATGTAAAAAATTACAAAATTCGACTGGGCTGGTGCATCAACAGTCATGGATTTTGCACCATGCTAACGCACCAGCTCACACGTAGATGCTTGTGAATGAGTTTTTGGTCAAAAACAAAACCGTTATCATGCCTCAATCACCGTATTCACCGAACTTGGCCCCCGCTGACTCTTTCCTCTTCCCAAAATTGAAGACACCGACGAAAGGAAAGCGTTTTGCTACGATTGAGAAGATAAAAGAAAAATCGAAACAGGAGATGTTGGCGATACCAAAAAGCGCTTTTCAGAAGTGTTTCGAGGAAACGCTGGCATAAGTGTATTATATCTGAGGGGGATTACTTTGAAGCGTACAAGATAGTTATTGATGAATAAATAAATACTTTTTGAAAAAATTTAAAAATAATGGCTATTTTTGACCTCGTACATGCGTACACGCATATGCATTTCTTTTATTATTTCTTTTACAAGGATGTTGTACATTTGCGATCTCTATTTAGTAACATACACGGCAGTGTTAAGAGTATGTACATATAAATTTGTGATTCTGTTGGTGATTTAAACAATTTTGGTTTCCGATCCATTAAGTATATATGTTCTAGATCAACATCGATAGAAAAGTCGTCTGTACGCTCGTTTGAAGGCCATTGAAATACCATTTCTCGGATAAGTACTCAGAGAGTACTTAAGAGAGCAAATTGCTTGGGCAGACCGACACTAGATGGATTACCGGAAGTGTCGGAATGCGGATTGGACAGGGTAGACTCCTTCATCCGTTCATCGGGCTGGTTCAGAGAGGAATCGGCGGAGCATGTGTAGGGAGATCTCCCTACAGCCTATTCGGGTAACACAACGGAACCTTTTCTAGGACCCAAGTGAGTCGGTCTCAGGACCGGCGGCCCTCGTAACATAACATAACATACTCAGAAAAAAACTTGTTGATGCCAAACTGTTCATTTATCGTGTTATGTGTTTGCCCTTGAAATTCCACCAAATCAGTCCATTAATGACTGAAGTATAACCAGAAAACCGCGAAAGGTAAAAAATTGCATATCTTGTATAAAATTGGTTGGGATGGCCATTAAAAGCCAATAAATAATACGTTTCTGACATTGGTCCATATGTGTTCCAAATATAGCAAAACCCGCTTCCTCAAGAAGTTTGCTCTGTATGAAAACCGAAACAAGTATCGACGCCAAAAAGTATATGTCATAACATATTAAGCTTACTTAATGCAAGAAACGGGTGACGAAACCCATCCTTACACTAAGAGAAAAAGCTTCTTTCTTGACATGATTTTCATCATTATGTTTATGAATTTTTTCATTAATAACGAGCTAACGAATCATTTCATGAATCATTTTTGTTGTGAATCAAGTAAAAGCTATTGTATTTTGAGTAAGAAGTTTTCCTACTTTAACCATTTGTTTAAAATCAAATTCGTCGGCTGGAAATAAGAAGATTTCAGCGACGGCTGGCTCATATAAAATAAGGCCGATGGCGACTGCCAGCCGATTATCAGCCATTCGAATTGAACCTCTGTTTCATGCTATTAATGAAGAATATTTTATTGATACGAAATTGTTTTCTGACACAGCAAAAAAACACAACGCAAATCAAAAGATTTTTCTTTGTTTCTTCCTCTTGTTTCCTTTTTTTATTTTTCTTAGCTTAACATCAGTTTAGTTTCTCCTTCTTGGTTCCTCTCGCCCCCTCTGCTTCTATAGCTCCATCTTCAATTATTTCGTTTGCCACCTCTGCCAAGATTCGAACCTGGGAACCTCATGTTTCTTAAGTCACTCACTCTACCATTTCAACCATTGCAATAATTTTTTGTTTTCTTTGAAGTCTATAAACTTGAAAGTACTAAATCAATCGTTTATTTTATGACAAAATTAGGAAACCAATGAACAAAAAATAAAATTTAAAAAAAAATGTCTTACTTTTCTAAATCATGCAGAGCCTGAACCTCGTTGAGAGTTATATAAATATATGTATTATAATATCCTTCACCGGGCCAAGTTAAACCCCTAAATGATTCCTTATATCCAAAATAAATTGAAGAAATAAAAGTAAAACCTTCAATTAAAACATATTTTATATTATGCTTTGAATTATTTGTGAGCGTTAAATAATTCATAATTAAGGTTCATAAGCCACAGAATTTGAGAAACGTGAAATTTCATAATATCAACGTAAACTTTTTACAGAACGGCAATGAACTCAATAAAAGAAATAAGAAACTGAAATGAAAAAGTTCGTTTCAAGAATGATATTTTTCATTGTAGAAACGAAATTGTTCATTCGTGTCCTTTCATTACCCGAATAAATGAATTTTCTCTTAGTGTATTTAGCTGAGATATAGCGAAAACAGATTTCGCAAAATATTGGTCCTGTACGGAACCTGAAATATTTGTTTCCGCCACAAAGTTTTCGTTATAATCAAATTATCTGACTCAAAAAAAAATAATCAGAAAATAAAAAAGACTGATTTCTCAAAAAGTTGGACCTACATATATGCGAACTTAAAGCAGTTTTGGTACCAAGAAGTAGATGTCATAATATAATGTAAATAATATAAGGCAAAACAAAACTTTCGACATCGGTTGATATGCATATATTAGAGATATTGAAAATACCGTTTTCTCAAGTAGTTGGTTGGACTGGTAAGCGAACAAGCCCAAGTGCCAAAAAGTAGATTTTAAATTAAAATATGAATAATTGTAAAAACATATAGGCTTATAGGTTATTATTTTACTATAATTATATTTATTTAGGTATCAGGTAGTTGTTGCAATTATAAGGTAACTGTACTTAAGCCAATACATATATGTTTATACATATCATGGTCAGAAGTATTGATTGTGAAGGGTACTTTAGATTCAGTTGCTCAAATACATTTTAGAAAAAAAATTTATATGAAAAATTTTTTGTAAAATGTGTTTCAACAATGTTTTAATTTTTATGAATACCGGTGTTATTGTTTAAGTCTTGTTTAAAATAGCTTCTGATGTTATAGCAGTAAAAATCAGATGAAAGAAGTCGGTTTTGTGTTAGAGTTATATATAACTATATGCATCGAAAAAGTATGCTTCAAGCAATTTTAAGTCACTGCTAAACAAAAGAAAATTTTTTGTTTTACCAGCAAAAGTCTTCTCTAAACTTAAAACCAGCAGAAGTTCCCTTTAGCCTATTTAGCAACAGCTCTGCTCAAACAAATATCAATTTTAAACGTAAAAGCTTTGTAATATAATTTTTGTTACATTAAACAATTAAATTAAAGATTTCTCAATAACAATTATACTGTACTTGAATTTGAAACTTTTTTTCCGACAGACGGGGCACCCAGTGACTAAGCTTAATTCGGGTGCACTGAATTCAGTGGTGCCAACCGTTTTTTTTTTTTTTTTTTTTTTTTTGGTTAGCTCTTGTCTTTGAGATATGCCGTTATCTTAAAAATGGAGGAGGTAGGACAACATATATTCCCTTAACTCAAAAACGGTTTAAATCATTGAAAAAGGTATAAAAACCGAAATTCCACAACAAAATTACCTTTCAACTACTGTAAATTTTTAATCGGTTAAGTAGTTTAGAAAATAAAATTTTTTTCGATGAAAAATATAAAATTTGTTTGCAAAAGTTCGAAATTTTTTGTTCTTTAAAACAGCATAAAAAATCTAAAAATAAAAAATCATAACAAATAAAGTTTCAAACAAAAAAAGCCGTAAATGACTAAAATCGGTGCACAACCTTGGAATTTATTCACAAAAAATCAAAAATTGCAGTTTCAACCGGCCAACAGACGAAACTTCAAACGTTAAAAAAAATGTTTTTTATTAAATGAAAGTAGTATGGAAGAAATATTTTATTCGCTTATCAAAATAAAACGATTTCAACTGACGGAAGTAAACAACAACTTACATGTCGATACCCAAAAGGCAAAATTGCGTAACTTGTAAACAATTCTTTTTACTGTCTATATGAATGTGAGAGTGCATTAATTATTTGCTCTATATTTTATTGAGGTCATTCCTTTATTCAGAAGCAAATCCCTAAAAAAAAGTTTGGTAAATTTTCGACCAACAGGTGCATTAATCAATTATTTTATTATTATCCATAGCAATTGCAAATGAGCTTTTTATTAAAATTACATATTCGCACTTAATGATATTAAGAATATCAATCATCTCAAACTTTTGTTAGAATATTATGAATAAAAATTAAACATACACTCCTTCCTTCCAAAAGTATTTTCCTTCACAACTAATATACCATCAAAATATTTCGCAAACTAAGTATGAGTTATTTTATGCAATAAGCAACAATCTTGAAGTTTTTGCAAAAAAGTTTAAATTGTTTTCTCATTTTACTTTCACTAAACAGTTTTCAATTTGTTTTCTATTAAAACAGGAATTTTTGAAATACAAAATTTAAAAGAAAACTAAAAGTTTTATTTCCACTTCAAAATTGTATGAAAATAAAACTCTTGTTCAACTAAAGAAATGCAAATGATATTTCACAGAGGTTGGTAAAGAAGCAGATACAATATTTGCTACTGTATATTTTATTTAAGTGAAAAGTTTTCAATGAATTTGTGTCTTTATAAAAAGTTATGTCTCTTTGCCGTTTTAAGTAAGAACTAAAACTGTAATAAATTTGTGTATCTATTATCGTTTTATTACTTAACATCGCGCTGACTTAAAAGCACATTTCATGTAGCGCATTAAGCCAACGACTCTCCACTAACACGCAGCTGGTTGGAATCTTTCAGTTGGCAAATTTTTCTAAATGTCGATTTAACAAGAAGGATGTATACCGCTGTTTCCCTACCGCCTCTCCGAGTAGCACAGCAGGACCTCCTAGGACCTTAGTGGGCCGATCTCATCTCAGCTGGGTTGTTAATGAAAACGAGTCACGTACGCTTAAACAAACATAATTTTTTTCATATTTTAACATTAGAAAGATATTTTAATAAGCCAAGTACGAAACTGACTCGCATAGTAAGGGTTCCATACTACAGTGCAAGTGGGTAGAAAAATGGGTACCCTTTAGCCTTTAATTTTTTTATTGTTTTAAGTATTTGTTGTTGTAGGATTAGAACAGAGCCAAAAATTTACCAATCACTTACATCAATCCCGGAAATGGTAGAAAAGTTGAAAAAATCTAATATAATTAATAAAGAAAAGTATTTGATGCGCCATAAGTCTTATAAAACATTA
This sequence comes from Sturmia bella, assembly GCA_963662145.1. Classification (NCBI taxonomy): domain Eukaryota; kingdom Metazoa; phylum Arthropoda; class Insecta; order Diptera; family Tachinidae; genus Sturmia; species Sturmia bella. The sequence goes on from OY759170.1 coordinate 24,711,872, forward strand.
GATACATTATTTATTTATTTATTTATTTATTTATCCATCTAAGCCTATGAAATAATGTATCCTTACAGGCTAATAATAACTTAATTACAAAATATATTAAATAAATCCTTATATTCTAATAACAATTTAAAATCAGTAATCGGCAACGAAAACTCAATGCTAACGATATTATTGATGCTATTTAAAGTATGCAAGGCCCATAGCAACGGCTCACGCATTGCATAATTAGTACCATGTCTAGAAACAAAAAATAGATTACTGGATCTGAAAAACTTACATGGCACAAGAAATTTTATTAACTTTAATAAGTATTCACAACCGATATGACCGTTTATCAAGTTATAAATTACAATAGTGGATTGCAGAGTACGTCTTACAGAAAGTGGCTTCAACCCCAAAAGCAAACAACAAGCATTATATGAAATTGGCATTGACAACGTTTGAAAATTACGAAATCGGAAATAAACGAGCAATACTCTAATTTAGAGCGTACAAAAACTGTATACAAAATTCGTAAAGTAATGGGATCAGCAAAGTCTTGACAGTTTCTTCTTATAAAAGAACGAACGGAATAGGCTTTAGGTATCATGTAGTCAAGATGAGCATTAAAGCTAAGTTCGTAGTCCAAAATTATACCCAGATCTAACATTTGATGAGCCACTGCTAAATTGCAATCAAATAACTTGTGCTGGAAAGCATTCACAGAACGAATATTAGGTTTGTGAAAGGACATTTGACAACATTTATTTACATTTAAGGACATATTATTCATATTGCACCAGTGGGATATTTCGTCGATACAAGACTGAAGAACTTTCTTTCTTTAAAAATTTTGATGTCATCAGCATACAACAAAAACTGTGAACCAGAACAATAATTTCCAATGTCATTATTAAAAATTAAGAAAAGTAGCGGCCCTAATATACTACCCTGTGGTACCCCGGATGTTGCAGTGTAGGGCAGGGACACAAAATCTTCCAGAACACCAGTATATTTTCTATCAGAAAGATAAGACCTTAACCAATTGAGAAATGTGCCATGAAAGCCCATTCTCTTTACCTTAAGACAGAGTATATTATGTGAAACCTAATCAAAATTATTTGGCAACATGAAGGATAAAGTGCACAAACTTGAAATGTCAAATGTAGTTTATGGTATACCATATGCTGGGAATGATGCGGAAAACTGTAATAAAGTGTACATAGGAACAACTAAAAATAAGCCAAAAACTAGGCCAGCTGGTGACAGATCGGATCATAAATATAGGACAATAAATTTTCCAAAGTTTGAGGGCACAGCAAATAAATAAGAGCAAACTCACATTAGAAATGTTACATATTTTTAACAAATCAGTGGATAGGAGAATAAACCTTAAGGCAGATACTGATAATATATCACAGATATATAAGCATTTACTTCAAAGTTAGAGAGGTATTGTTTTTATGCTTATTGTTATTGTTCTTTATTTTCTGTATATAAAAATATCTTTTCATTATTTAGTATCATGTAACAAGGTGAAATATTTTCTATTGAAAAAAGTTTGCTAATTGAAGCAAAAGAAAATATTTTTCATTCATATAAATTCATATTTATTAAACAATTTGTTAGTTTTTGTAATTATTGTTGTTCATATTAATTCTTGTTTCGAGAATGTAGGTATGTTTGTTGATAGAATTTTGTAATATGTAAGGATGTATGTATGTATAAGAAGAGGAGAAGTGTCAAAGTATTTAAACATTTGAATGAAAAAAGAAATGTTCTTTCACTCATGTACATACATACATATGTATGCACTCATATTTATTCGGAAATTTTCATAACTATTTATATAATAATAGCTCTGTTTCTTTACTCTACTTTGGGATCCCGTGGGATCCCAATTTGCATGAAAAGTGTTCCCGTACTTTAAAACAGGGATGCCCACGGCCTATACGCTTGGTACGCTTTTGTTTTTTTAAAAGCGCGAAGCATTGGCTGAGCATTCTAATATGTATACAGAACTCTTTGTATGAAATACACACATACCGCAAGTTCAAAGCAACAACACTTTCATATGCACAGCAATACAAACGTAGGCTTTGTTGGTACACATTGGTGCCAAGCTTAAATTTTGTTGTTTTTTGTTTTTTTGTTTTCATGATTTTGTTGTTTTTTTTTTTAATGTATGAAACACTTGAATAAATCATTTTTTGTTATGAGTTTATTTCTGTTTTTCTTTGTGTGCGTCAATAAAGTGTAAACGTATTGGTGTTTACGCTTCCATAAGAAGATTTTGGGCACCCCTGCTTTAAAACTTAAAAAAATTAGAGTATTTGTGAGAGAACATTATGCATCTTCTTCTTGCACGAAACTGCCCGTACTTGTTTTAAAGCATTCTCTAAAAATTGTTGATTGTTATATGGGTCAATTTCAAAAAAAACCTACACAACGAGTTTTTTGTGTTGCTTATTTTTAAAGTGACCAATTTATGTAGAAATTTATGAAAAATCCTGTGGTACTTTTAGGCTCTCAAAAAATCAATATTTTTTAATTTTTTTCAGGTTTTCTATAATTTTTAGCTTTAGCGTCACACACCAAATGTGTAAAAAAGATCACTAAAAATGCAAAAATATTTGGACTTCAAGCTTACTACGATGTCCTTTTGTTACTCAAGATTGACTTTTGCTAAAATCACCTCTTCGATTATAAACTGAAAATCACTATTCACCTTGAGTTTTCATATTTTTTTAAAGTGACTAGTTCTTTTAAAATTTTATGATAAAAATATGTAAATTTTTGTTAAAAAAAAAATACTTGAACTTATAGGTTACTTGCAAAGTAACAGGCTTGAAACAATGTACAGTTATTTCCGCTTAATTGAGCCCCGCTTAATTGAGTTTCCCCCTTTATTGCACTAAAATCATGGAACGAAATCATTCAGTATACCTGTCTATGTTAAAATACCCGTTTAATTGAGTTCCGTTTAATTGCGTCACCAGCTTAATTGTTTCGCAAATTAAGACCGCATTGCGAAAAACAAGAGCAAATGTTTCGCTTAATTGATTCCGTCTACTTAATTTTATTATTTGCTTCACAAACGTAAACAAAAAATTATTTTGCGGTAAAAAGGTCATGGTTCTGTTCCATTACAAACATTGTACGATGAACGTACCTGATTTTTATTTTGCTTTAATAAACCTAAACAATTTTTCAACCTAATATGTAACTAGAGAAATGAATTTTATTTTCCATCTACGCATGGGTGTTTCGCTTTATTGCACATATTGCTCAATTAACTGATTTTCGTTTAATTGCGTCGGCGTTTCAATTAACCGAGTATCGCTTAATTGAGTTCCCGTTTAATTGCGTCAAAAGTCGTGCATTTTTAGAAACTGAATTAAGCGGAAATAACTGTATTTAAATAAAACTGCAGTTATAAGCATATTAAGGGAAAAAAACTACGTGTGACACTCAAGATATTTAATGACGATCAAGAGATTTTGTTTCACGTAAACAAGAGATAATGCAAAATTTTATGTTTAACGAAAAAAAGTTTATTTTTTTTACAAAAAGTAAATGTTTAAGCTTACCCTTTAAACGGTTAACTAGTAATTGTAATTCGCGATTTTTGTTTTTTAGCTGCTTATTATACTTTTCACTCTTTTGTTTTCAGAAGTATTCACATTTAATTTAGTTGGTACTGCTGGTAAATCTTCCTTTTCATTGCTTAATAAATTGCGGTAATCCATGGGCTTGAGTAATTGTACTACTTAAAGTATAGGTCTTTTGACGCTCGGCAGCTTTTTTCAACTTCCTCGGACGTACATATTCTCTATATTTAGCTCGCCCACGCTGAAGCATTTTTTTCGGCATGTCACCTCTTTCCATCAATTTCGCGTTGCTATTCGAAAACAGAATCAGTCAGTAACTATAAAAATTAATCTCAAATATACCAACTATTATACATTTATTTCTTATTTCTTTTATATTCGTCATTACGTGCTTTATCGAGCTTTATTTTCTCTCGATATCTCTCTCCGTGCTTTTTCAGCTGCCGTTAATTTTGTTGTTTTACTCTTGAAAATTAAAAAATAAAATCAAAATTAAGCATTTTAAGCTACGAAGCAATATACATATGTACATAAATCAAAAGTGATGCTCATGAAATGTTTGCCTATATTGGTTCTTATCGTAGGCAATTTATTTCTCAAACTCACAAATCATAAAAAAAAATGAATTGAAACCATGTAAACAATGGTTGTCATTTAATACATATATAAATTTAATATATTTACTTTTAAAAATATTAGCGTGACGCTCATGAAATTTTATCGTTCCCGTACCATGGCGTCCACAAAAACTACGCATATGCATACTTTTCTTAATAGATTTTTTTTCGCTTTTTTACTTTTGTAATAATTACATTTTGTATTTTCCTTACGTTATTTACTTTATTTAAATGAAAATTGAAAACGAGAAATACTACTTGATTTATAAAAAAGTGATGCTCAACGCAAATTGTGGGGACAAGTTTTGTTTGCAATGCCAAATTCTTACTAATTAAGTTTTGACGACTATAACAAATCAAAATTTAAGAAAGAACCGTTATTAAATGTTGCATATTTACTTTTTCCTTGATTTTATTTTATTTTGTTTACAAAAAATTCTAGCTGGGGACACATGCTTTTGTATGGAAGGAGTCAGAGAGAGAAACAAAACACTATTCTAAAAAAAAAAAAAAAAAAACATACAAATTTGAGAATTACGTTTTTTTGTTACATATTCCTCACTGATCACTTTCATATTGTTGTTTTTTTTTTTTTTTTTACCTAAAATAGTTGTATAAAGTGCGGGACACAAAAATTGCGTTTTTTTTTAAGAAACCAATATTTTCAACACAAAAATTAAAAAAACAAGTAAGTCGAATATAACAGACTGTGCCGAATCTTATATATCCTTTACCAAAGTGTAATTAGAAGCTTTTCTATATAAATATCTAATATCAGGTCGCATATGAACTTTAATATCCCCAAGTTTATTTGAAAAATAAGCACTTAAGTACATTAAAATAATGAATTTTGACCAAGCATTAGCAAAAATCGGAGACTATAAATACATTTTGTACACAAAATAAATAATAATATTGTTCGCAATCGAATTTTATTACAGAACATATAGTTTATTAATTACTTAAAAGAACAATCTATTTTTAGTAACTAAGGTTTGTAGCATACCACCGAAAACTTCACTTACAATTTACATAGCAAGTGCTTATTGCCTGCATTATATTGTAACTATATTTATGCATATATCTGCCACTTTTTGCATTACATTATAACGCATTATTTTTGTGTGTGTAATTCATTATTATATAGCGCCAACTATTAAGCCAAGAGGTCCGAGTTCGAATCCCAGATGAGCCGAACATGATAAATTATTTTTATTATATTTTTTTATTGTGCTTTTAACTGATGTTAAGTGAGTAAGAAGTGACAAAGTTTTCCACATAATTCGCGCTTTATATAATATCAGCACCGGTTCTTAAAATTTTACCATTTATGTTCATGTGCTTTACACACGAAAAAACGCTATAGAATTCTGTTATAAGATTAAAAAGTTATTATTGCTTAAATTTGAGACTGTGTGAAAACCGTTCACAAAAAATAAATACTTCACGGAGTGACTCACGTAAACTAAAGATACTTTTGTTCTCCATAGCTTTCAACGAAACAAAATCGTAATAGTACCTGGGAACCAAGGAATACATTTTTCATTATTGTTGGTTTTAATAACTATAAATACTTTAGGACGTTAAAGATATTATCGATTACTACTCAAACGCGTGTGCTTACATACTCGTGTATTATAGCGGGTCGATTTGCATGGACATGAGTTTTACGATACTAAGCCAAAGATTTTTCGGTGGCATAGAGGAGGCGAGGTATGGAGGTATGGTCTTTAGTACTAGTCATCACACCCAGTCCCCAATAATTTTTTTTGACACACCGATCCCGTACCATATCACCAATATAATAGTGAAAAAAAGGTTGAAAAGGGGACGCTTCGAAAATGTTTTTTTTTTTTGATACATATGTTGTAGTGGAACTTATTTACCCCATGCCAAAAGCTATCGAAAAATCGATGGCACAATACTGATTGCTAAATCGACAACCTCTATTATATGTGGTTTAATACGAATTTATGTGTATACATATGCGTATACATGCAATTGTGTAAATTAAACATACACATTGTGTATTTTAAAATGTAAACATTGGATAATTTACGGAAAGGTATATTTTCATACTTATAAATATTAATTTTATCAATTTATTTAATTTTAAAAATACACAAATTAAAGATACATATCGGTACGCACACACACACACATACATACATGCCTACGTTTCCATTATGTTTATTAATATTATCTGTTTTAATATTTACTCAACAGGATCCAGATGCGTCATTTGACATTAACGGTAATGATTCCGATCCAACGCCACAGGATAATGGCGATAACAAGCACGGTACCAGATGTGCTGGCGAAGTCGCTGCCGTCGCTTTTAATAATTACTGTGGCGTAGGTGTAGCTTATAACGCTAGTATTGGTGGTAAGTACACATTATGATTATTAAAATAACAGCAATGGTGGAGAGGAAAATTGTTGAATAAGCATATGTTTAACTACCAATGAATACGAAAAAAAAAATGATAAAAGTTGATGACTTCTAGCACTTTTGCGAGATTAAAAAATTTGCATTTAAACGTATTCAGTAATAATGTAATTAATTAGTGAATTCTTCCTCGCTGTATTTTGTATATACAATTTGAAATATTTATAATTTAATTATGAAAATTTGAAAAAAGGTTTTTACTTTTAGTTTAATCAAAGCATTACAACTTTAATGAAACTTTTTAAATATGTTACTGGCATATTACGAGTAACTTAGGGATGGGTTAGAGCCAGCGGCGTTATTTGTTTTGGTGATTTTTAATATTTGCAAATACGAATTCAATTACCTTTATTAGTATTCGCAAAGTTCAAGTAAGAATACGAATATTCAATTTGAAACGCAGTGCCATTCGACTTTCTAACTTGGTTGAAATGAAGAACAGCTTCATTTAGGTGGAATCACTTTCTGAGCCGATCACGTAAACAAAATAAACAGTAAAATTGTATTTATTTTGTTAACTTGAATAAAACTGTCATAGGAAATGCCTGCAAAGAAAATTCGTATTTCAAATTAAAATAACTAGAGTAGTTTATTGTCGCCGCAGTAAGAAGGATCAAAAGCTATGGGCTTTGTCGACCCATCTGCGCACATATGGGATAGAATACCCGCTACCGCGTAATTAGAAGCATCCGTTGAAAGCAATATAGGCAGTCTAGGGTTAAAATGAACCAAAATTCTATCCGATGTCACCTCCCCTTTTAACGACTCAAAAGCCTTTTGACACAATTTAGACCATTTAAATTTTACATCCTTTCGCAAAAGTTCATAAAGAGGTGCCATTTTATGGGCAAAATTTGGAATAAATTTTGAATAATAATTCAGCATCCCCACAAACGCTCTAACCTCAGACACATTTTTGGGAACTGGTGCTTCCAGCACTGACGAAATACGATCCTTATTCATACTCAAACCATCCCGATCAATGTTGAATCCTAAATAAGATACTTTATCTTTGAAAAATTCGCATTTAGTACTATTAAGACGCAAACCTACAGACTCTAGCTTAGTTAATACCAACTCCAGAGTTTTAACGTGGTCCTCAAAATTACGACCTGTGATGATAATATCATCCAAATAGTTTACTACGTTTGGAATACCACGTAAAATATTTTCAATAGTCCTCTGAAAAATAGCTGCCGCAGGTTTGACACCAAATGGTAAACGAGTCATTTTAAATATACCCATGTGGGTACTCCATGCGCATAACAATTGAGAACTTTCATCTAACAACAACTGATTATAAGCATTAGACAGATCTAATCTTGTAAACAGTTCTCCACGAAGAGAAGCAAATAGTTCGTCAATTAACGGAAGAGGATATTTAACGTCTTCTAAATATCTGTTAATGGTAGATTTATAATCCCCGCAAATACGGATCTGACCATTGGGTTTAATAATGGGTACCAAAGGCGTTCCCCACTCCGAATTGTCTACGTGTACCAATACGCCTTTTTCAACTAAATCCTGTAATTGTATTTCAATTTTTGAACGCCAAGCCAATGGCACAGGCCTTGGTTTACAAAAAATTGGTTTAACGTTTTCCATTATATTTAACGTTACCGTACCCCCTGTGTATAAACCTAACTCTTCCTTAAACACGTTTACGAAACGTTCCTTTATGCTTAGTACACATTCACTTATGTCCCTTATTGAATTGACATTCGAGAGACCGATACCGAACATCGTCATAAAATCACAACCTAATATAGGAGGGCTACGCGTATTTGTAACAACAAAACGTAAATTTTTAGTTTGGCCACGAAATCTCACCGTTGCTAAAAACTCACCCATAACATTTATGCCATCTCCTCCGTAGGCACATAATTTTTTTGTACAGGGATTCAATCCCTTTTCTTTAAAAAACTTACCAAAGGTTTCACTTGACATTAACGAACAAACAGCCCCAGTATCCAAAACAAACTCAACCATTACATTATTAACTTCCACCGATAATGAAAATGGAGCAGCAGAACGTTCATCCGTTACACTGTAAACAGAAAAAGCCTTATCATTACTATATTCATTTACTCCCTCACAACAATTATTGTTAAGCAAATTCCTATTTGATACTTGAACCACATTAACTTGATTATTATTGCATACACTAGCTAAATGCCCTATCCTGTGACATTTGTTACACACACTGCTTTTGTATTTACATTTATCACTTGCGTGATTTTTCCATCCGCAATGAGTACATTTCTTTTTTATCTTTTTGCTGCCGTTATTTTCGTAGACATTAAATTGTTTGTTGGTTTTACTGCTACTCGTTGTTTCATCTTTGCTGTTGTTGTTGTTGGTGTTATACTTTTTAGGTCCCCGTGCATATTTTCTTTGCACATAATTAACCTCTTCATTTGTACCCCTTTGCGCATACAGCTTAGCCTCCATAGTTAACGCCTTCCTTAACGCCAGTTCTAAAGTAAGGGTTTCATCTTCTTCACAGAGCCTTTCAAAAATTTTGCCATCAAATCCAGTGACGAACTTATTTAACACAAATTTTTCCAGCTGTGCTCCAAATCTACACTCCATTGCTAATTTTTTTATACGTGCATACCACACTGATACGGATTCCTCATCCCTTTTCTTTGCGTCAAAAAAATTTCTACGCTCCCGAAAAATTATCACTGGGGGTGAATAATGCTGATTTAGCATGTCACATAACTCCTTATACTTCTTCTTGGCAGGTAAATCAGGGAAACACAATTCCCTCAACAAGCCATACGCCTCAAGGCCAACAGCCTTCAATAGCGTTGACGTTTTTATACGGTCTTCTTCCACCGCTGCCTCCACAAAATGAGAATCCAATACCTCTTGCCAAAGACACCACCTGTCCACAACCGGCCGGAACTCCTTTATACCAGTTGCCATGGATGTTGTAACAATACTCTCGTTGTGAGCTATTGTTGTTTCACTTGGACCTGGCATCTTTGTAATATTAAACAAATAAGACCACCAAAACTCACACGATCTTTTATTTTACACAGAAAATCTGCTTATCTATATAATATTTATTATATACAAAAAAGTTCCTTTAATACAAAATGTATTATTTACAAGAAAAAAAAATTAACTGTTTTATTTTTTTTATGTATCTGTTATGCACGCTGTTGTGCACACTGTTGTCCTCGTCGCCACTATAATGTATCGTGTTTGGTGGTTGAATAAGAAGTGATTTATTATTATTTCATTTCATGCTTAATAACTAGTTTGACAGATGATCTTTAATAATATATTAATGGTGTTGTAATGTAACTCACACCTAGCTGGCGCAACACCACAATAATTGTTAATAATTTTATCAGGCTTTCTAATTCGATTTTTACGCAAAACTGAGAAAGATTTTCTTTTTTTTTTAAGCTACAGTGAGCAACATTTTTAAAGAAGACAAGAAAAGTAAAGTTGAAGGCATACTGGCTGGGGTACATACCATGTCGCTCATGAGCACCAAAATTGCTTCGAATCCAGGTCATGACTAATTGCCCTGCAAGAACATACGATGGATCATATGACCGACACTGCTGATGGATTCATACATCAGGGTTTCTATCATTTTCTTAAGGGCAAAATGAAAAAAACTGATGTAAACATTCGTGTACGTGTGAGTTATTTTTTTCACCAGCGTTACCACCTCAGCAAAGCGATCATTCGAAATCTTTTTTTTTTTCAAAATGCCCACCAAATTACATGCAATGCTATTTGTTTCTTTATTACTAATTAAAAAAAAGTTTTTTCGAAAAATCAAAAAAAAACTATACAAGGAGAGCAGAATAAATTATTTTAGACATATTTAGATAAAATTAAGAGAAATACAGTAGTCAGTAGCAGTTTTTACAATAGAAAACTGAATCATATGGAAAAAACATCCACAGCACTATGTTTTTTCAAAGAAAACAAACCTAACGAATCTATAAAAACATTAATGCATAAACGTAGTTCCAAATGAAATTACCAAACTAATACGGGAGTATCAAAATATTAAAAAAATCATTGTAATGGCAACGCTTTGCATGTGTTAGTAAATAAGCTGTTACTGTGTTAGTTTCCATCAGCCATTTCTTGCAGGGTGTATACTGTTTTTAGGCAGCAGCGCATAGCCATTTCATCACCTGAGCTCTTCGTTACTGACTGTCTATGTTTAATCTTATTGATCAACTTTCATGTCATCACTGGGTTTTTCTGCTCATCCGAATACATTTTATATTCCCTCAGTAACCACCAATTAATTTTGATGTTTGTTGCTTTTTTATCAGTGATAGCAATGGTTGCAAACTACATGCCGGGCCCAGCGCGTTTTGCCATAGTATGTACCCCAGCCAGTACGTTTTCAACTTTACTAAGAATTTTGTCACAAACTAGGTAAAAATCGAACTCAAGTCTGATAAAATTATTAACAACTTTAAATCATATAGCTTGACTAAATTAATTAAAATTACCGCTTGAATGTATTAGAATTAAAATAAGTACTAAAAAGCGTCCATAAACACGATATTGAAAAAATTCTAAGCTGGTATTGAGCACTTTCCTCTAATTTTCGTAGCGTGCAGTACAATTCGAAATTGAAAGGCTCTACTAAAAATATTCTCTTTTTTTAATATTAATTTCCGCTAATTAAAAATAATAAAAAAAAAAATGGAAAGTTTGTTTAGTAAAACAGATTTGATGAATTTTTTCAAAATTAGAATACTAAGAGGTCAAAGAAAAATGTAAGCCTCTCTCTTCGTTCTTGGCATGGATGAATTGATAGAGTATCCTACTAAGAGTCCTAAAGTTGCAGTTTTGATTCTGGGTGTTTTTGCAGACAAGCAAAATGAATTGCAGTTTTGTGTTTTTGGGTTTCTTTTCCAAATCAAGGGATTTTTATACGTTTTTTGTATGTATTTTTATATTATTTAACTTAATTTATATATTTAAATGGAAGCTGTTTTCGCTTAAATACCAATTTTAAATGGAGCAAATATCTTTTCAGTAAATTTTCGTAGATTTGCTGTTTACAGCTGCCTCTTACAGACCAAACTAGATTAGTACTTCAGGCAGTTTTATGCAGTTAATCGACTTAACTTAAGTATATCTGAATTCCTTTCATGAACTAAAAGGCCATGAGATCTTTCAATTAAATATTAAGCCATTTGGATATCATAATAAAATTTATACGTACATATGCACATATCTATGTATACTCTCTTTAATTAAAAGCATTTTTAGTTGCATTCAAATGCTCTTATACCCTGTACAATAAAAAATTTAATTAATAAAAATGTTCATTTGCATTTGTGATTTTAATTGAAAAAAAAAAATGTAAAGAGTGTTTTTTTTTCGATGTATAGAACTTTAAGTTGCAATAAAACAACGATGGATTATTATTCGATTGACATGAATTTTATTTGTCCGAAAGATAATCTTGTGGCATTTCAATTTAAATATGATTTCTGGCATATGACCGCCACGGCTGGCGCGGATGTAGTCCAATCTGGACGTCCAATTTTCGATGACTTTTTCCAACATTTGTGGCCGTATATCGGCAATAACACGGCGAATGGTGTCCAACGTGTGTGGCTTATCCGTATAGACCAATGAATTTACATAGCCCCACAGAAAGTAGTCTAGCGGTATTAAATCACAAGATATTGGAGGCCTATTCACAGGTCCAAACCGTGAAATTAGGCGGTCACCAAACGTGTCTTTCAATAAATCGATTGTGGCACGAGCTGTGTGACATGTTGCGCCGTCTTGTTGAAACCACATCTCCTCGACATCATGGTTATTCAATTCAGGAATGAAAAAGTTAGTAATCATGGCTCTATACCGATCACCATTGAATGCAACGTTCTGGGCATCATGGATTTTGAAGAAGTACGGACCAGTGATTCCACCAGCCCCTAAAGCGCACCAAACAGTCAGTTTTTCTGGATGTAAAGGTGTTTCGACATACACTTGAGGATTAGCTTCACTCCAAATGCGGCAGTTTGGTTTGTTAACGTAGACATTCAACCAGAAGTGCGCTGCATCGCTAAACAAAATTCGCTTATGAAAATCGGGAACAACGGCAATCTCGTTTTGGGCCCATTCCACGAATCTACGTGCGTTATTCAGGCGTGAGTCTATTCATGATGAATTGCCAAACCAAACTGAGAATAAATCACCTGACGGCTGATGTGTCAACTTAAAGTTCTATACATCGAAAAAAAACACCCTTTATTTCCATATTTGCTCTATTTTATATATAAAGGTATATTTCATTAACAAAATCTAGCATTTGTAAGTGGCATAAATGTGATAAAAATAGAAAATAATCTATGCGTATAAATATTTGTAGTCAAAGAAATGTTATCCATCATTTGTCAAATGTCTCAGTCTTTCCAGTGACATAACTATGCAATGATAACTAATTTAAAAATATTCAGAAGTCACTTGCACTTGTGTAGATAAATGAAAAGCCTTCCAAAATTCTAGTCGACACAAAAGGGTTTTCACTTTACTTTGAATATTGGCAAAACTTTAAACGAACTGAATGCAGAGTTTTCAACCTTCCTGTTTTTGCTATATATTTTTGTATATTATAGTAAGTCGACTCGTGTGACGACTACTTTCGACTTGATAGTGTGAATTTAGTTTATTTTTGTTTAAATTTAAGTTGTACTTAGCTACAGTGTTAAATCACATTTCACTACTTCGAAAGTATGTTTTCGTTTTCAAATTTTACTAAATAAAAGCTTTCCATACAACAGCTTTATTGAAGGAAAAAAATATATTTGTGATGAAAACAATTAAATTATGACTTTCAATGAAAAATGTCCTCAAATAAAGACATTTAGTGCTTATATTATTAGTATATCTTGTCATACTTGGTTTTGCACAATATTAATAGCTTATTTTATAGAAGTTACTTGAGGCAAATTCTCATACATCTGCGTGCTTTATTTACTTTTCAAACACAGCAGAACCAACAAATACTCAAAATCATATGATAAATCTATAAATCAAGAGTGGACTGTGAACGACCAAAGTTGCAATCAAATAAATACTGTAATAATTAATTTGCTGCTTAAACGTAACTTAAGGCTAAATATAATTTAGTTATCCAATCAAAAATATACCAATAGAATGTTTCGGCAAGAAATTACAAGTACTGAACTTAGATTCTATTCATTAGGAAAAAATATTGTTATAGCTTTTGTGGTACTGGGTACTTGGGTAAAGGGCAGTTCAGATTATTATGCTGTGCATTAATACTTTTCAAAAAATTCAAATAATACGATCAAGGCTGATAGTGTCAATACAACGCGTTATACTAACGGAAAATAATACGATGAAAATTTGAGATCCCATACGACTTCGTCGTTTTTGAAATTTTTCAAAACTTTTCGTTTTATAATAGCACACATAAAATAGACTCACTAAGTCGATAGTTTTGCCGGCGCTACCGCGATGTTTTTGATATTATTATCCTTCCATTGTATAAATGGACTAAAATTTGGATTTTCGTAACAATATAACGTGTTATCCATTTCGTGGTTTCTAAAGTGGAGAACTGGAATTCGGCATCTGTCAAACTAAACGGTTAAACGAACTTTTTTTCTTCTCAGTTGAAAGTCTGATATTGACGAAAATGGATCGCTTAACTATCACACAACGCATAAAAATTATCAAAACATACTACAAAAATGGTGATTCTGCCACAGCCACATGAGGAGATTATGGTTTACATAATCGTCCAACTACGTAAGCAATTGGCAAAATTATGAAGAAATTTGAAGAGGCTGGAGCGGTTACAAATATTGTAAGGCCTGTGCATCATCGTTTCGCTCGTTCCACTGTAAATAATGCTGCTGTAAGTGAAAGTGTTGCCGAAGACCCGAATGTGTCGATTCAACAGGCGGTGGACGGAGATTTTTCCAACAAAATTTTCTTCAGCGATGAAGTACATTTCTCACTCGGTGGGTATGTTAGTAAACTAAATTGTCGTGTTTGGGGTTCTGAAAATCCTCCAGTAATAGAAGAGAGGCCATTACATCCAGAAAAAGTCACTGTTTGGTGCGCTCTTTGGTCCGAAGGTGTGATTGGACCTTACTTCTTCGAAAACGACGATCAAACGACTGTCACCGTCAACTTGGAGCGTTATGGTCATATACAGTGGCGTCAAAAATTTACAGAAAAGAGAACAAAAAAGTTAAAAATATTGTTATTGAGCAAGGCAGCTCAATACCAGGTAGTCGCATAACTACAACAAACACAACAGCAACAAACACTTCGTGTATTTTGTTGGTAGAAATCTTGAACTACTGTCACCCATTTTGTTCACGTATGTGCATTGTGTATGTTGACAGTTCTATAAGCTAAAAGCAATAGTCAGCTGGGCTTGTGAGGCTAGCTGGTATCAAGCTGTTTTGTGATTGAAATAAAAGAATGAAGCAAGGTCGCTTGATACCAGGTAGCCTTACAAGCCCAGCTGACTACTGCTTTTAGCTTGAAGAACTGCCAAAATACACACACACACACACACACACACACACACATACGAACAAACGGGTGACAGAAGTTCAAGATTTCTACTAACAAAATACATGAAGTGTTTATTGGTGTTGTAGTTATGAGGCTACCTGATATCGAGGTACCGTGGAATGAAGAGCGCAAAAGTTTGACAGAGGAAACTGCATTAACAAATAATGAGTGTGTGTATTTTGATAATGTCAATTGGCTGACAATTTTTGTAACTTAGAAAATCTTACATCCGTGTAAGCTGACAATTTTCGTTGGTAACTAAATTTGCTGTCAGGCAATTGTCTAGCAATGAAATTGTAAGATTTTCTCACAATTGTTTGAGCTGATAATATTCTTAATGCTGAAAATTTTGTATTTCCAGTGGATTATCAGCACTTTGTAAGGCCTTACAATATGGTAAGATCTCACAGCGTGATCCAATAAATGCGCTTCATAGTTTTAAGTACAAGAATATATTTGCAGGGCCGGGCCTTGTGTTTTCTGTTAGGTTTTATTTTTATTTTTGATATTTTAAATACTTAAAGACATACATATTTATATTTTGAATTCATGACAGGTCTCCTTTGTTTCCTTATTCTTTTTTTTATTTTTATTTATCCCTTAAGTACCCCTCACACGACGTGTTTTTACATGTTTAAACCTGAATGTTGCAGCTTTCTTTGCCAATTTTAAATTCTACTTTACAGATTTTTGAAGATTTCCAAGCAAAATTTTCTGTCAGCAGTGGAAGGCAGTAAGTTTATGCTCTGCAGTGAAAGAGGTTTTTCTCAAATAAAAATACATTGAGTTGTTAAGCCCATCAACCGCTGTAATTATATCTTTTTCATAAAACTTGATAACAGAATCAAAATATTCATTGGTTTTAAAGAATCCTGTTGTTCAATTCTGAACTAGATATTCCCTACATTTTTATGTGCAAATCTATTTGTACATGAATCGAAAATAATTTAAGCAAATAACTATGATGCGTTCGATGCATCTACGTACAAGTATATATGAAAATACGAACGATTTATACTGCGTAAGTATGGTTTTATATACATATGTATATATATGTATATACATGCGTTTGGTGCAAGGAATACCTAGAGGATTCAGAAAACTCTGTGGATAAATGCCGCCCACTGATAACAAACCATGCGAATCTCTTTATATTTTCATTCCCAGTTGCTCTTAACTGGTGCCAACAAATCAAAATTTATGCACCCTCATACAGTAAAGATGGCACAATTCGAGTAGTAAAAATGTGTTCATCCAACATCACAGTTTCAGCGAATACATACGATGATTGTAAAAAAAAAACTTCCAAGAAGAAAAAATAAATCCTCAAGTCAAACAATGGAGACTTATTTTCTATAAACGCAGGCAAATACAAATATCGCGTTTTGGCTTTGGCATTAATGGTGCCGTTGATTCAGCAACATTATGCCCCCAAATGTATTGGTAATGGCAGCAGTAAGTGTCGGTAAGTGTCTGCTGTTTGTAGACATTAGAGATAAAACTGCGTTGGTTGGCTTTGGGAAAACAGGAGATGGTTCAAATAGAAAAGCTCATATGCTTTGATGATTGCGTTTAATACTCTTTATTCAGAGACTGAAGGAAAATGACAAAAGAATATATGTATGAATGCACATACAATAAACAATTTGCTATTTTTTATTGAATTAATACTTGAAACAGTTCGAATATTCTTGAAAACAAGTAAAAAAAAAAAGATTTTTCTTCATGTTTAGGGTTCCGTACTCACAGAGTGAAAGCGGAACACCATAACTGAGACTTTGACGTACGTCCGCCCGTCACAGCTCCCATTCCGCACGAGCTAGAGCACTGAAGTTTTCATAGAACATATAATTAGCCTGGTACTGCAACAACAAATACTGAACACAACGAAAAATTACAAACCAAAGGAGGTCCCCATACAAGAAGATGTGAAAATTAGCTAAACTTAGCTGCAGCTTTTGAATCGTAAGAGATAGAGATATGAAATTTGCACAAGATATGCAGTTACCAGGCCTACACAACAACAAAAACCAAAAATAGCTAGAATTACAAATTTAAAGGCCCAAGTCTAATATGATTAATAGAAAAATAAGACTGTATCCTAAAAAGGGTGTTTTTTTTTTTCGATGTATAGAACTTTAAGTTGCAATAAAACAACGATGGAATATTCGATTGACATGAATTTTATTTATCCGAAAGATAATCTTGTGGCTTTACATTTTATATATGATTTCTAATATATGAAGGTAGTCTAGCGGTATTAAATCACAAGATCTTGGAAACCAATTCACAGGTGCAAAACGTGAAATTAGGCGGTTACCAAACGTGTCTTTCAATGGGCGGAGTGAATAAAATTAAGCTAATGCTACATAGCATAAAGTAGTAGCACTAGCTTAATCTTTTCAGTACTAGCTTATGATACTAGCTAAAATAACACTTGGCTAATGCTAAGTAGTTAATGCTAAATAATTGAAGCAAACGCTGGAAAACTCAACAGCTGACAAAACCATTTAAAGAGCTGCCACTCTTTTATCCATAAAGCCGGTATACATACATACATACATACATACATACATACATACATACATACATACATACATACATACATACATACATACATACATACATACATACATACATACATACATACATACATATCTATATCCGAAATTGAAAAATATGAAATATATATATTTTTCTTTTTTGCGATTTTTCATGTTTATTAAATTTCTTTCAAACAAATTAATACACATGTTGAATGTTTTTTATAGATAGATAAACTTTGAAAACTTTATTAATTAAAAGTAGCGACGTTCTCAATATTTTTATGACTCATTTCTAGAGTATATAAAATTTGATATTTGCCGTAAAACTCAGTCAGTAGGTCCACCTGACCACGATTAATCTGATCTTTTACAATATTTGGTGGCTCTACATGAACTGAACCACTTCTTCGCATTGCTTTTTATTTCCATAAATATTCAAAAATAAGCTAATAAAAATTTATTTTGTTCTGTGTCTATTTTATAGCCGATTGTCCACGAAGTTTTATCAATCATTAATATTAATATTTAAATCGAAATATTCGAAAACACTATTTTTTTTTTTCAATAAAATGCAGAAAAACAAACTTCCAGCACCGCAATCAGATGCTTAAAAATATCCAAGCATAAACTAGTAATATTAAGCATTCGCTTGTTTTTATTCACACTTTCCTTAAGCCAACGCTGGGAAAACCAGCTTTTACTAGCAAGTATAAAGTACTTGCTTCTGCTGAATTTTTTATTCACCCCAAAGCTAGGTAAAACTAAAAAATTTGCAGTATAAGCTTTAGCTAACATTTTATTCACTCGGCCCAATAAATCGATTGTGACACGAGCTGTGTGACATATTGCGCCGTCTTGTTGAAACCACATCTCCTGAACATCATGGTTATTCAATTTACGAATGAAAAAGTTAGTAATCATGGCTCTATACCGATCACCATTGAATGTAACGTTCTGGCCATCATCATTTTTGAAGTAGTATGGACCAATGATTCCACCAGCCCATAAAGCGCTCCAAACAGTCAGTTTTTCTGGATGTAATGGTGTTTCGACATGCACATGAGGATCAGCTTCACTCAAAATGCGGCAGTTTTGTTTGTTAACGTAGACATTCAACCAGAAGTGCGCTTCATCGCTAAACAAAATTCGCCTATGAAAATCGGGAACAACGGCAATCGAGTTTTGGGCCCATTGGACGAATCTACGCCTTACTTGATGATCGTTTGGCTTCAATTCTTGCGCGAGTTGGATTTTGTAAGCACGCTAACCAAGATCCTTCCGAAAAATCTTCCATAAAGTGGATGGACACAGATCCAATTCCTGTGCTCGATGGCGGATGGACTCATTCGGGTCTTCCTCAATGTTACGCAGCAATAGCTTCTTCTTATCAATAAGACTAAACCTGGTGCGAAAACGTTTCATTTTATCGAATTAACTGCTCTGATGGACGATTTTGTCGACGATCAAATGGACGTAGTGCGCGATACGTATTCCGCACAGAGCCATTATTTTCGAAATAAAATTTCACTATTTGCAAGCGTTGTTCAGGCGTGAGTCACGATGAATGGCCAAACTGAGAATAAATCACTTGACAGCTGTTAAATCGGTCGCCATCTTGAACAGTAATGCCAACTTAAAGTTCTATACATCGAAAAAAACACCCTTTACATGTAGTCTAATGTGCACAGCCATAAGAAACTTTCGTTGAATTGTATTAAGTTTCATTTGATTGAGGAAAGTACGAAACTGACCTCACTTCGCTTAAGGATTCAGATGTATGTGTGCGAGTGTATATTCATATATACATACATAGATAAATAGAAAATAAAAAAAAGGATAAATTTAAGATTAAGGAATGAGTATGCACGCACACACATGTACTTATGTATATGTATGTATATAAAATGTAATATTTTCAATTTGAGAATATATTCCTCGTATCAGGGTGTGTTAAAGCGTAGGGTTGGTCATGACAAGAAATTTCGACTCTTGGTGTATCGCCAAATCGTGAGACCTGTCATCTTTTATGCCTTCCCAGTCTGGTTTGGAATTTCTTCAGCTGAGATGGGAGAGGCTAATTTTGGTATGTATCTTGTCTTGGCCTTAGACCATCATGCATGTCCACTTACAACGGTGCTGACTTTGCACGTATTGACCTTTTCATGATCGGAAATTCGATTAAGTCCTTGGAAGGTGCACGATTTTCTGACAACCCATTGATTCACCGATACTTTTCTTTGACAGCTGGCTTAGGGACGGTTAGGATTAGGAACTATTTCTCGCCTATAGATCCTTTGAATCTTAGAAATAGTGGTCTGATATTTAACGGTTTTATCATAGGCGGATTAGGTCATTGGAGATATCCAATACAGTTTATAATACTATTCAATAGTCTTATGCGGCTAGCTGCTTTGTTTTTTTTTTTATTTATTGTTTTTTTATTTATTTATTTTTTTGTTGTTGTTTGTTTTGTTTTGTGTAAACATTGTTGTGTTAGTTTTAGGTTTGAGAGTGTAATTATTTTATGGTTTTAGTTGTAAGTTTAGCTTGAAAGGCCTCCCTTTTTTGCTTCCTTTTTTTTTGGAGATCTTTTTAAATTTCAATAGAGGACATTTTTTTTAAGAGATGTATAATTTAAGTATATTTTTTAAATAAGTTTGTTTGTCATCCTTGATAAGTAACTATTAGTACGTAATGAATTTTGTGTTAATAGTAAATAGAATAAATTTAAACTAGCTTTGTAATAGTTTGGAAATAAATCAATCTATTCAATTTGGGAAACACGGATGGTATTTTAGGTACTTTTCAATATTAATTTCTCACAAAAAATACAAATAGTACGAAGATGTGCAACAATGTCTTCAGGTTCATAAACGCACATTACATGGTCATTCAAACGCAATTTTTATTTGCTTAAAAACATGACAGGCTGTTCGTCCAATTTGGACGGCGAAGATAACGCATATTATAGTTGGGCCTTAAATGTTGCCCTTCATAGAGGGAAAACTTTCAATTGTGAAATATAGAGATTTCACATTTTCACAGTATAGAATATTGTATCAAGCCGTATTTTATTATATTTTCTTGAAACGACTTGACACTTTGAATTTTTTCTACTGAATAAAATTATTGGGTATATTGAGAAATAAATCAAAGTCCTCAGACAAAATATTACAGTATATGCATACTGAGGCTTTGAATTAGAAATAGTTCAGTGTTGTCGATTCATATAATGGTACAATGAACTACAGCCATTTTCAACACACAGTATATGTACATATATAGTTGGCAGGCCTCTACAACGACAAATACCGAAAACTGCAAAAATTTAAAACTTAGTTGGTGTTCATGAGCGGGGACACCCTTTATTGTGTAAATCAGCTATAACTTTTGAACCATAAGATAAATATGTATATAGACTTAAAATTTGCTCGGTGTATGTGGTTGTCTAGCCTCTACAATAGCAAATACTAAAAACAATAAAAAGATAAAATCTAAAGGGTACACTTTGCTTGCCAATTGCATTATAGTACGCAAACCTTGTTGTACGAGTCAGTCTCAGACCTGGCCCAATTTACATATAACTTGTCTATTTTCGTTTAAAAGTATCTGTTTATGTTTCTTTATATATGTACAATTTATTTATGTATATGCAGGGGAAAGATTTGTTCCATTTCGATTCAACCTCTGAACGTAGGCTATAAGAGGTTGGTCCCGATAGGCATAGCATGAATAATTCGCTTAATAGCGAATTAGTTTTCCAAAACTTTAGTGTTGTACAATGACTTACAGGAAAAAAATGTCAATGCTGATTCATTTTTATACTAATCTATATTATAAATATTGCGTAGTTGTAACCTTCCTTTTTTCAACTTGGTCCAGTACTCAGGGGACAACAACTATTTATGCATGCGCATCTGCACTCTTCTCGCTAGCACCCGTCCTTGAAATATGGGCCCCTGCACTGAAGAACAGATGCTGGCGAGAAGTGGCGCGGCTTCGAAACAGCTAGCTGTCCACCTAGCTAAAAAAAGCTTTGATGTTTACTAATTAATATCAATCACAAAAATAACATAGAACGAACTTTATTTTTTTAATCCCATCTTTATTACACCTGTCACAATGTGACAATAAGTAATTGAGTTCTCATAGTTGGGTGTTAATTATCTTACCCCAAGTTTACACATGCAAGTGCAAGTGTAAGTAGCTCAATACATTGACATTTTTCTACTAATAGAATCATAATTTTTCAAGTTGTAAGCTCGCTTGCAAGAGATTTTGATTGCCAGTAATTTTTTTCACTTGCATGTCAGTAAAATGACAAAAAGCAAAAACAGTGTTACCGTACAAAGATTTTACTTCAATTTTAATAGATAACTTACAAGGAAATGATTTTTAATACATTATTTTTTGATCTTACACACCGAAAAATAAGATAAAACATAAAAAAGTTGAAATAAAATATGGCTCTTATCGATTTGTAATATAAATTTACTATTTATTTGATAGAAAATCTATTAGTATAATTTGCTTCCCCATAACAGTTCGTATGACAATACTTTGGCAACCCAGCCATTAAAAAGTCATTAGGCGGACAAAAACAGAATAAACAATACACAAAGAAGGCAAAAATAGTGATTTTTAAATATAAAAAATGGAACAGTAATTTTGTAGTTTTTTTCGCATGATTGCTTTATTATTATTGTTTTCATTTAGTTATTTTATTTTATAAAATAAAGCGGTTTTCTTTAAGACCATTTTCTTTGACTACATTTAAAAAATGAGCATGCACTTGCCTGTGTAAACATTCGAGCAAGTAGCAACAGCTTTTATTGTCTCTGTCAATGTATCGGCTGTTAATATGTACACACAACTTGCAACAAGTTACTTGCATGTGTAAATGGTGGTCGAAGGAAATATTATACATATACATAAATAAAACCTAATTTTGCGCGTCATCGTGACCCTTTTAGCAGCGGTAAGCTAGCTCTGAAGGTGCATATCGTTTGAGTCTTCTGGGTGCTAGGGTATCTTTTTCCGGCAACTGTCTGAGTTCCCCGTTGGGAACTCATGTTAAACGAGTTATTTGTTTGATATGATATTGATTGGGATGACTTCCTTTACTGTTCTGACATTTAGATCTCGGTGTAGGTAGTCATCTCTAATGTACCATTAAGCGTTCGCAGTATTTTAGATTGTATTATGAATTGAATTATTGGAGGTTGGTCATACATTTGACATTTGACTCCTTAACTCCCAGGGTGGATTATTTCTACATTTTATATTGAAGCAAATAGGATAACGAGATAAAATACTTTTCTTTTTTTTTTTGTCTTTTGCTTATAAAATTACATAAAAAACTTTTTTTTTTATCAGTGCGAATAGTACTAATACAATATATGAGACAAGTTCAGTTTATTGGTAGTAATTCTTTTTTTTTTATTATTATTATTAAACAAACACAAAACTGCGAAGCTTCTTGCTTGTCTGCAGAAACACCCAGAGCCCTCGGCAGGAATCGAACCTGCTACCTCGGGGACGACTCTTAGTAAGCCACTCTACCAATTCATTTTCGTTTTCATGACTACTTGCCTCCTTTTACATAATAAACTGTAAAATGTATGGACACTGCTAGAACAAAAGTTGGAATACTATTTACTTGCCATTGCACGTTTATGAATACAATTGTTGTGTAACTACATCGTTGGTATCCAATTGAATAAAGAACTTTATCAATTAGACGTTAAACGTTCTAGGCGCTGCAAACATGAGTCTGACAGGCCGGGCGCGAGTGAGCGTGTTTCAATTTTTGACGTTAGTTTATGAAGCTTAACTAGATAGAAATGCGATATTTTTATTTTTTGTGTTAAAATTTTCTTAATTTAATACCTATTGACCATTTTTTTTTTTTTTTTTTTTAATAGATATGAAACCAGATTTTTTTGAAAACTCATGTCAATCCTTTTGTCACACATGTTTTCACAAACGATTCCTGCTTAATCTGCAGATGCTTGTATTGCAACCATTTGAGAAAATTGAAGTGTTGTGTGGAAAATAATATTCGTATGTTTTTGGGATGGTTATTATGCACATGGTAATTCTCTTTTAGCTATATCTCAGGCCGCCTGGAAATAAGAGTAGCAAATGTGTCCGACAACGTACCATTCCAATTTGGTTAACAAGTGTCTCATTAACGAAAAAGTTGACTCGATGGGGTTCTTTTCTGCAGATACATACATATATATAAAAAGGAAAATTAATATGAGATGGTCGTATATTTGACTCCTTCACAGGTACAGTGGTGCTAGCTTGGTTGATGGGTAGAAAATGTATGAAAATCTTGTTTTTGTATGAGAGTTATCCTTGTCAGGTAGATGGGGGGGGGGCTATTTTGTGCTGAAGAAATATCGAAAAACGAAAACTAATGAGGGTGCGTCCGTCACACACTTCACTCCTCTGCGAGCTTAGTATGTTTGAGACAACAACAACAAATAGCGGTTGATCTCATGCTTTATCCCACTAGAGCTGAATCCACCTCAGTTATAGTATATTTTGCGAACTTTTTCACATTTTCCTATGGTTCAATAACACCTTTTAATGCACACATATACATTTGCTAACTTTTATTTTATGGCACTCAAGTTTACTAGTGTTTTCTTTGTAGGAAAACAGTAATCTCATGCAGGTTCATTATTTCTGCACAACTTTTTTGTTTTTTAATTTAAATATATTTCTTCAGTTAAATGTGTTATTTAATTTCTTTTCTTGTTAAGAAATGAAATTTTCATTTCATTATCCGAGTTTTAGTTTAAAAAGTACCTATTTTAATATCCTGCATTGCGACATAAAAATTACTTTCATTACCAAAAATAGAGTTGTATGTTTTTGTTTCATTTTGTCGACAAGAGTTCACAACCAAACAAAATAACATTAAACAGACTGCCAAAAAAAAGAATCCAGAACGGCAGGAAGTTAAATAGAACAGAAGAACTGTAGAAGCAACCAATTGAATAGAAATTGGCGAATTTCTTTGAAATCCAATTAATTGAACAAAATACAAAAAATTCTCAAAAAATGTTATACAAAGAATACGCAATGACTACACACACACATATATATATACATATGTATGTATTCCTTGAAACATCCCTGCCAGCAAATTGGTAGTCGACTACTAAAATAATTAACTTTACGTTAACTTTTATGGACTAGCTTCAAATCAGCTACAGTACAATCGAAACGTAGTGCAGACTTAACTCAAAATTCAAATAATAACATACACACATACACGGTAAATAACTCTTGAATTAAATTGCCTATTGTCGCATTCGTTTTAAATGTTGCGATGGCTGAATGGGTTAAGTTGGCTGCTCACCAGTCTTGAGGTTTAGTGGTTCGAATCCCACCAGAGGCTAACAAAAAAAAAAAAAAAAAAAAAAAAAAAATAGGATGAAATTTAATTTAATAAAATATAATATTATCAACTGAAAAATGTAAAATCAGCCATGATGTGTACATTTTTTTCTGTATGTACTGACTTTTAAGTAGCTAACTTTAAGTTAGTTGAAAAGTAATGCAGCGTCGGACAATTGACTACCTCCTAGGACATTGTAATGTTAAAATAGTTAGTCATCTCCATTGAAAATAATCTAAGTGTCAACCACCACCAGTTGTAAAAAAGTTAGCTTATAATTCATTACTAGTTAACTGAGTTGCCGGCAGGGATACTTGGTGGATTATTTGATTGTATGCTTGCTTATTTTTGCAAAGCGTTGTAAACTAATACTTAGTGAAGGAACGCATATATCAGCCAATAAATATTTGCTAAACTGGTTTTTTGGCTTTTTTTATGATGCTTGAACCTTCGAACATGAAAACGCCCATAATATATTAATATGCATCAACTTATATCGTTTTGTGTCTATATGAATTTGGTTTACTTCACCACCTGCCTTCACAGGTAGCTCAACAGACTGGTGGATATTGGCAATGCATTAGAGTCGTACTTTTTTCTCGATGTATTTCGCAATAATGCAATGTGGTTCCTAACGATTTCAAAGAGTCTCCATTAGCCAAATGTCCTCAATATTACGAATAATGTACGAATTTAAGAAAGGAAAGCAGCGACTCATTGACTGAGTTATGAGTTGTCTCAATGTTCATCGTTCGCAAATAAACTTAACTTTTGACACGTATCAACTTATTATATTGTTCATAGATCTTAGATTTTGAATTTTTTGACTTTAGTTATACATATTTTATTGTATAATCGACTTTTTTGCACCAGGAGTTATCCACGTGACGCAGAACACGACGATCGAGCATTGGAGCGCCGAAATTGTCATCTTCCGATAACTCGTAAACTAAATACACAAAAGCCATTTCAATAAAAATTTTAAAGCTAAAATAAACACCACAAATGAAATTGACTCGTAAGTTAACACCAATCAGCCGGCCATTAAAAACAGCTGATCTTAAACGCCTGCTAATATCTTTAAATAGTGTTACTGAATACCAAAAGCGCTAATTTATATGTTAATTTTATTAAACGATTTTATTAGCGTTAAAATTGGTTACTGAATTGCACTACTGAAGTTATTTCATCCTAGTTATGACCCAGTTAGACTATTTGAGGTTAATCTAACCTTTTCTCTTGTAGGAACTTCTAGGCGGGCGTGGCAATCGGTAACAATGATGGTTGTTAACGCTAACTCCAAAATTAATGATTTTATTTTATAATAAGTCCGGCATCGCCAAATTATAATTTTCTGATTGTAATTTTGTAACTCAATAAATTTTGTAATTTGCTGAATTTTAACCTGGTGATTTTCACACCAATTTAGAATTTTAAAATTATTAATACACATTTCAATTTGGATTGTGTGTTTTATTCAAAATCCCATGGGAACCGCTGGGACTTGCAGCCGGTGTGCTTTATTTATAGTGGTTATCCGAGAAAACGTGCAAGTTCTTTACAAAGAAATCAAAAACAAAATTTTGAGAGTAAGAACAAATTGTTTTTTGAATCGCCTACAAAATTGACCGCTTGTTAGTAAAAGAGATACTCGTGGTTAATTGTCTCGTTGCTCTTCATATTTTGTATTTGTTTGCCATCCAAAGTATCACTTCTATGGCGCCTATTTAGAATATTCATCGATATGTCTGTTTTCCGAAATATTTATTTTTCTTCTTACAAAGAATCTATGTGGGGGAGTTATGATCCAAACTTTGTAAAAAAAACATATTTTCGTTCCAATGTGTATGTTTAACTTTCTTCTTTTTTGCTTTCAGGTGTTCGCATGTTGGATGGCAAGGTCAATGATGTAGTTGAAGCACAGGCTTTAAGCTTAAATCCTTCACATATTGACATCTATAGTGCTTCTTGGGGTCCTGAGGATGACGGATCTACTGTAGATGGACCTGGACCGCTTGCCAGACGAGCATTTATTTATGGTGTGACCAGTGGACGGCAGGGAAAGGGCTCAATTTTTGTTTGGGCTTCGGGTAACGGTGGTCGCTATACCGATTCTTGCAATTGCGATGGTTACACTAACTCCATTTTTACCCTATCCATTTCATCAGCCACACAAGCAGGGTAAGCTTACAGAAAGTTAAAAACAATATCATATAGCAAGCAAAGATTTTGACAGTCGTCGAGTAGAAAAATACATACATACATTTATGCATTCTTTTTGAGGTTAAACAGCGATGTTATTTTTTAATTGGACAGAAGTTTATTACTAAATGATTATTAGCTAGCAACGTTTTTGGTAAGCGCTACGTGTGCGAGTACACGTGCCTAGTTCAAATCGCCAACGGCCACGCATTTAAGATAGCGAGTTAGTTTTTCTACCATTCGGTTTTTCTGTGGAATAAACTGTCCGCAAACAGATTTCATGCCAGTTACAATGTTGGAAGCCTCAAATCAAATACACACAAAATCCCCTATCCCCACCTTATCCACCAACATAAGCTGGTTTCCCAGCTCTTGAAATATGAACTGCATTTATGCATAGAGGTCGTAGGACTAGTTCAAAATTGTAAAAATCGTTTTTATCTATTTTATTTTTTTTTTTGCTTTTGCACAAGTAGTGTTCTTTTGAACTGTGTATAGTTTTCAAATTTCGTGTGTTTTCCATTTTAAATACTTAAACACTGTTCCACTATCCGAGCAATGACGGAATTTTGAAATTTTCTGTAAGCAAATCTTCTTGCGATTGGTACAGAAACGAGGTATCTACAGGTTTGTAAGATGTAGAGTTTTCTTATATTTTATGAATACCGGTGTATATATTTATTTGAGCTCAAGGTCTTTTGGAATTTGAGTAATTATTTGAGTAATTACTCAAATTCCAAAAGACCTTGAGCTCAAATAAATATATAAAATATAAGAAAAAAAGGGGTTAAAATAACTAAATATTAACCCCCTAATTCATAAAAATTATTTCAGGCTTATAAGACTCCTATTTGACATATTTGTATGGAAAATTTGTCAAATAAGAGTTTATTAAACCTAAAATATTTATTATGAATAACACCCTAAATGTAGAGTTTTCTTTAAAAACGTGGAGATCTTCGATTTGGTGACATAAGCATTTTTGCAATTTCGACTTAAAACATTCATTACATCTTCATCCACACTTACAAAAGAGCATTTGCCTGCCCTAAGGCTTTCCTGCAATTTCTACACACAACACAAAAAAAGTGTTTTTCTTTATTAATTTATGTACTATTAATGTGTAAGGCCTTAACAACTTTCTATGTAGCTGCAACTTTTGCATAAATCGCATTTATTATTCTGTTGAGCTTACGGTCTCAATACAAACAAAGTATAATGCAGAAAAAAGTTAATAGTCCATATAACCGAACATATACTTAAATATATATAGGAAACTGTTTTTTTTAGATATGAATTAAAACTATGCAGAAAATTATAAACTATCAACTGCATAAAAAATTTAATGAAAAATTTAAATAAATTTACATGAAAAATACACACGAGACGACATGAAATGAATGTGCATGTAGGTTTTTAATTTAATGGCATTTATTGAACGAACATTTTTTTAATTAGTTATTAACAACCGCATTAATATCGGTTTAAATACATGGATTTCTGAATTATAATTAACCAATAAATTCATTTTATCTTGGAAAATTCGAGCCATTGTGGCATTTAGCTGGTCAAAAACTAATAGTTCCATAGTTCCTCAATAGAACAGGTGATAGAATGACTAGCAGAAATAAAGGGATGGTATAGAATACAGCGGTCGTCAACGAAGCAGTGTCAAGAGAAAATAAAAAATAGGGCAGAATGAAATAGTTTCGGGTCTGATAATACGAAAAAAAGTCCCAAGAACTCTTTATTGGAATATGGCAGACATTTCATTTTGAAAGACATCCAAACCTTCACGGATTTATTTAATTTTTTGTTTAAGTTCTTCAATTTTTATTTAAATTTATTTCAGAACATTCAAAAATTAACTTAATTATTTATTTGCTTTATACCATGTTCATACATGCGCCTTTATTGAGATAATCGCAATAAAGTCCATTATTGAGCTCAATATTCCATACAAAAAGTCAATAAAGTTATTGCTTAATAAACTCAAAATTGCTTTGAATATTGATAAAAAGATGAAACACAACACTGTAAAAGATGTGTTTAATAAGCAAAAGTATACAATGCGAGATGAATGACGAGATAAATGTCAACAAAAGCAAACAAAACAAAAAAATAAAAAATAAAAAAATACAAATTTTTAAACATTCCATCATTTCCAAATTTTTATTTCTCTTTCTTTTTATTATTGCCGCTTTGGGGTCATAACATGAACGCACTACTTGTACAAGTTCCATATTTTTATTGTACAACACTAAAATCTTTTTAATAAAATTCAGTTTTTCTTCCATTTTCTTATTTCAAAATATTTTTCACTTATTCTTTCTCGTTACCAAAACAAAAACAACAACTTTTTTCCCGCTGTCAAATACTAATTGAGTTAGCGCAATATTTGTATGTATGAACGCAAAAAATATTATGTCAATAAACTGAATATCATCTCAATTAGAAATGCATGTATGAACAAGGTATTAAGAGCCAATTGAAATGTATTGTTTTAGGTATAAACCTAGGCCTTAAGGCCTAGTTATGCGAACGTCTACGTAAGCTAATGGAACAGACGTACGTTTATGGCATATTAAAACAATGTAAGTGCTTATCGAAATCAAATGTCAAGTTGACGGAACGTTTCAACCTGTATAAAATAGAAAGTCATAATGTTTTTACGTGACATTTGCTAGTCAGTGTTGTTCTTCTATATTTGATATTTATAAAAATCAGTGATAGATGGCATTATTAATCCCTAGGGCCGATAGCCTATGCAGCTAGTGCCCTTAGCAATTAAATATTAGGTTAAGAATTCATTTTTTAATCTAATGAAGTATATTTCGTACTTTTATATTGAAATGTTAAATACTTTATCATTTTTGTTAATAAACGCAAGTTTGAAGAAATTTTAGTATGGCAGTAGTTTCAGAATGCACACAGCTTTTAGAAACTTTTTTTTTTCTAATATCAAGGGCCACCCATTTATTACATAAAATTATAAATAGGGCGAAAAATTTATCTTTTTAGCCTTATTAACTATGTATTTAATCAAACTACATTCTTTACTTTGTTTTCAATATAAGATATACAAAACTAATTACTGCTAATATCACAAATTTCAAAAAAAAAATAATTCAGTTTATTGAAGAAAAAACTAAAATTTCACTTTTTTCGATTCGTAATTTCGTAATTTAGAAGATTACGAATTTCGTCTGCAAAGCTGTATCAGCTCATAATACAGCAATAAACTGTGAAGCTTTTGCATGTCTAAGAAATAATTCTACTTTCTTGATAGAAAATTCTTCTCTTGTTTTTTTGAGGCGGCAGAATGGAGAGTGAACATTTTTAAGCTGCCAGCTTATATTTAAAAAAAAACATTTTCAATCACTTAATTCAGTTTAATATTTTCCCTAAAAAATTAAATCTACTTACCAACTAAATGATAACGTAAAAAATTAATGACCGTAAGCGCCAGCAAACCCTAATTGGCAATTATAAACATTTTAATTTGGTATAAACCAATAAATGAGTTTTTAACAATTAAATGAAAATAAAAAACAGGTAAATAATATTAAATAAATATTTCTTAAAATCAGTAATTAATACTAGCAAAAGCTAGTATTAATGGGAATGTATGTGTGTATTTGTCACTGTTAAAACTCTATCAGAATGGTTTCGAAGAAGGTTTGCCAAACTGAAACATTAATGATTGGAAACGATTGAAATATTTCATAAAATTTTAGTCAAGGTAGATTACGCATTGAATCAATAATTTATAGAAAGAATAATTTAATATAAATCATAATATCTTTGATATGTTTAAAAAAAAATAGAAAATATTTTTACATTAATAAAGAAACTCAAGTAAATCGATTCATGCACCGAAATTCTCTCAGTGTGACAATATAA
This sequence comes from Sturmia bella, assembly GCA_963662145.1. Classification (NCBI taxonomy): domain Eukaryota; kingdom Metazoa; phylum Arthropoda; class Insecta; order Diptera; family Tachinidae; genus Sturmia; species Sturmia bella. The sequence continues at coordinate 24,743,155 of OY759170.1, forward strand.
TGTCTACAACGCCATATAACGATATAGGTTAAATCTTATGAATAAGTTTTATGAATGGCCTTAACAAGATTTACAAAAGGATTCGAAAATTTTATTGGCCGGATAATTACTCAAAGCCAGTCACAACAATATTTATTAAATAGTTAAATAGTATTCATCCTGAAACAAACACGTAGCGCAAATTCTGTGTTTTTAACATCTTAGAGAATCGCTGGCCCATTGCCACCACTCAGAAGAATTTATTCCTTAATTTTAGTGACTTGATTTAAATTTAACTGCCTGTTCATCCACATTGAACCTGCCAGTTCGTTCACATTTATGCAGCTGAAGCGAAAACAATATGAACTTCGTTTTTATTCCACATGTGCTTACGAAAACGTAGCAATAAGTTCGATATCGCTGAACAGATAGTCAGTGTGGAGTTTCGATGTAAACTCAATTTTCGATGTAAAAACAAATTTTCATTTTTTTAGTCAGTTTTAAATATCTTTATAAATGCAAGCAACTAACAATTTCCTTTTAACTAAAACACGTATTAAATATTTTCTCAATTTAGTTTTATTGTTGTTTTCCTTAATCGCCACTGTCATTTTCAGTCACAAGGTAAAATATAACTACCTTGATGCGTGTTATTGTGGTGGTGTTTCGCATGAAGGTTTTTTTTTTTTGTAAAAATTAATTTAAATGAATAAAATGCGATAAGATTTTATTTTAATGATTATTATATTGATGACAATTTAATTGATTAATCTGCTATTAATTAAAAGCATTTGACAAAAAGCAATAATCTTTATCAATAAAACTCATAAAATAAACCAATGATTATCCTTTTATTATGCAGCTTTAAGCCTTGGTATTTGGAAGAATGTTCCTCCACGCTGGCTACTACCTACAGCTCTGGCACTCCTGGCCATGACAAAAGTGTTGCCACTGTTGACATGGATGGCCGTTTGAGACCCGATCACATTTGTACGGCTGAGCATACGGGAACCTCTGCTTCAGCCCCTTTGGCTGCTGGTATTTGTGCATTGGCTTTGGAGGCGAATCCGAATTTAACCTGGCGTGATATGCAATACTTAGTGGTGTACACCTCGAGACCTTCTCCGCTTGAAAAAGAATCCGGCTGGATGTTAAATGGGGTTAAACGTAAATATAGCCATAAATTCGGCTACGGTTTAATGGATGCCGGTGCAATGGTTTCGTTAGCAGAACAATGGTCCACTGTGCCACCCCAGCACATCTGCAAGTCGAGAGAAAACAATGAAGATCGAAAAATTGATAGCAGCTATGGTTACACTTTGGCAACACATATGGATGTGAACGGTTGTGCGGGAACAATAAATGAAGTTCGCTACTTAGAACATGTTCAGTGTCGTATAACTTTACGATTTTTCCCTAGAGGAAACTTACGTATTCTGTTAACCTCACCCATGGGTACGACAAGTACTCTTTTATTTGAAAGGCCCAGAGATATAAACAAATCGAATTTTGACGACTGGCCCTTTTTAAGTGTTCATTTCTGGGGTGAAAAAGCTGAAGGTAGATGGACTCTTCAAATCATAAATGGTGGCCGTAGACGTGTCAATCAACCGGGCATCTTATCAAAATGGCAATTAATTTTTTACGGCACTGCTGTACAACCCATGCGTTTGAAAAGTGATCTAGTTTCACAACCTGTCTATACGTATCCAACAGAATCTGATTTAGGACAACCTTTGAATGTTGATCAGTTTAGTAGCTTTCTTAACTTCCAAAATCTGTATACCGGAGCTGGCTCCAACCCTGAACAGGCTGTTACCACCGTAGATGGTCACAATATACCCACGCCGCAAAGACAAAATGTGATGGCCGACTCAAATAATAAATTGGTGTTGCACGATTGTGATCCCGAATGTGACTCACAAGGTTGCTATGGTAGGGGACCGACTCAGTGTGTGGCCTGTAAACACTATCGTTTGGACAAGTAAGTACTAGAATAAAATTAAATTACTATTTCAAAAGAAATAAATAAATTAGATGTCGTTCTGATGAGAGATAATTCGAGTTTCATAAATTACCTAGTCTATATTTACAACATCTTTCCAAAAATGATTAAGTTTGATAAAAAAGAAAATGTTTTCTTTTCTATTTTTGGACAAAATATTTAAAATATAATACACACAAACATATGTATGTATATGTACATATCTCTCATTTATTGCAGCGTGTTGCGGCGACAAATGGGCAAACAAATTTACACAAAATAACAAAATCGTGGGCAGTGTTAATTGTCAAGTGTTATTATCTGGCAGACACATGAAATTTAAATTCATAGTTTTAATAACTTTTCCAAAAACTTACTTATTTGTGTCTCTTCTTCTTCTCATCTTCTCTGGAATCGCCGTTTCTTTTAAAAATTGCAAAGCGTTAATATATATGTAGGTTACTTTTGTACCAATTATATGAATACCAAATACAATGCTAGAAAAGAATACCGAATTACAGAGTTGCAATAATGTGAATATATGATAATTTAAGTCCGTTATCGAAAATATCGAAAATAAGTCCGTTAATATCTAATTCATAACACAGCGTATTCATGTCTTGAAAAATCAGAGCTTTACTGCCTGTTCCTCAATGTCGCAAGAAAATGTAAGCGATCGAAATGTAGTCGCTCGATTTCGAATCAATTTGGATTCCTCTATGTCACCAGTTTGCTTTCGCATAGTCTTACTTCATGCAATTTACTTTACAGAGATGCCAGATCGGTAAATTAAAGTTTCAGTCGATATTTTATTGCAGTATTGCAAAAACTACAAAATTGTTCTTGTGTAAATACAACCCTTCATCAAAATGGTCAGCTGTATTTGACAAGCCAAAGCAAATACATACATGAATAACACAGAGTACTCCGTGATAAAAAAAGTACAAAATAAAAAAGCAAACATTTTGAAAGTGCATAAATGTGGTGGAGAAATGATTTTTCCAAGCTCTAGGCCAGGAGCTTGGAAAAATCATTTACATTTAATTTACTAATAAAAAGGCTGAATAGAAAAATTACAAGAAGTTTATGTGGTATTTTAAAATTTAAAAGTATTTTTTTGCATAGACATTTAATAAGTATTTTGGCGCGATGAGCACTGGTATTCCTCTGGCAAACTCAGGATTTTCTTCCATCCAGCAAACAAGTGAACTGTTTAAGAAAACTACATGCATGCATGTAATAATTGTTTAATATGTTTACTAAATAAAATAAAAATTAAAAATATGTGGGGTTCGTAGTTTTATTTCCCAGTTTTTTAACAAAAAAAAAACAATTTTTTCTATAAAAACTTCCACTCGGTAGCAAAACAGCAAGTGCATGATTTTGATCTTTGTGTTCGCATTGCTGACGACATGATCGATATTCAAGAATCGGAAAACACTTATGTTTTTTCGACTCGTCGATCGGGTCATCGCTCGAATAAAAGAACTTCATAGAGGAACCCAAGACAATTTTCTTTCGTTTAGAAAGCGAACAATCGCACAACTGCGACATTGAGGAACAGACAGTTAAAGTATCTTAAGAAAAGCTGTTTCTTTATCTCGAACTGAATTGATGTTGTAATAAAAAAAAGAGTTTCATCCACTCTATTGCATAGAAACCCTGAAACACACTTTGTCAGGTTTGACTTTTTATGAGATAAGGCTACGTTGCAACAAATCAGTGTGATTGTTGTAAATAAATACATATTGAAAATAACAGATTAAGCCCTGATAAATAATTTGCATTGTCTTTTCAGTACTTGTGTCAGCCGCTGTCCACCGCGATCCTTTCCCAACCAAGGAGGTGTCTGCTGGCCCTGTCATGAATCTTGTGAAACTTGTGCCGGTGCCGGTCAAGATAGTTGTTTAACTTGTGCACCTGCACACTTGCACGTAACAGACTTAGCTGTTTGTCTTCAAGTTTGTCCGGAAGGATATTACGAAAGTACGTAAACAAATAAATAAACAATGACTACTTTTCAATGCGCTTATCAAATACATATTTATTACAGATTATGATAATAAAACTTGTGTGCCATGTG